>CM029017.1:93138416-93502304 GCA_016801055.1 Panax notoginseng | reverse complement strand
CAAAACTGGAATCAAAATATGAAAATAATCTTAGGGTCATAAGAATATGAACTTTGTCCACGGTTATAAGTAATCTTTCAACTTTAACCTAAAGAGTTATACTATAGGGACTTCACGTACTTAGGGGGATCATCCCTTCGTTTCCATGTATTGTGCTACAGCATCTATACACTTACTGATGATTGGGTAATATACCCATGAATTAGATATACTCGAGTTTAGATTTGTGTATTTTTGAGTCGTTTAGTATCGTGTTTATTGTGTTTTTGGGGTTGTTTTGCAGTTGTGGGGCGTTTGGAAGCTGTTGGGCTGAAAAGGGCAAGAGAACCGCTTCTGCAACCTGGCGCCAGGCGTGCTCCAAAAGTAAAACTAGCGCCGAGGCGTTGGTCTTCGGCTGGCTCTGACTTGGACCGTGCGCGTGGAACAGTCGTGGACATTACTTTGACTATTAGTTTGACTTTGTTTTAGGAGTTTATGGGAAGTCTATTTGGACTAGGATTTATGGAATTGGGCAAGTAAATATATATTGATTCTTTTTATTAAATTGAGGGGGAATTTTGACAGAATTGGGGATTGATCAAGGAGGAAGAGGAGATCTGTTGCTTGAAACTTGGAGTTCTTCTTCTTCTTTATTCTTTTAAATTGTGTAACTTATTAAGGATGATTTATCAATTATTTGTGGTTTTTATTTCGTCATGAACTAATTCCTTTTATTAAGATTCCAATGGAACCTTTTATGGTATGAATTGATTATCTAATTTATTCCAATTATTTATGTTGAAGTGAATTGTTCATATGCCTTGTATTTATTGATTAATTATCTGGCCAATAATTACCGTGTTACTCTAGAAGGAATCGAGAGAGGAATTCTAGAGTTAGAACTGGGCAGGGTGAATGTGACTTAGTTATTTGCACAGTGAATAATTTGGTTTGTGAATAGAATGAGAATATCTATTTGCCGCATGTAACATAAAAGGAATTGGGTTTGTAACGAGTTTTAATTCAATTGTTTTGCATAGAGATATAGCAAAAATTAATCTGGATTAAATAGAAGGTAATTGATCACTCGAGAGAGGCTTTTGGCATTTGAGAATTCCTGTTACAATTCAGTAGATATAATAAGTGGGATAATTGGATAAGTTGATTAAATAATATTAATTGGGGAAATTGGAGTCTTAATTGTCATTTATCTGCATTCGAACAATTCTTGATTTGTTCTTTGTTTTCTTTTAGAATAATTTCTTGCTTTATTAAACTTAGTTTTCTTAGTTTTAAGAATCACAATTTTTAGTTGTTTAAATAAAATTGAATTTGATACAGTACTAGTAGTTGGGAGTTTATTAATTGGAATTCTCTGAGGGATCGACACTACTAATTTATCACTATATTACTTGTTGATCGTGTATACTTGTACATTTGCTTTGGTTTGTGAAATCGACCAACAAGTTTTTGGCGCCGCTGCCGGGGAACTCCTTTGTTAATATTAATTCCATATTAGTTATAATAAATTCGGTCTAAATTTAAACGTTACTTATTTTTTTCTTGTATTTGCAGGAATTCTTTGCAAGTTTATGCACACTAGATCAAGGGCGAGAAAGGAACTTTTTCCTTATACAGACAAAATTGAAAGGAAGTTCCAGAAAGCGCAATCGACTAGTGCAGCACCACCCGAGGAAGAAAAACTGGCAGAAAAGAAATTCCAGTGAACATGGCAGGGAACGATCAGAAATCACTTCGGGACTATGCACATGCGAATGTCATGGATATTCAGTCAAGTATTAGGAGGCTGGCAATCAATGCTAACACCTTTGAGATCAAAACCAGCAACCATTCAAATGCTTCAGAATCAATGTCAGTTTGGGGGTAGTTCATTAGATGATCCGAATGAGCATATCTTAAGTTTCTTGGAAGTTTGTGACACCTTCAAATTCAACAACGTGTCAGAAGATGCTATAAGGTTGAGAATGTTCCCATTTACCTTAAAAGATAAAGCACGAAGTTGGTTACACTCTCAGCCTTCGAACTCAATCCTCACTTGGGATGATTTAGCTCAAAAATTTCTAGCTAAGTTTTTCCCACCAGCAAAGTCAGCAAAACTACGGAATGGTATTCATACCTTCGCACAATTTGATTCAGAATCGTTGTATGAGGCGTGGGAAAGGTTTAAGGATATGCTCTGCAAGTGCCCACACCATGGAATTCCACAGTGGATGCAATTGGGGATATTTTTGTGATGGTTTACAAGCATCCACGAGGGCAAGTATTGATGCAGCAGTAGGAGGAGCGATTATGTCTAAAATTTTAGACGAGGCATATCAGTTGTTAGAAATGATGGCCACCAACAACTATTAGTGGCCCATGACAAGGACTAATCCTCCGAAAACAGCAGGAAAGTATGATGTGGATACGATAACATCATTACAAGTGCAAATGACCGCAATGGCTAAGCAGATAGAATTATTGCGTCCACAATCCACTCAGCAGGTAGCGATGGTTTGTGAAAATATGTGTTGGGGGTCATACTACGGATCAATGTGCCATAAATGCTAAAGCAGCACAGTATGTAGGGAGTTATAGTTGGTCACTCAGCCTTATCCGAATCAAAATGCATATAATCCAGGGTGGAAAAATCATCCGGGGTTTTCATGGAGTAACAACCAAGCTGCAGAACAAGCGCCGAGACAACAAAACAATTCTGGGTTTCAAAACCAGACACAACAACCTGTGCGGAAAGCAAGTGGGAAGAAGCCTTGGAATAATTTGTTAAAGCAACTAAGAAAAGGAGTGAGGAGAGTGATTAAGAGATTTAATCAAATGGAGCTAAGTATACAAAGTCAGAATGCATCAATCAAAAATCTGGAAAATCAAATGGGACAAATGGCACATGCATTAAATAACCGACCACTTGGAACACTTCCGAGCGACACCGAGAAAAACCCGGGCAGAGATGAGCATTGTAAGGCGGTAACTCTACGAAGTGGAAAAGAACTACAAGAGTCAGTCACGGATAGGGAAAAGGAGGACAAGGCATCAATTGAAACAGAGGAAGTGGCGGAGACCGAAAAGCGTCAAGATGAGACCTTACAGCAAAAAAAATTCGGAACCAACCAGTACAATGCCTCCCATACCGTATCCGCAAAGATTTCAGAAATCCAAGTTGGATAAGAAGTTTTCTCACGATTTTTGGATATCTTCAAGAAGTTGTATATCAACATCCCCTTCGCCGAAGCCTTGGAACAGATGCCGAGTTACACAAAGTTTATAAAGGAGGTTTTGTCGAAGAAGAGGAAATTGGGTGAATTCGAAACAGTAGCATTGACCGAAGAATGCAGTGCCATCATTCAGAATAAGTTACTGTCGAAGCTCAAGGATCCAGGTAGCTTTAATATACCGTGTGAGATTGGAAATCAGTTTTCGGGATGAGCATTATGTGATTTGGGGGCCAGAATAAATCTAATGCCATTATCCGTCTACACTTCAGGCTCCACGCCCAACAAATATCAGTTTATAGTTAGCGGATAGATCGGTTACATATCCACGAGGTATTGTTGAAGATGTGCTAGTAAAAGTGGATAAATTTATCTTTCCCGCGGATTTCCTTTTTCTGGATTGTGAAGTGGACAGTGAAATCCAGATCATTCTTGGGCGACCATTTTTGGCAACAGGTAGAACATTGATTGATGTTCAAAAAGGTGAATTGACAATGCAAGTTGAAGATCAACAGGTTACCTTTAACGTTTTCAAGTCAATGTCTTACCCGAAAGAAAAAGGTGAATGTATGCGGGTTGATGTCATGGAGGGAATTGGTGAATCATAAATTCAGCACAACTTATTCGGAGGACCCACTTGAATCTATTTTTTTGGGACAGACGAATATGGTAGTGAAGAGGATATCGAATATGTCAAATGGCTAGACACACCATCAGTCTTTCGGAAGAGCCCTCAATTTTTCGACACCATAGAGAGGCTCGAAGTAGAAGTAAAAAGTTCAAACCCTCAGTAGAAGAGCCACGGTGCTGGACTTAAAAGCCATTACCATCCCACCTACAGTATGCGTATTTGGGAAAATACGATACCCTACCAGTGATTGTTTCTACAGATTTGACTGTTACGCAAAAAGAGAAACTGCTACAGGTCTTGCGAGAATTCAAAACAACAATTGGGTGGACTATAGCGGACATTCGAGGTATTAGCCCGTCATTCTGTATGCATAAAATCTTAATAGAAGAGGGGGAAAAACCAACCATCGAGATGCAAAGAAGGCTAAACCCCATCATGAAGGAGGTGGTGAAAAAGGAAATTATAAAGTGGTTGGATGCTGGAATTATTTACCTGATCTCAGATAGTTCATAGGTAAGTCCTGTACAATGCGTACCAAAAAAAGGGTGGTATGACAGTGGTAAAGAATGAAGCTAATGAGCTCATCCCGACTCGAACAGTTACAGGATGGAGAGTATGCATGGACTACCGCAAGCTAAATAAAGCCACACGCAAGGATCATTTCCCCTTGCCATTTATTGATCAGATATTGGATAGCTAGCTGGACATCAGTTCTATTGTCTCTTGGATGGTTATTCTGGATATAATCAAATTGCTATAGCACCGGAGGATCAAGAGAAAACGACATTCACATGCCCATACGGTACGTTTGCATTTCAGCGTATGTATTTTGGTTTATGCAATGCACCGGCAACCTTTCAACGGTGCATGATGGCAATCTTCTCCGATATGGTCGAGAAAAATTTGGAGGTATTTATGGACGACTTTTCTGCGTTCGGTGATAGCTTTGATCTTTGCATCTTAAAAATCTGATTTTAGTGTTGAAACGTTGCGTGGAAACTAATCTGGTTCTCAATTGGGAAAAATGTCACTTTACGGTGAAAGAAGGGATTATTCTAGGGCATAAGGTTTCTGCAGCAGGGTTAGAGGTGGATAAGGCAAAGATAGAGACTATTGAAAAATTACCTCCTCCATTATCAATAAAGGGAGTCCGGAGCTTCTTGGGGCATGCATGTTTCTATAGACGCTTCATAAAAGATTTTTCACAAATTTCAAAACCTTTATGTTCCCTGTTGGAGAAAGATGTCCCTTTCAAATGGATCAGACATGTATCGAGGCATTCGAGATTTTAAAGAAGAAGTTGACATCTGCCCCGATCATTGTGGCCCCCGATTGGTCTTTACCATTATAATTGATGTGCGACGCTAGCGACTATGCAGTGGGAGCAGTATTGGGACAACGTCACGACAAGATCTTTCACACAATCTACTACTCCAGTAAAACGTTGACAGACGCTCAGTTGAACTACACAACTACCGAAAAAGAACTACTTGCAGTTGTGTTTGCCTTCGACAAATTCAGAGCATATCTCATTGGGACCAAGGTCATTGTCTACACGGATCATTCTGCAATCAAATATTTGATCGAAAAGAAGGATGCCAAACCGAGGATAATGCGGTGGGTGTTACTGCTGCAAGAATTTGATTTGGAGATCCGGGATAGAAAGGGTACAGAAAATCAAGTGGCGGATCATCTTTCGCTGTTGGAAAATGCAGAGGTACAGAGCTAAGACAATGCACTGATTAACGAGAAATTTTCAGATGAACAACTTCTCCGAGTAACCACAGCACTGCCTTAGTATGCTGATTATGTGAACTATATGGTTGCTAAGGTGTCACCACCAGATTTGAACTCGCAACAACGAAAGAAATTCCTCCATGACGTGAAGCAGTACTATTGGGATGAACCGTTCTTTTTTAAAGCCTGCGCAGATCAAATGATTCGACGCTGTGTGCCACATGAAGAGATGGATAGCATATTGGGTCATTGCCACGCATCAGACAATGGAGGTCATTATTTCAGTGATCGAACTGCGGCCAAGGTGTTACAATCAGGATTTCACTGGCCTTCGTTATTCAAGGATGCATATCTTTATGTGCTAAAGTGTGATCGATGCCAACGTGTAGGTAATATCTCTAAGCGAAATGAAATGCCACTCAACTCTATATTGGAGGTAGAACTGTTCGACGTTGGGGAATCGATTTCATGGGACCTTTCCCCTCATCTTTAATAATCAGTATATTTTGTTGGCGGTGGATTATGTGTCCAAATGGGTAGAAGCCGCAGCTTTACCCACAAATGATGCCAAAGTTGTTCTTCGATTCTTAAAGAAGAACATCTTCACATGATTTGGGACTCCCAGGGCAATAATAAGTGATGAGGGAACGCATTTCTGTAATAAGCAGTTCACAAAATTGTTGGTGAAGTATGGGGTTCGTCAAAAAATCGCAGCTGCGTATCATCCCCAAACCAATGGCCAAGCTGAGGTCTCAAATAGGGAGGTCAAGAGAATTCTGGAAAAGGTGGTCAATCCGTCACAAAAAGATTGGTCTTTACGTCTTGACGATGCTCTATGGGCATATCGTACAACATACAAGAATCCTATCGGCATGTCACCTTATCGAATGGTTTACGAAAAGGTGTGCCACCTCCCAGTCGAGCTAGAACATAGTGCACACTGGGCCATTCGGAAGCTCATTTTGATGTACAAGCAGCGGGTGAGAAAAGGTTGCTGCAGCTCAACGAGATGGATGAATTCCGATTCAACACCTATGAAAACGCAAAACTCTACAAGGAGAAAGTCAAAGCTTGGCATGATAAGAAAATTCTCAATAGGACGTTTGAACCGGGCCAACAAGTCTTGCTTTTCAATTCTCAACTGCGGTTTTTCCCTGGAAAACTGAAATCTTGTTGGTCGGGACCTTTTAAAGTAGTGTCTGTTGCACCATATGGTAACATCGAGATCGAAAAACCAAATTCAAATTGCACATTCAAGGTTAACAGTCAAAGACTCAAACATTACTGGAGTGGACCCACTGAACGTCAAACTACGGTCATGAACCTCTCCGACCCAGTGGACAATTGAGCATACAGCAAAGTCGGGCCGACGACAGTAAACCAAGTGCTTATTGGGAGACAACCCAATCATTTTATATGTTATTTTGTTTTTATTTTTATTTTAGTTTATTTTATTTTATTTTATTTTTTAGTTAGTGCATATCATTTATCTATTTTAGTATTAGGTAGTAGAGCTAGTCAATATTTTGGGTGATTGAGTCTTGAGTTGTATCATGGTCGCATGGCCTTATTTACTTAGTCTCAATTTGCAGGTTGGAGAACATGTGCTTAATTCTTGAAGTCACGGCAGCCCAGCACCCCGGCGCTCCATTTGAACTAGACTCCAGCGCCCCGGCGCTAGGGAGTTCTTGAAGCTACTAATCACTAGCGCCCCGGCGCTCAATATTGCTTATTCCCCAGCGCCCCGGCGCTACCCCTGCACACGAGCCCCTGTTGCCCAGCGCCCCAGCACTTGTTTCAAGTCTTACCCCAGCGCCCGGCGCTGGGGGGTGGTTCGGAGTCCTACACGTTTGTAAACTGTTGAACGGTTACTTCTATTATTCCTTTTACTTAGCACGTCTCCACCCCTCCCTCTCATACACGACTTTTCTTCTCTCAATTGGTAACACCGAAAATTGTAAGCGTTGTCCATACAATTCTAGGGCTAAGTTCCTGCGATAGTGCAATCATTCTCATCTCTCTAACAATCATCTACCAAGGTATGTTGTATGCTATAAATCCATTTTTGTGCAACAAACATGGTTATTGATTTAATTGGTGAGTGTTTTTCATCCGGATATGCATCATCCTTCATCTAGAAATAATGGTTCATGTTTCTATATTGCATAATGGCCATAATTTGTTCACTTGTAAGTAGTGATTGCATTCATGGAATATTTTTAACAAATAAGAGGTATGAAATGATAGCAACTTAGTGAGATTCTAAGTAATTTATGAGTTACCTCTTAGATGTTTGATGAATAGCCTAAGTCAATGATCATGTCCAAATTCAAACACATCAAGCCTACATGCACATGTTTGTGGCCTACCTTGACACCGTCATACTATCAAACTAGTTTATGGGAAGATTTACATGGTATTGATGCATACTCTAGAACATGTTGCTTTGCACGACACACTTTGTGAACGACTTATGCATGTTGCTCTCAAAATGCAGAATTTTAATAGTACAGGAACCTATTCGATATGATTGCCATCCTCATACTTCATCCCCAACCTTGTACTCAACATATTACACATATTATAAAGTTTGGGGTAAAATCATACATAAGTTTATCCACACTCAAATTATGTTCAATGCTAATACATAAATATGTTTGTAATTGCAAAATTTCTGACATGGCATCCAAACGTCAGCGTGGTGAAGGTTCAAGAATCGTTTCAACTCCACCACCAAATTTGACAGCCGCCATTTTGTCAGTCTTGTGGCTCAGGAACGATACAACCGCATGGCTACTCGATCATTAGTCCCGGAACGTGGGTTGAGATCGGATCAATCAAAGGATGGTGACATGGCAGTCATGATAGCCGAGAGGCACTGGTTCACACTCACCGCGCAGCCCGATCCAGCAGTGATTGTAGTTGTGAAAGAATTTTACGCCAACGTGCCCGAGCATGATCACTACGGGGTATTTGTAAGGGGAAAAATAGTCGAAATTGGCGAAGAGGACTTCAATGGGTGCTTTCAACTGCCACTAGAGGGATTGAACGACGAATACGCACGGTTTGTGAGTGATGGGCCGGATTATGAGCAGATAATTCGTGAGCTTTGTCAGCAGCCGGGCACCACATGGACAGTACATGAACGCGGAAGCATGACTTTCCCACTCGCGAATCTCAGCTTATATGGGAAGGCATGGTATGCATTCATTTGTGAAAAACTCATGTCATGCACCCATGTAAGTCATGTTACCAGGGAATGTGCAGTGCTTCTATACTCTATAATCAAAGGATTTAAAATTGATGTAGGCCATCTCATTCTGCAATCTGTCCTCCAAGCATCTCGCGGAGGAACCACTGGAGGGTTACCACATCCGTCTCTCATCTGCGTATTATGTGCTACTTTCGGAGTCAAATGGAAGTCAGACGAGATGATCCAAACGCCTATGCCAGTGCTGGACCACAAGTTGATAAACAGATACAAAGTATGGACAGGTGGAGCAAATCACCCTAAGAGATTGGGTTTCATAATTCCCCAAGTCGAACAATCTCAAGCTCCACCACCCCAGCTCCACCTACTTATGGTCCCTCATCTGTAGCTTATCGAGGTGTGGTTCCCGAAGCTGTCCAAAGAGAAGTGAATGGATGGTTCTACAATATTGAAGCCCAAAATGTCCGCCTGTCTGAATGCCAAGATGTGATCTATAAATACTTGGTTGATCAATTTACAGCACAGAATACGATGAACGCCCAGCTATTTCTGGGTGTTAGCCTCAGCCAGTTCCCGAATGCCCCAATCCTGCCAGTTTTTCCCCCTTCTGATCTAGAGATGAGCGAGGATGACGATGCTCAACCCGAGGCTTAGGCTCATCAGGGAAGTCCTCTATTTTATTTTGTTTTATCTCTCGCATGAGGACATTGCTCTAGATAAGTTTGGGGGTAGTTGTTTAGTGTTATAATTATTTGCATGAGTAAACTGTGATTGTTAATAGCCTGTGGATGTTTTTAATTTTTATAAATGTTGCATTTAAGATTGCATGTAATTCCAGCTTTTGATAGTGAGTATATTTGAAGGCCAATGATGAACTTAAAATTGCATGAACAAGTCTAGTAAGGATTGTTAAGTCAGTAATATGATGTTCTTGACATGATTTGAATCTCTATCTGTTTGACACTAATATTTCAAGGATTGCACATTTGGAAAGATGACCATGTTAGCTATGATAGTTTAAATGGATAGATAATAGAGGTCTAAAGGATGAATGCTAGTGAAATAAAAGAGCAAGTTAAATAGTTAGTGAAGATTGAATTTAGATATGAACTCAAGTTTGGAGAAAAAATATATGGAGTATATAAGCTGTAAAAAAACATTGTGGCGTGCTTGTCTAGTTTTGTGGCCTTTGTTACTTGAGCAAGTAAGCCCGAGGGAACTGTCTCTACACCTAGCGCCCTAAGGTCTTAATGGCTTGGGAGTCGTTAGTCGAAAGCTCGTTAAGGTAGCATTGAAAAGCCTAAGGGAATAAGACAATGCATAGAGAGAAAAATAATAATAATAATAATAAAGCGGGAAAAGTGCAAAATGCCCCCGTCTAAAAAAAATTTAAATAATAAGCATAAGTATTTCATGTTGACCCCTGAATTTTTGTGATTGTTTAATTTCAGTTGAATCTAGTTTATTTGATGAACTCTTGAGTAGAATTGTATGAAGCATTTTATGAACTTTATTATCTTTCAACTTTTTGCTTTTCATTTGTTATCATGGTTGTTGAACACACACTCACAATATTAGTAATAACAGATTTGGATTGATTGATTGTTTGGGATATTGTTGATCTATTTTAACATGAGGTATTAGCATGTTTTTGTGATTTTTCTGAGGCCTATGGATATTCGTCAAATATTGAATTGCTGGAATTAAGGTCATTTAGTTAGTTTGCATTTGCATGATGTTTAGTTTTCGTGTTGGTTGTGTTTTGTTGCTTGAGGACACGCAATGATTTAAGTTTTGGGGTATTTGATGATTGGGTAATATACCCATGAATTAGATATACTCGAGTTTAGATTTGTGTATTTTTGAGTCGTTTAGTATCGTGTTTATTGTGTTTTTGTGTTATTTTGCAGTTGTGGGGCGTTTGGAAGCTGTTGGGCTGAAAAGGGCAAGAGAACAAGCTACTGCACCCTACCGTCGGGGGCGCTACTCCAAGAGTTAAAACTAGTTCGGCTGGCTCTGACTTGGACCGCGCGCGTGGAACAGGCGTGGACATTGCTTTGACTATTAGTTTGACTTTGTTTTAGTAGTTTATGGGAAGTCTATTTGGACTAGGATTTGTGGAATTGGGCAAGTAAATATATATTGATTCTTATTATTGAATTGAGGGGGGATTTCGACAGAATTGGGGGGTTGATCAAGGAGGAAGAGGAGATCAGAAGGCTTGAAACTTGGAGTTCTTCTTCTTCTTTATTCTTTTAAATTGTGTAACTCATTAAGGATGATTTATCAATTATTTGTGGTTTTTATTTCCGTCATGAACTAATTCCTTTTATTAAGATTCCAATGGAACCATTTATGGTTATGAATTGATTATCTAATATATTCCAATTATTTATGTTGAAGTGAATTGTTCATCATGCCTTGTATTTATTGATTAATTATCTGGCCAATAATTACCGTGTTACTCTAGAAGGAATCGAGAGAGGAATTCTAGAGTTAGAACTGGGCAGGGTGACATGTGACTTAGTTATTTGCACAGTGAATAATTAGGTTTGTGAATAAAATGAGAATATCTATTTGTCGTATGTAACATAAAAGGAATTGGGTTTGTAACGAGTTTAATTCAATTGTTTTGCATAGAGATATAGCAAAAATTAATCTGGGTTAAATAGAAGACAATTGATCACTCGAGAGAGGGCTTTTGGTATTTGAGAATTCCTGTTAACAATTCAGTAGATATAATAAGTGGGATAATTGGATAAGTGATTTAATAATCATAATTGGGGAAATTGGAGTCTTAATTGTCATTTATCTGCATTCGAACAATTCTTGATTTGTTCTTTGTTTTCTTTTAGAATAATTTCTTGCTTTATTAAACTTAGTTTTCTTAGTTTTAAGTGTGACGCCCCCAAAATTAGGTATACATCACCCATCTTGGGTCGTCAAATACATAGTACAAAATACAAATACAACTTACTAATACAACTGTCGTGTACAATACGACAAAACATAAACTGTGAGTTTGAATACAAATATTATCTTCTAGAGAGTATTCATACTCAAAAGGAGTCCTCATTACATTTATTAACACACCATTACATAGAATAGTGAGGACTACTAACTAATACTATCATTCGGACCATCACTCCGTTCCCCGACTTGCCCCAGCTACGTTCTCATTTCCTGAAGAGAACAGTGAAAGAAAGGGTGAGCTCAACTAGCCCAGTAAGAAATATTATGACTAAGATAATGCAAAATAAATTATCATTAGCCTTCAACAATGTTAAAACTGATAAAATATAATAAACATCAAGTTTAACTGTAGCGGAACAAGCAATCCATTAAGAGAGTCAAGTAGAAAATAAACTCTACTATCTTTTATGATTTAAAAGATTTTCCAACACTGTGATCGCTGGGACTCAGCTTAATAAAATAAACCACATCATCGAATCACCCCTGCACTACGGCCAAGGATATTCGTATATTCATTAATGGTCATGATCATGCCAACAACTGTCCATCAATGCAATACGGGCCAATGAGGACTTTTACCACATCATTTGTAACATTACGGTCATGATTACACCGAATAATCCCTGGTCATAATCATACCAAGTCCATCTATGCACTACAGGCCACAGATGACTTTCAACAGAATATAAACATGAGGATGATGACAATGATATAAGAATTCAATAAAACAAGTTCAAGAATTAATTTATCCAGGAATTAACAACGTCCAAATTGTCAACATGATACTACTTTGTGGAGTAAAATTCAAGAATGATCAGGAGAATATTTTCATGAATAGATACTAGATGAAGCGCAAATATCAAGGATATTCCACAAATTTCATGGAGTATAGAAGTCAAAACTTAACCAGTTGAGTATAATAAAGAATGGAATAACAAAATAAATCACCATGCATGCGATAGACCGCACAGACAGGTTATTCCAACAGAATAATAAATAATGGAACCAGGTCCGGCGTAAACGCACAGACAGGATATTCCGACAGAATAATAAATAATGGAAACAGGTCCGGTGTAAAACACACAGACAGGATATTCCGACAGAATAATAAATAATGGAACCAGGTCCGGTGTAAAATACACAGACAGGATGTTCCAACAGAATAATAACAAGAAGGAACCAGGTCCAGTGTAAAACCCACAGACAGGATATTCCGACAGAATAATAAATAATGGAACCAGGTCAGGTGTAAAACACACAGAGGATGTTCCAACAGAATAATAACAAGACGGAACCAGGTCCGGTGTAAAACACACAGACAGGATGTTCCAACAGAATAATATAAAACGGAACCAGGTCCGGTGTAAAAAACACAGACATGATGTTCTAACAGAATAATAGAAGAATGTCACCAAGTATAGGGTAGACCACGTATACAGGTTATTCCAACAGAATAATAAGAAATGGAATAACAACAGTTCTCTTCATGAATAAGAAAGAATAACACCCCTTACCGTTTTAAAGACGAGCTGAAATAAGGAAGTAGTTAAGTAGCAGAATACTCTTCTTCTTCTCTCTCTATAGTTTCTCTCTCTAGAGTTCAGTGAATTCGTAAGAAATAATGAAGGAATGAGCTGCTATTTATAGAAAAATAGAATGCATAGTAACTAATCCATGAACGGTCCAGATTGATTACTTTAATCTGACGGTCCATATTTAAAGAAAAATCTTTTAAATAAAATATAATATATTCTATTTATAGAATAACTTTAATAAAGTATTCTGTTTTATATAAAAAGATATTTCTGTTTTATTACGTTAATAATACGAATAAAACAAAATGTCATTATCGCTAAATAATTCATATTATTAACTGACAATAATTGAATCAAACTGAGTGACTTCTCACATAAGCATTAATAATCAATACCGTGTGCTACTATGCAACCACACGTATTACTGTACTTTTACTACCGAGTAGTTCAACAGTAACAATGATAAAATTTCTGCCGTTATTTTTATTAAAATATTTTTGTCGTTTTCTCAATCCGACAATAATTCTGTTGTGGGGTCCACCAATGATTGTGTCGTTGTACGAATATTCCCCGACCAATCGAATATTATATAACAACTTGCGTACTTTGCAAAATTTATAAATATTACCCACAACTATAACATTATATCAAATTAACTCCATAATATTCAAAAATGACATTTATAGAAAATTCATCTTTATTTATAAAAGTTGGGGTCTTACAACCTCCCCTTCTTATGAAATTTCGCCCTCGAAATTAGGGTACGTACCTGGTATGTCGAAGAGGTAAGGATACCTTGATTTCATTTCAGATTCTAACTCCCAAGTCATTTCCTCAACATCGTGGTTTCTCCACAAAACTTTGACTTGAGGTATAACCTTGGAGCGTAGAATATGTTCCTTCTTATCCAAGATTTGAACAGGAACTTCTTCATACGTCAAATCTTCCGCTATTTCATCCGGTTCTAACTCAATAATGTGGTTCGGGTCTTCCACATATTTGCATAACATGGATATGTGAAAAACGTTATGAACACGAGACATACTTGGCTGTAAAGCGAGTCTATAAGCCACAGTTCCTACTCGATCGAGGATTAAAAATGGACCGATGAATCGAGGATTGAGCTTTCCTCTCTTTCCAAATCTCGTAACTCCTTTCCATGGAGCAACACGTAAGAACACATGATCTCCTACATCAAATTCCACGTCCTTTCGATGAAGATCAGCATAACCCTTTTGTCGATCTTGTGAGGTTTTTATACGTTGTCGGATCGTTTGAATCTTTTCTGTAGTTATACGTACCAACTCCGGTCCCAACAACGTTGCTTCACCCACCTCATCCCAGCATACTGGAGAACGACATTTTCTTCCATACAATGCTTCGAATGGAGCCATGCCAATACTTGCTTGATAACTGTTGTTGTAGGAAAACTCTACCAATGGTAAGAACTTGTCCCAATTTCCTTGAAGTCAAAGACACAGAGTCTTAATAGATCTTCAAGAGTTTGAATAGTCCTCTCTGATTGTCCGTCCGTCTGAGGATGATATGCTGAACTAAATCGTAACTCCGTGCCCATAGCTTTTTGTAAACTAACCCAAAATCGTGAAGTAAATCTTGGGTCTCGGTCAGAAACTATGGATACTGGCATACCATGCAGTCTTACAATCTCGTTTATGTACATACGTGCAAGACGTTCAAGTGTATAAGTTTCTCGTATCGGTAAGAAATGAGCAGACTTGGTCAATCTATCAACAATGATCCAAATCGCATCAATACCTTGAGAAACCCTAGGAAGACCGGTAACGAAATCCATGGTAATGTGCTCCCACTTCCATTCTGGAATTTTAAGTGGTTGCAATGGACCTTTTGGTATTTGATGCTCCGCTTTGACTCGTTGACAAGTTAGACACCTTGAGATAAACAACGATATCTCTCTCTTCATATTGTTCCACCAAAATGTATGACAAAGATCATGATACATTTTGGTACTTCCAGGATGGATTGCAAACGGTGTGTTGTGCGCCTCCATCATGATTTCATACTTTAAATCAGGGTTGTTAGGAACACAAAGTCTGGAGTTGACTCGAAGTATTCCTTCTTCATCGATTCTTGCTTCCGGTATAGCACCTTCTTGCACTTTCTTCTTCATACGCATCAGCTCCAGGTCTGTATCTTGAGCAGCTTTAACTTTATCGATTAAAGTCGGTTCTACTCGTATATTCGCCATCATCACATGGGTCCTTGGAGTCTTTAACTCTATCTCCATCCTTTGCAAATCACACAAAATGGGTCTTTGTGTTGACAATATCGCACTCGTACTTGCATATGATCTTCTACTCAATGCGTCAGCTACCACGTTCGCTTTTCCAGGATGATATTGAATGGTATGATCATAATCTTTCAACAGTTCAAGCCAACGTCGTTGTCGCATGTTGAGTTCCTTTTGAGTGAAGAAATATTTGAGGCTTTTATGATCCGTAAAGATCTCCACCTTCTCCCCATACAAGTAATGCCTCCAAATTTTAAGTGCAAAAACAACAGCTGCCAACTCTAGATCATGAGTAGGATAATTCCTCTCATATTCCTTGAGTTGTCTTGATGCATAGGCTATGACTTTTCCATGTTGCATGAGAACGCATCCCAACCCTTTGCTCGAAGCATCACTGTAGATGACAAATCCCTCCGAGCTAGATGGTATTGTTAGAACAGGTGCTGAAATGAGTCTCCTCTTGAGTTCTTGAAAACTCTGCTCACATTCTTTGCTCCAACCAAACTTTGTATCTTTCCGAGTCAGCTGAGTTAATGGAGTAGCGATTCGAGAAAATCCTTCCACGAATCTCCGATAATAACCAGCTAGACCGAGAAAGCTACGTACTTCGGTTACTGATTTAGGTTGCTCCCAGCTTTGAATAGCTTCAATCTTTGCCGGGTCAACAGATATTCCACGACTTGATACTACGTGCCCAAGGAATGCTACCTCTTCCAGCCAGAACTCGCATTTCTTCAACTTGGCATAAAGTTTGTATTCACGAAGCTTTTGGAGTACCAGCCTCAAGTGTTGCTCATGATCTTCACGACTTTTGGAATAAACAAGGATGTCATCGATAAAGACGACCACAAAGTGATCCAAATATTCCTTAAATACCCTGTTCATCATATCCATGAAGGCAGCAGGAGCATTAGTCAATCCAAAAGACATAACTAAGAATTCATAATGCCCATACCGAGTTCTGAAGGCAGTCTTTGGAATATCCTCAGTTCTAACCTTCAGCTGATGATATCCAGAACGAAGATCGATCTTTGAAAATAATTGTGCTCCTTGCAACTGGTCAAACAGGTCATCAATACGTGGCAATGGGTACCTTATTTTGATGGTGACATGATTCAACTCCCGATAATCAATACAAAGTCGCATACTCCCATCTTTCTTCTTCACGAACAGAACAGGAGCACCCCAAGGAGAAGTACTAGGACGAATAAAACCAATGTCTAACAATTCCTGCAGTTGGGTCTTTAACTCCTGAAGTTCAATAGGAACCATTCGATATGGGGCTTTAGAAATGGGTTTTGTACCGGGTTCAAGGTCGATACAAAATTCAATTTCACGCTCTGGGGGTAGGCCAGGAAGTTCTTCGGGAATACGTCAGGAAATTTATTAACAACAGAAATATCATTCAAAGCTGATGTATTTTTGTTTAGATCTGTGACATGAGCTAAGAAAGCTTGACATCCGTTTTTCAATAAACGAATAGCTTTATGGCTTGAGATGACAGCGATTGATTTTAATGGTTTGGTTGCTTGAATTCGCATAATAGGTCGATTAGGAATATGAAAGCTAACAACCTTACGAAAACAATCAATTTTTGCATGATGAGTAGTTAACAATCAATCCCTAGAATCACGTCAAATGCAAGTATTTTTAACGAAATCAAATCGACAGGTAATGTGTGGGTACCAACTTGAACCAAACAAGACTTATAAACTGTGGATGTAATGAAGGTTTCTCCCAATGGAGTTTCAACAGCTAAGTCAAAGTCTAATTTCTCCGGAATCAATTTAATCGATGAGCGCAAGTAGGAGAAATAAAAGAATGGGTAGAACCGGTATCAAATAAAGTTAGACTTCGTTAGAGTTTATGATAAGCTTACCCGTGATGACCTCATTCGGGTTCCTTGCTTTCTTGGAGTTCACAACAAACGCTCTCCCTTGCACAACCGGTTTTGATTTTTCTAGGACGGCCTTTGGTGCCTCCATCCTAGCTGAATTTGTCTTCGGTAAACGACAAAATCGGGCTAAATGACCTTCTCTTCCATAATTATAACATGCTTTGGACGGCATCGCGCAGTTTGGACTGATGTGCCCCTCCCCTCCGCATTTGAAACATATGATAGGTGGTCGTTCTCCTTCCTTAACGACAGGTGCTGGTGCTGACGTCTTTCCATCATTATTGAATCTCCTCTTCTTGAAATGCCCATTCTTATTGTTTTGGCCCTGATTACCACCGAAGTGGTTACCATTTCTGGCTGTTGATTCCCTCCACGCTTGTTGTCACCGCTTCAATGACTGCTCTCACTGGTATTATCATTTTGCCGGCTGCTCTCTTTTGGTTGCGTTGTCTCGTTATCGCGCTCCACCAACTGAGCCCTATTTACAACATCTGAATACAAACACAATTTATGAGAAACAAGATGTTGACGTATCTCCGACTTCAAACTCTTAAAAACATCCGCGTCATTCTTTCTTCATTATCCACCAGGTGGGACGCAAACCGGGATAACTCCACAAATTTTGCCTCGTACTGCGACACGGTCATATTATTCTGCTCCAATTTGATGAACTCCACCTCCTTCATGTGACGAATACTCTCGGGAAAGTATTTGTCGTTAAAAGCTCTTGGAACTTCTCCCAGGATATCTTCAGTGCGACAGGTTGAGTACGCTTTATCGATTCCCGCCAGTAATCTGCCTCTCCTCGCAACATAAAGGCGGCAAAGGGAACCTTTTGCTCCTCGGAGCAACCCAAGACATCAAATATCTTGGTGATCTGCTTTATCCATGTTTCAGCTACAAGTGGTTTGGGTTCTCCCTTAAACTCCGGTGGTCCCAGCTCCTTAAACTGTTTAGCGGTGACCGCCAGAGAGTTTCCAGTATTTTCACCTACGTTGTGGACAGGAGCCGCTTTCACCTGTTGTTGCATGAATTGCATAAAGCCTCTGAACATTTGATCATTCATCATTTGGTCAGTGTTGTTGTTTGCATGAGGATTGTCACCTTCCTGATGCACATTATCCTGATTATTGATATGAGGTGAATCAACAGTCGCCTGTGCTTTATTGCTATTCTCAACATTCTCAGATGTCATTTTCAGATACTGCCACAAAATAAAAATTAATTGATATGTCATATTTTATCCTTATATTATAACCGACCAATTAAATACCATGTAAATAAACTTAGGTAGGTCATACTAGCGAAGGAATTCCCCGTCTCTCCCCTCCTAGTTCTATTCTCACATCTTAGCCAGGGATCATATCCTAAGCTCTGATACCAACTGTGACGCCTCCAAAATTAGGTATACATCACCCATCTTGGGTCGTCAGATACATAGTACAAAATACAAATATAACTTACTAATACAACTGTCGTGTACAATACGACAAAAAACATAAACTGTGAGTTTGAATACAAATATTATCTTCTAGAGAGTATTCATACTCAAAAGGAGTCCTCATTACATTTATTAACACACCATTACATAGAATAGTGAGGACTACTAACTAATACTATCATTCGGACCATCACTCCGTTCCCCGACTTGCCCCAGCTACGTTCTTATTTCCTGAAGAGAACAGTGAAAGAAAGGGTGAGCTCAACTAGCCCAGTAAGAAATATTATGACTAAGATAATGCAGAATAAATTATCATTAGCCTTCAACAATGTTAAACTGATAAAATATAATAGACATCAAGTTTAACTGTAGCGGAACAAGCAATCCATTAAGAGAGTCAAGTAGAAAATAAACTCTACTATCTTTTATGATTTAAAAGATTTTCTAACACTGTGATCGCTGGGACTCAGCTTAATAAAATAATCCACATCATCGAATCACCCCTGCACTACGGCCAAGGATATTCGTATATTCATTAATGGTCATGATCATGCCAACAACTGTCCATCAATGCACTACGGGCCAATGGGGACTTTTTACCACATCATTTGTAACATTACGGTCATGATTACACCGAATAATCCCTGGTCATAATCATACCAAGTCCATCTATGCACTACAGGCCACAGATGACTTTCAACAAAATATAAACATGAGGATGATGACAATGAAGCAGAAAAGGAAAGAGGTGTTCCCAGTTTAGTTATCAACTACAAGCCATTAAACAAAGTCCTAGAATGGATTAGGTATCCCTGCCTAATAAGATGACCTCATTAACAGGTTGAGTAATGCCACCATCTTTAGTAAATTTGACCTCAATTATGGTTTCTGGCAAATTGCTATTCACCCAGATGACAGGTACAAAACTGCCTTCACCACTCCATTTGGTCATTACGAATGGAATGTCCAAGCATTTGGCTTGAAAAATGCTCCCAGCGAATTCCAGAATATCCTCAATGACATTTTGAACCCTTTTAGTCATTTTATTGTTGTGTATATTGACGATATTCTCATTTTTTCCAATTCCATTGAAGAACATGTCAAACATTTGAAATCATTTTTTAAAACGGTCAAAGGCAATGGACTTGTTCTTTCACTTTCCAAATGCAGCTTGTTTTAAGCTAAAGTTCGGTTTCTTGGATTAATTATATATCGCGGAATCATATGGCCAATTGATAGAGCTATTCAATTCGCTGACAGATTTCCAGATAAAATTACCCATAAAACCCAACTGCAGAGGTTTCTGGGCTCGCTCAATTATATTGGCAAGTTCTATAAAAACTTCAGGAAAATTTGTAAACATCTCTTTCAGCGTTTGCAAGACAATCCTCCCCCATGGACTGACATTCATACTTCTGTCGTCCAACAAGTCAAAAAATACGTCAAGGCATTGCCCTGTCTTGGTATTTCAAATGATTTTACATTTAAGATTGTTGAAACTGACGCCTCAGATATTGGTTTCGGAGGTATTCTCAAGCAAAAGTTAACTCCAGATTCCCCAGAACAAATCGTCCGTTTTCATTCCGGTGCATGGAATAGTACACAGTTAAATTACAGTACTAATTAAAAAGAAATACTTTCTCTTGTATTATGTATTAATAAATTTCAAATTGATTTATTAAATCAAAAATTTTTAGTTCGAATTGACTGCAAATTTGCAAAGTATGTGTTAGAGAAGATGTTGAAAACATAGCTTCTAAACACTCCTTTGCTAGATGGCAAGCCCTTTTGAGTATCTTTGATTTTGATATTGAATACATTAAAGGCAGTAACAATAACATTCCATTCTGATTTTCTCACTCGGGAATTTATTAACACAGGTACCGTGCATCCTTCATGAGTATCCGCAGTGCATCAACCTCTCGTGGTCCGGGTCGCCCTACTGGCCCAAGTAATCAGCCAAAAGGAGCCTTGGTTCCTCATCCAGTAAACCCAATTTACTAAACCAGTAACAAGTTCACTGTCCTTGGGACGATGCCCAAGCCCTATAGCTTAGCCTTAGCTAGTAACCCAATTCCAGTAGACCCTTTTCAGTCCAAAACCGCTAGTCCAAATCCCAGTAATCCTCCCTCTGAGTACATTCTTAGATGGACCAATCTCTTATTTCATATTGAGCCTCACATGAAACCCAGAAATGACCCAATAAAATTGACCTCCCAGTTTTTCCCTTCTGGTTGGCATTTCATGCCTCTTGCTCCTTATAAATCCCTTGTGTATTATAAGGACATTCTTGTCGAAACAAAGTCAATTTTTATTAACCCATTTATGCCAACAGTGATAAAGCCAAAGTTCTTTACCATTTGTTGTATATTAAACAGTTTATTCAGATGTCCGAATGCGGAAAACATCCCTCTGATCTTATGCAACTTTCGAATCAGGATAACTCTTTTTGTTATTATGATTATATGGAAGCTTGGTATAAAGTTTTCCTCCATCAAAATGAGTCACACAGTCATTCTTGGTTTGTTCAATTTGACCATAAATTCAAAAGTCATTTCCCATATTGGTTTTCCCATTGGTGGTCGAGATTTGGTTCTACCTATGACCTTCTTCCCGATCCTCTGAAAGTCCAACTCAATCATTTTTGCAATCACAAAAAATTAGATTCAGCATATGAAGGTGTCCCAGTCCTTCTTCAGTTTGTAAGTAAATATAAGATTCCCTGGATTCTCTGATGGGAATACAGTATTCAAAACTCCACCAGTGAAATCAGTCACAATGCTTCCCCTACATCTCCGTCGGCAGATCCTTTTCCCCTTGTCACTCGCCAATGGTTTGTCAAATGGTGGGATAAATTTGACGTCAATAGAATTGTAGGTCAAGTTCAGTTAGAATTCCCTGCTTCTCCTCTCAAGGTTCTCCCAGTCTCTACAGCAGAACCTTCTAGTCAAAATTCAAAAGAGTCAAGTGTCAGTAAAAAATCAAAAGAGTCCAGAGTCAGTCCCACTAGTTCGACTTGTTCCCGTAGCATTTATGATTTAAAGATTGTTCCGAAAAAGAGTTAAAATTAATTGCCCAGGCATTAAATAAAAGAATTGATGAATTACATGAGGATGCCTCTACAGGTTCTTCGTCAGCTTCCCACAATCAGTATGAAGAAGATGATGACCCTTATGGCACCATCAATCTACAGGATGTTCAGGACCCATTTGCCTGACATTTCTTCTCAGTCACATGCACCTGCTCCCTACAGCCAGTCAAAAGATGCCCTCAGCCGAAAGCAGATTCGTTTTTCCACCGAAAACATCTCCTTTCCACCGAAAGCATCTCTCAAGTCAAAAGTTGTGGCCTCTTTGTCAAAAGTTGCCAGACGCGTCAATGAATAGTAAAAAGTCAGCACTGTTCATGAATAGTAACTTTTGTGCGTAATCATTTTTTTGTAATAGTAACTTTGTAATTGTTCTTTCCTTATTCTATAAAAAAAAACCGAACTTAGTTATTGAGGCAGACTTCGAAAGACTCTGAGTTCCTTCTCAGATGAATCTTTAGCCTCTACCGCTGTTAAGCCTTTCTCAGCCACTCCTTCTACTATTCTACCTTTCTTAAATGTTCTGAGTAAGTCAAGTCAATTCAATTTGTAATTTGTAATCAGTATTTGTAAATAGTTTTAATTTCAATCAATAGAATAATATTTTTACTAATTAAATTGTGTTCATTTGCACCTCTGATTCACTATAATTCATACTATCTGTTTCCGCTCCCAAATTGGTATCAGAGCCATGTTGTTTCAGTTCTAGTTGCCAGTAGATATTTACAACTGTTCATCTTCAAACGTTTTCAAAATTTCTCTTTTATTCTTATTCCGAAGTCAACTGATTTACTGTATTCCACCTTTTTCGTGTCTAACCTTTGTAAGTCTCTTGGGTGAGCAGTGTTGGTTTTTGAACGTAGGTATGAGTCTGCTTAAGGTAATAGGGTATGAATGGAAGAATAATGAATAAAAATTTATTTTGAACTTGGTAAAAATGAATAGATTGTTTAGATCTAACTCCTCAACTAGTAACCGGTCGACTTTGCCTCCTGTCCCAGACATAGTTAACCAGGAAACCCACAGTTATGAAAATATCAGTCAAGCCTTGCACAATTGGAATATACCTAGGGTCTCCCCTAAGAAAATTTATCAGTCAACATTTTTGGACAATTTTAAAACAGATTATAATGTCAAAACTATTGAAAAGGTTTATGCCATCAATAAAGAATACGAAAATTGTAGTCTTTTGGATCCCGAAGTCATCAAAAAACATAAAAAGAAAGGTTATAATTTTATTCACATTGGATTAGTTCAAGTGGCTGTTAAACCATTAAACATTAAAGGAATTAATTCAAGTATTTATCTCTGCCTTAGAGATGCACGATTCTTGAATTATTATCCTAGCATGATCGGCGCAATGGAATCTAGTCTGCATAATGGACCTATCCATTTCAATTGCTTTCCTGATTTCACATTGAGCCTAAGTGATAAAAATTTATTAAAAGCCTTAACCTTAAATATTAAAACTGCTGGAGAAATTACTCAAATGTTTGAGGGTTCTCAGCCGATAGCTTTGATTTACCGGATTTATTATAAGACCATGAAAACTAACCTAAACGTTCATGCTCTCAATAAAAGTCCGAAAGATCAAACTGTCTTAATTCAAAGTTCAACTAGTAATGCTAATATTCAAATCCCGAGAACCATTCTCTGGAAAGATATTACTCTCCCTAGTCAATGGACTTTACCTAGTGAAATACCTGAACAACCTGTAGTTAACAATCTAATAAACCTTGAAAATGTTTGACAATTTTCTGATGGAACGGTAAAAATAAGTTTTGAACGCAGTAAAAGACCGATTATTATTGAAGACTCTGCTAGTACAATTGCATCTTCAAGAAGAGACACTGAAATTCTTAATAACCCTTCTTTAAGAGATCTTAAATTAAAAGGTATTTTAAATCAAGGTCAGGCTAGTTACCCATGTTATACTCAAAAAGATCTAGTAGAAGAAGAGAGTTCTTCCTCTCCTACTCCTTCTAAGCTTCCCACTCAGTCTAATTTTGAAATTCTGATTAACAATCAGTTAAGAGTTATTAAAAAAGATTTTATTATTGATTGGGATAATCTTGTAAAAGATTTTAATTCCAAAAATAATAAAGATAAAAGACATTTATTTCGTTCAAATCATCCAACAGAAAAGGAGCGAGATAAAATTGTTAATAGATGGAAACGATTCATAAAAAATGAAAAAAATAAACATTACCTTTTATGACTGATATGATCAATACCAAAGTAAGTGTAATGTTATAACAAAAAGTCAATGGGTAAAAGAAGATAAGTCTAAGGTCTGTTCTAGTCATCCCCCGCTAGAAACGATCCTTATCCCAGTTAAGAACACATCTGTTGTTGCCAGTCCCTTTAAAATTTCTGATGGCAATAAAGATGATAAAAAAATTATTGAACAATTAAATTTTAGTAATCAATATCTAGCAACTGTTGGAAGACAGCTTGATAGAATTGAAGAAAAATTTGAAGAAACAAGTATAAAACGGCCTGATGCAAAAATTGAACATCCTTTGATTAACTTACCTGAAAATAGAAGTAAATTAGGTTTACCTAATGATGACAGCAACTTAATTAAATCTATTGACAAGTCATTCAAAAAACTAAAAACTGAACCTGGTCCAAGTGGTACTGTCTCTACTTTGGATCAAGTTGAATCTGAAGTTGAAAGTGATAGTCAAGCTGACTATTCTGATTCTACTTCTATCCCAGATTTTAATGATCAATTGAACAAGTTAACAGTCAAAAACACTAGTTTAACCAGGAATTTGCGTTCTAGACCTACTCCTCCGGATCTGCAATTCGAAGAGGGAAACCTAGATAAACAATTCTCTGTTTCAGCTAATAAAATTTATGAATGGAACATTGATGGTCTTAGTGAACAAGAAATTTTAAACAAATTAAATCACATGTCTATGGTAGCAAATAGCTATATCACTAAATTCAACAATCTGTCACAACCAGAAATCGTTGAGTTAATAGCTAGTGGATTCACTGGTATTCTCAGATCTTGGTGGGAAAGAGATCTCACGGAAGATACTAGACTATCAATAATTCATGCTATCTAGTTAGACGATGACGGCAACCCCATCTTTGATGAAGATGTCGGTGCTGGTCCGCCAGATGGAGTAAATACTTTAATTTTTACCATAATAAAATATTTTGTAGGAACTCCCAGTAACATAACAGAAAGGATTCACGATCAACTCAGTAATCTCACTTGTCCCACTCTTAGTGACTTCAGGTGGTACAAAGATGTGTTTACCTCAAGAGTTATGCTGCGAAATGATAGCAACAAGCCTTTCTGGAAAGAAAAGTTTGTAAATGGTTTGCCTTCATTATTCGCTCATAAAGTTAGAGAAGAGTTAAGTAAAAACTTAGGATATATTGATTATGATAATCTCACTTATGGTGACATAATCAGTTTATTCAAAAAATAGGTTTAAAAATGTGCATTGATTTTAAATTAGCTAAACAAGCTAGTAAAGATAAGAAAAAGCTAAATATGAGTTAGGAACATTTTTTGAACAATATGGTCTGCCTCCTATTGCTCCCTCTAGAAGAAAGCATAAGCACATACATATTGATCATCCTAAATCACATAAACGTCACAAACGTAAACATACTCATAAAAAGGATATTAATCAAAACGATTATTACAATAAACCCAAACCAGTTAATAAAAAATATAATAAAAGGACTAAAAAATATGATAAGAGTAAAATCGTTTGCCACAATTGTGGGCAAAAAGGCCACTACAAAAATGAATGCAAAGTAAAACAAAAATTATCTCAGTTAAATATCTCTAATGAAGATACAGAACAATTATTAGAGTTAATAAGAATAGAAAACAATGCAGATAATGAGGAAGGATCTGACATCCCCTATTCCTCTAAAAGCAGTACCAGTAACAATGAATCTGATAGTAACAAAGAAGAAGTCACTATTTGTGCTTATAACTGCAATGAATATTGTTGCACTAAAAGATTAAGTGTAATTACCAAAGAGGATGAAGAAAGCTCTTTGTTAATCGACTTAATTAGTAAAATTTCTGACCCTGAACTTAAAATTCAATATACTAAGCAGTTAAAGGATTTATTAACCAAAGATACTAGAGTTAAAGACAAGATTTTTAAAGCTAAAGATAAGCCGGTATTTAGCCTTAATAAAACTCTAGAAAGATTTAAAACCCCAGTCAAAGAAGTTACTCTTCCAGAATTAAATCAAGAAGTTAATAAACTTAAAAAGGAGATATCTAATTTAAAGATTGAAGTCTCTAATTTAAGAAAAGACTTAGAGAGCCAGAAGTCTGATCTTCAAGTTCGTGATTCCTCCTCTAGCGATGAAGATCGCAATGAGCCAGATCTATTCGTTCAAGGTCTTTCTCTTAAAAGAATAAAAGATATTACCATTCAGAAGTGGTATATCTCCATTAATTTGGTTGTTGATAAAACCTTTTCAATAAAACTTCCCGCCTTAATTGATACTGGTGCGGATTTAAATTGTATCCAGGAAGGTCTTATTCCAACCAAATACTATAAGAAGACTAATGAAAAATTAAATTCAGCTAATGGTAGTCAGATGGAAATAAAATATAAATTGCCTAAAGTGCATATCTGTCAAGATGATATGTGTTTTAAGACATCATTTGTTTTAATTCGCAATCTTACTGATAAAATCATTTTAAGGTTACCATTTATATATTTATTATATCCATTTACTACCAGTAATGAAGGACTAAGCTGTAAATATTTAGGTAAAAGAATAACCTTTAAATTTCTTATTAAACCAAAAGAAAGAGATTTAAAATTTATCCAAGAAGAGTCCATTTCCAAGTCATTGAATTTATTAAACTGTAAATCTACCCATTTTAATTTCTTAAATGAAGAAATTAAATACAAAATAATTGAAGAACAACTTCAAATAAAGATGTTCTTGAAAAAATTGAAGAGTTAAAACTTTATTTAAAGGACAACCTTTGTTCTGATTCTCCTAATGCCTTTTGGCATAGGAAAAAACATGTTGTAAGGCTCCCTTACGCTAAGGAATTCAAAGAACATTTGATTCCTACTAAGGCCAGGCCTATTCAAATGAATCATGAACAAATGGAGCTATGTAAAAAGGAAATTAATGATCTTCTTAGTAAAAAATTAATTAGACCCAGTAAATTCCCTTGGTCATGTCCTGCCTTTTATGTTAACAATGAAGCAGAAAAGGAAAGAGGTGTCCCCAGGTTAGTTATCAACTACAAGCCATTAAACAAAGTCCTAGAATGGATTAGGTATCCCCTGCCTAATAAAGATGACCTCATTAACCGGTTGAGTAATGCCATCATCTTTAGTAAATTTGACCTCAAATATGGTTTCTGGCAAATTGCTATTCACCCAGATGACAGGTACAAAACTGCCTTCACCACTCTATTTGGTCATTACGAATGGAATGTCCAAGCATTTGGCTTGAAAAATGCTCCCAGCGAATTCCAGAATATCCTCAATGACATTTTGAACCCTTTCAGTCATTTTATTGTTGTGTATATTGACGATATTCTCATTTTTTCCAATTCCATTGAATAACATGTCAAACATTTGAAATCGTTTTTTAAAATGGTCTAAGACAATGGACTTGTTCTTTCACTTTCCAAATGCAGCTTGTTTCAAGCTAAAGTTCGGTTTCTTGGATTAATTAGATATCGCGGACTC
The DNA here is from genome assembly GCA_016801055.1 of Panax notoginseng. NCBI lineage: Eukaryota > Viridiplantae > Streptophyta > Magnoliopsida > Apiales > Araliaceae > Panax > Panax notoginseng. The sequence continues at coordinate 93,474,605 of CM029017.1, read as the reverse complement.
ATACGGCCAATTGATAGAGCTGTTCAATTCGCCGACAGATTCCCAGATAAAATTACCCATAAAACCCAACTGCAGAGGTTTCTGGGCTCGCTCAATTATATTGGCAAGTTCTATAAAAACTTCAGGAAAATTTGCAAACCTCTCTTTTAGCGTTTGCAAGACAATCCTCCCCCATGGACTGACATTCATACTGCTGTCGTCCAACAAGTCAAAAAATACGTCAAGGCATTGCCCTGTCTAGGTATTTCAAATGATTCTGCATTTAAGATTGTTGAAACTGACGCCTCAGATATTGGTTTCGGAGGTATTCTCAAGCAAAAGTTAACTCCAGATTCCCCAGAACAAATCGTCCATTTTCATTCCAGTGCATGGAATAGTACACAGTTAAATTACAGTACTATTAAAAAAGAAATACTTTCTCTTGTATTATGTATTAATAAATTTCAAATTGATTTATTAAATCAAAAATTTTTAGTTCGAATTGACTGCAAATTTGCAAAATATGTGTTAGAGAAAGATGTTGAAAACATAGCTTCTAAACACTCCTTTGCTAGATGGCAAGCCCTTTTGAGTATCTTTGATTTTGATATTGAATACATTAAAGGCAGTAACAATTCCATTCCTGATTTTCTCACTCGGGAATTTATTAACACAGGTACCGTGCATCCTTCATGAGTATCCGCGGTGCATCAACCTCTCGTGGTCCGGGTCGCCCTACTGGCCCAAGTAATCAGCCAAAAGGAGCCTTGGTTCCTCATCCAATAAACCCAATTTACTAAACCAGTAACAAGTTCACTGTCCTTGGGACGATGCCCAAGCCCTATAGCTCAGCCTTAGCTAGTAACCCAATTCCAGTAGATCCTTTTCAGTCCAAAACCTCTAGTCCAAATCCCAGTAATCCTCCCTCTGAGTACATGCTTAGATGGACCAATCTCTTATTTCATATTGAGCCTCACATGAAACCCAGAAATGACCCAGTAAAATTGACCTCCCAGTTTTTCCCTTCTGGTTGGCATTTCATGCCTCTTGCTCCTTATAAATCCCTTGTGTATTATAAGGACATTCTTGCCGAAACAGAGTCAATTTTTATTAAACCCATTTATGCCAACAATGATAAAGCCAAAGTTCTTTACCATTCGTTGTATATTAAACAGTTTATTCAGATGTCCGAATGGGGAAAACATCCCTCTGATCTTATGCAGCTTTCGAATCAGGATAACTCTTTTTGTTATTATGATTATTTGGAAGCTTGGTATAAAGTTTTCCTCCATCAAAAGGAGTCACACAGTCATTCTTGGTTTGTTCAATTTGACCATAAATTCAAAAGTCATTTCCCATATTGGTTTTCCCATTGGTGGTCGAAATTTGGTTCTACCTATGACCTTCTTCCCGATCCTCTGAAAGTCCAACTCAATCATTTTTGCAATCACAAAAAATTAGATTCAGCATATGAAGGTGTCCCAGTCCTTCTTCAGTTTGTAAGTAAATATAAGATTCCCTGGATTCTCCGATGGGAATACAGTATTCAAAACTCCACCAGTGAAATTAGTCACAATGCTTCCCCTACATCTCCGTCGGCAGATCCTTTTCCCCTTGTCACTCGCCAATGGTTTGTCAAATGGTGGGATAAATTTGACGTCAATAGAATTGTAGGTCAAGTTCAGTTAGAATTCCCTGCTTCTCCTCTCAAGGTTCTCCCAGTCTCTACAGCAGAACATTCTAGTCAAAAATCAAAAGAGTCAAGTGTTAGTAAAAAATCAAAAGAGTCCAGAGTCAGTCCCACTAGTTCGACTTGTTCCCGTAGCATTTCTGATTTTAAAGATTGTTCCAGAAAAGAGTTAAAATTAATTGCCCAGGCATTAAATAAAAGAATTGATGAATTACATGAGGATGCCTCTACAGGTTCTTCGTCAGCTTCCCACAGTCAGTATGAAGAAGATGATGACCCTTATGGCACCATCAATCTACAGGATGCTCAGGACCCATTTGTCTGACATTTCTTCTCAGTCACATGCACCTGCTCCCTACAGCCAGTCAAAAGATGCCCTCAGCCGAAAGCAGATTCGTCTTTTCCACCGAAAGCATCTCCTTTCCACCAAAAGCATCTCTCAAGTCAAAAGTTGTGGCCCCTTTGTCAAAAATTGCCAGATGCGTCAATAAATAGTAAAAAGTCAGCACTGTTCATGAATAGTAACTTTTGTCTGTAATTATTTATTTTGTAATAGTAACTTTGTAATAGTTCTTTCCTTATTCTATAAAAGGAAACCGAACTTAGTTATTGAGGCAGACTTCGAAAGACTCTGAGTTCCTTCTCAGATGAATCTTTAGCCTCTACCGCTGTTAAGCCTTTCTCAGCCACTCCTTCTCCTATTCTACCTTTCTTAAATGTTCTGAGTAAGTCAAGTCAATTCAATTTGTAATTTGTAATCAGTATTTGTAAATAGTTTTAATTTTAATCAATAAAATAATATTTTTAGTAATTAAATTGTGTTCATTTGCACCTCTGATTCACTATAATTCATACTATCTGGTTCCGCTCCCAAATTGGTATCAGAGTCATGTTGTTTCAGTTCTAGTTGCCAGCAGATATTTACAACTGTTCATCTTCAACCGTTTTCTAAATTTCTCTTTTATTCTTATTCCGAAGTCACTTGATTTACTGTAGTCCACCTTGTTCGTGTCAAACCTTTGTAAGTCTTTTGGGTGAGCAGTGTTGGTTTTTGAACATAGGTATGAGTCTGCTTAAGGTAATAGGGTATGAATGGAAGAATAATGAATAAAAAATTATTTTGAACTTGGTAAAAAAGAATAGATTGTTTAGATCTAACTCCTCAACTAGTAACCGGTCGACTTTGCCTCCTGTCCCAGACATAGTTAACCAGGAAACCCACAGTTATGAAAATATCAGTCAAGCCTTGCACAATTGGAATATACCTAGGGTCTCCCCTAAGAAAATTTATCAGTCAACATTTTTGGACAATTTTAAAACAGATTATAATGTCAAAACTGTTGAAAAGGTTTATGCCATCAATAAAGAATACGAAAATTGTAGTCTTTTGGATCCCGAAGTCATCAAAAAACATAAAAAGAAAGGTTATAATTTTATTCACATTGGATTAGTTCAAGTGGCTGTTAAACCATTAAACATTAAAGGAATTAATTCAAGTATTTATCTCTGCCTTAGAGATGCACGATTCTTGAATTATTATCCTAGCATGATCGGCGCAATGGAATCTAGTCTGCATAATGGACCTATCCATTTCAATTGCTTTCCTGATTTCACATTGAGCCTAAGTGATAAAAATTTATTAAAAGCCTTAACCTTAAATATTAAAACTGCTGGAGAAATTACTCAAATGATTGAGGGTTCTCAGCCAATAGCTTTGATTTACCGGATTTATTATAAGACCATGAAAACTAACCTAAACGTTCATGCTCTCAATAAAAGTCCGAAAGATCAAACTGTCTTAATTCAAAGTTCAACTAGTAATGCTAATATTCAAATCCCGAGAACCATTCTCTGGAAAGATATTACTCTCCCTAGTCAATGGACTTTACCTAGTGAAATACCTGAACAACCTGTAGTTAACAATCTAATAAACCTTGAAAATGTTTGACAATTTTCTGATGGAACGGTAAAAATAAGTTTTGAACGCAGTAAAAGACCGATTATTATTGAAGACTGTGCTAGTACAATAGCATCTTCAAGAAGAGACACTGAAATTCTTAATAACCCTTCTTTAAGAGATCTTAAATTAAAAGGTATTTTAAATCAAGGTCAGGCTAGTTACCCATGTTATACTCAAAAAGATCTAGTAGAAGAAGAGAGTTCTTCCTCTCCTACTCCTTCTAAGCTTCCCACTCAGTCTGATTTTGAAATTCTGATTAACAATCAGTTAAGAGTTATTAAAAAAGATTTTATTCTTGATTGGGATAATCTTGTAAAAGATTTTAATTCCAAAAATAATAAAGATAAAAGACATTTATTTCGTTCAAATCATCCAACAGAAAAGGAGCGAGATAAAATTGTTAATAGATGGAAACGATTCATAAAAAATGAAAAAAATAAACATTACCTTTTATGACTGGTAGGATCAATACCAAAGTAAGTGTAATGTTATAATAAAAAGTCAATGGGTAAAAGAAGATAAGTCTAAGGTCTATTCTAGTCATCCCCCGCTAGAAACGATCCTTATCCTAGTTAAGAACACATCTGTTGTTGCCAGTCCCTTTAAAATTTCTAATGACAATAAAGATGATAAAAAAATTATTGAACAATTAAATTTTAGTAATCAATATCTAGCAACTGTTGGAAGACAGCTTGATAGAATTGAAGAAAAATTTGAAGAAACAAGTATAAAACGGCCTGATGCAAAAATTGAACATCCTTTGATTAACTTACCTGAAAATAGAAGTAAATTAGGTTTACCTAATGATGACAGCAACTTAAGTAAATCTATTGACAAGTTATTCAAAAAACTAAAAACTGAACCTGGTCCAAGTGGTAATGTCTCTACTTTGGATCAAGTTGAATCTGAAGTTGAAAGTGATAGTCAAGCTGACTATTCTGATTCTACTTCTATCCCAGATTTTAATGATCAATTGAACAAGTTAACAGTCAAAAACACAAGTTTAACCAAGAATTGGTATTCTAGACCTACTCCTCTGATCTACAATTCGAAGAGAGAAACCTAGATAAACAATTCTTTGTTTCAACTAATAAAATTTATGAATGGAACATTAATGGTCTTAGTGAACAAGAAATTTTAAACAAATTAAATCACATGTCTATGGTAGCAAATAGCTATATCACTAAATTCAACAATCTGTCACAACCAGAAATCGTTGAGTTAATAGCTAGTGGATTCACTGGTATTCTCAGATCTTGGTGGGAAAGACATCTCACGGAAGATACTAGACTATCAATAATTCATGATATCCAGTTAGACGATGACGGCAACCCCATCTTTGATGAAGATGTCGGTGTTGGTCCGCCAGATGGAGTAAATACTTTAATTTTTACCATAATAAAACATTTTGTAGGAACTCCCAGTAACATAACAGAAAGGATTCACGATCAACTCAGTAATCTCACTTGTCCCACTCTTAGTGACTTCAGGTGGTACAAAGATGTGTTTACCTCTAGAGTTATGCTGCGAAATGATAGCAACAAGCCTTTCTGGAAAGAAAAGTTTGTAAATGGTTTTCCTTCATTGTTCGCTCATAAAGTTAGAGAAGAGTTAAGTAAAAACTTAGGATATATTGATTATGATAATCTCACTTATGGTGACATAATCATTTATATTCAAAAAATAGGTTTAAAAATGTGCATTAATTTTAAATTAGCTAAACAAGCTAGTAAAGATAAGAAAAAAGCTAAATATGAGTTAGGAACATTTTGTGAACAATATGGTCTGCCTCCTATTGCTCCCTCTAGAAGAAAGCATAAGCACATACATATTGATCATCCTAAAACACATAAACGTCATAAACGTAAACATACTCATAAAAAGGATAACAATCAAAACGATTATTACAATAAACCCAAACCAGTTAATAAAAAATATAATAAAAGGACTAAAAAATTTGATAAGAGTAAAATCGTTTGCCACAATTGTGGGCAAAAAGGCCACTACAAAAATGAATGCAAAGTAAAACAAAAATTATCTCAGTTAAATATCTCTAATGAAGATACAGAACAATTATTAGAGTTAATAAGAATAGAAAACAATGCAGATAATGAGGAAGGATCGGACATCCCCTATTCCTCTAAAAGCAGTACCAGTAACAATGAATCTGATAGTAACAAAGAAGAAGTCACTATTTGTGCTGATAACTGCAATGAATATTGTTGCACTAAAAGATTAAGTGTAATTACCAAAGAGGATGAAAAAAGCTCTTTGTTAATCGACTTAATTAGTAAAATTTCTGACCCTGAACTTAAAATTCAATATACTAAGCAGTTAAAGGATTTATTACCCAAAGATACTAGAGTTAAAGACAAGATTTTTAAAGCTAAAGATAAGCCGGTATTTAGCCTTAATAAAACTCTAGAAAGATTTAAAACCCCAGTCAAAGAAGTTACTCTTCCAGAATTAAATCAAGAAGTTAATAAACTTAAAAAGGAGATATCTAATTTAAAGATTGAAGTCTCTAATTTAAGAAAAGACTTAGAGAGCCAGAAGTCTGATCTTCAAGTTCGTGATTCCTCCTCTAGCGATGAAGATCGCGATGAGCCAGAATCTTCAGGAATCAAAGATGAGCCAAATCTATTCGTTCAAGGTCTTTCTCTTAAAAGAATAAAAGATATTACCATTCAAAAGTGGTATATCTCCATTAATTTGGTTGTTGATAAAACCTTTTCAATAAAACTTCCCGCCTTAATTGATACTGGTGCGGATTTAAATTGTATCCAGGAAGGTCTTATTCCAACCAAATACTATAAGAAGACTAATGAAAAATTAAATTCAGCTAATGGTAGTCAGATGGAAATAAAATATAAATTGCCTAAAGTGCATATCTGTCAAGATGATATGTGTTTTAAGACATCATTTATTTTAATTCGCAATCTTACTGATAAAATCATTTTAAGGTTACCATTTATATATTTATTATATCCATTTACTACCAGTAATGAAGGACTAAGCTGTAAATATTTAGGTAAAAGAATAACCTTTAAATTTCTTATTAAACCAAAAGAAAGAGATTTAAAATTTATCCAAGAAGAGTCCATTTCCAAGTCATTGAATTTATTAAACTGTAAATCTACCCATTTTAATTTCTTAAAAGAAGAAATTAAATACAAAATAATTGAAGAACAACTTCAACATAAAGATGTTCTTGAAAAAATTGAAGAGTTAAAACTTTATTTAAAGGACAACCTTTGTTCTGATTCTCCTAATGCCTTTTGGCATAGGTAAAAACATGTTGTAAGGCTCCCTTACGCTAAGGAATTCAAAGAACATTTGATTCCTACTAAGGCCAGGCCTATTCAAATGAATCATGAACAAATGGAGCTATGTAAAAAGGAAATTAATGATCTTCTTAGTAAAAAATTAATTAGACCCAGTAAATCCCCTTGGTCATGTCCTGCCTTTTATGTTAACAATGAAGCAGAAAAGGAAAGAGGTGTTCCCAGGTTAGTTATCAACTACAAGCCATTAAACAAAGTCCTAGAATGGATTAGGTATCCCCTACCTAATAAAGATGACCTCATTAACCGGTTGAGTAATGCCACCATCTTTAGTAAATTTGACCTCAAATATGGTTTCTGGCAAATTGCTATTCACCCAGATGACAGGTACAAAACTGCCTTCACCACTCTATTTGGTCATTACGAATGGAATGTCCAAGCATTTGGCTTGAAAAATGCTCCCAGCGAATTCCAGAATATCCTCAATGACATTTTGAACCCTTTCAGTCATTTTATTGTTGTGTATATTGACGATATTCTCATTTTTTCCAATTCCATTGAATAACATGTCAAACATTTGAAATCATTTTTTAAAACGGTCAAAGACAATGAACTTGTTCTTTCACTTTCCAAATGCAGCTTGTTCCAAGCTAAAGTTCAGTTTCTTGGATTAATTAGATATCGCGGACTCATACGGCCAATTGATAGAGCTATTCAATTCGCCGACAGATTCCCAGATAAAATTACCCATAAAACCCAACTGCAGAGGTTTCTGGGCTCGCTCAATTATATTGGCAAGTTCTATAAAAACCTCAGGAAAATTTGCAAACCTCTCTTTCAGCGTTTGCAAGACAATCCTCCCCCATGGACTGACATTCATACTGCTGTCGTCCAACAAGTCAAAAAATACGACAAAGCATTGCCCTGTCTAGGTATTTCAAATGATTCTGCATTTAAGATTGTTGAAACTGACGCCTCAGATATTGGTTTCGGAGGTATTCTCAAGCAAAAGTTAACTCCAGATTCCCCAGAACAAATTGTCCGTTTTCATTCCAGTGCATGGAATAGTACACAGTTAAATTACAGTACTATTAAAAAAGAAATACTTTCTCTTGTATTATGTATTAATAAATTTCAAATTGATTTATTAAATCAAAAATTTTTAGTTCGAATTGACTGCAAATTTGCAAAATATGTGTTAGAGAAAGATGTTGAAAACATAGCTTCTAAACACTCCTTTGCTAGATGGCAAGCCCTTTTGAGTATCTTTGATTTTGATATTGAATATATTAAAGGCAGTAACAATTCCATTCTTGATTTTCTCACTCGGGAATTTATTAACACAGGTACCGTGCATCCTTCATGAGTATCCGCGGTGCATCAACCTCTCGTGGTCCGGGTCGCCCTACTGGCCCAAGTAATCAGCCAAAAGGAGCCTTGGTTCCTCATCCAGTAAACCCAATTTACTAAACCAGTAACAAGTTCACTGTCCTTGGGACGATGCCCAAGCCCTATAGCTCAGCCTTAGCTAGTAACCTAATTCCAGTAGATCCTTTTCAGTCCAAAACCTCTAGTCCAAATCCCAGTAATCCTCCCTCTGAGTACATGCTTAGATGGACCAATCTCTTATTTCATATTGAGCCTCACATGAAACCCAGAAATGACCCAGTAAAATTGACCTCCCAATTTTTCCCTTCTGGTTGGCATTTCATGCCTCTTGCTCCTTATAAATCCCTTGTGTATTATAAGGACATTCTTGCCGAAACAGAGTCAATTTTTATTAAACCCATTTATCCCAACAATGATAAAGCCAAAGTTCTTTACCATTCGTTGTATATTAAACAGTTTATTCAGATGTCCGAATGGGGAACACATCCCTCTGATCTTATGCAGCTTTCGAATCAGGATAACTCTTTTTGTTATTATGATTATATGGAAGCTTGGTATAAAGTTTTCCTCCATCAAAAGGAGTCACACAGTCATTCTTGGTTTGTTCAATTTGACCATAAATTCAAAAGTCATTTCCCATATTGGTTTTCCCATTGGTGGTCGAGATTTGGTTCTACCTATGACCTTCTTCCCGATCCTCTGAAAGTCCAACTCAATCATTTTTGCAATCACAAAAAATTAGATTCAGCATATGAAGGTGTCCCAGTCCTTCTTCAGTTTGTAAGTAAATATAAGATTCCCTGGATTCTCCGATGGGAATACAGTATTCAAAACTCCACCAGTGAAATTAGTCACAATGCTTCCCCTACATCTCCATCGGCAGATCCTTTTCCCCTTGTCACTCGCCAATGGTTTGTCAAATGGTGGGATAAATTTGACGTCAATAGAATTGTAGGTCAAGTTCAGTTAGAATTCCCTGCTTCTCCTCTCAAGGTTCTCCCAGTCTCTACAGCAGAACCTTCTAGTCAAAAATCAAAAGAGTCAAGTGTCAGTAAAAAATCAAAAGAGTCCAGAGTCAGTCCCACTAGTTCGACTTGTTCCCGTAGCATTTCTGATTTTAAAGATTGTTCCGGAAAAGTGTTAAAATTAATTGCCCAGGCATTAAATAAAAGATTTGATGAATTACATGAGGATGCCTCTACAGGTTCTTCGTCAGCTTCCCACAGTCAGTATGAAGAAGATGATGACCCTTATGGCACCATCAATCTACAGGATGCTCAGGACCCATTTGTCTGACATTTCTTCTCAGTCACATGCACCTGCTCCCTACAGCCAGTCAAAAGATGCCCTCAGCCGAAAGCAGATTCGTCTTTTCCACCGAAAGCATCTCCTTTCCACCGAAAGCATCTCTCAAGTCAAAAGTTGTGGCCCCTTTGTCAAAAATTGCCAGATGCGTCAATAAATAGTAAAAAGTCAGCACTGTTCATGAATAGTAACTTTTGTCTGTAATTATTTATTTTGTAATAGTAACTTTGTAATAGTTCTTTCCTTATTCTATAAAAGGAAACCGAACTTAGTTATTGAGGCAGACTTCGAAAGACTCTGAGTTCCTTCTCAGATGAATCTTTAGCTTCTACCGCTGTTAAGCCTTTCTCAGCCACTCCTTCTCCTATTCTACCTTTCTTAAATGTTCTGAGTAAGTCAAGTCAATTCAATTTGTAATTTGTAATCAGTATTTGTAAATAGTTTTAATTTTAATCAATAAAATAATATTTTTAGTAATTAAATTGTGTTCATTTGCACCTCTGATTCACTATAATTCATACTATCTGGTTCCGCTCCCAAATTGGTATCAGAGTCATGTTGTTTCAGTTCTAGTTGCCAGCAGATATTTACAACTGTTCATCTTCAACCGTTTTCAAAATTTCTCTTTTATTCTTATTCCGAAGTCACTTGATTTACTGTAGTCCACCTTGTTCGTGTCAAACCTTTGTAAGTCTTTTGGGTGAGTAGTGTTGGTTTTTGAACATAGGTATGAGTCTGCTTAAGGTAATAGGGTATGAATGGAAGAATAATGAATAAAAAATTATTTTGAACTTGGTAAAAAAGAATAGATTGTTTAGATCTAACTCCTCAACTAGTAACCGGTCGACTTTGCCTCCTGTCCCAGACATAGTTAATCAGGAAACCCACAGTTATGAAAATATCAGTCAAGCCTTGCACAATTGGAATATACCTAGGGTCTCCCCTAAGAAAATTTATCAGTCAACATTTTTGGACAATTTTAAAACAGATTATAATGTCAAAACTGTTGAAAAGGTTTATGCCATCAATAAAGAATACGAAAATTGTAGTCTTTTGGATCCCGAAGTCATCAAAAAACATAAAAAGAAAGGTTATAATTTTATTCACATTGGATTAGTTCAAGTGGCTGTTAAACCATTAAACATTAAAGGAATTAATTCAAGTATTTATCTCTGCCTTAGAGATGTACGATTCTTGAATTATTATCCTAGCATGATCGGCGCAATGGAATCTAGTCTGCATAATGGACCTATCCATTTCAATTGCTTTCCTGATTTCACATTGAGCCTAAGTGATAAAAATTTATTAAAAGCCTTAACCTTAAATATTAAAACTGCTGGAGAAATTACTCAAATGATTGAGGGTTCTCAGCCGATAGCTTTGATTTACCGGATTTATTATAAGGCCATGAAAACTAACCTAAACGTTCATGCTCTCAATAAAAGTCCAAAAGATCAAACTGTCTTAATTCAAAGTTCAACTAGTAATGCTAATATTCAAATCTCGAGAACCATTCTCTGGAAAGATATTACTCTCCCTAGTCAATGGACTTTACCTAGTGAAATACCTGAACAACCTGTAGTTAACAATCTAATAAACCTTGAAAATGTTTGAAAATTTTCTGATGGAATGGTAAAAATAAGTTTTGAACGCAGTAAAAGACCGATTATTATTGAAGACTCTGCTAGTACAATAGCATCTTCAAGAAGAGACACTGAAATTCTTAATAACCCTTCTTTAAGAGATCTTAAATTAAAAGGTATTTTAAATCAAGGTCAGGCTAGTTACCCATGTTATACTCAAAAAGATCTAGTAGAAGAAGAGAGTTCTTCCTCTCCTACTCCTTCTGAGTTTTCCACTCAGTCTGATTTTGAAATTCTGATTAACAATCAGTTAAGAGTTATTAAAAAAGATTTTATTCTTGATTGGGATAATCTTGTAAAAGATTTTAATTCCAAAAATAATAAAGATAAAAGACATTTATTTCGTTCAAATCATCCAACAGAAAAGGAGCGAGATAAAATTGTTAATAGATGGAAACGATTCATAAAAAATGAAAAAATAAATATTACATTTTATGACTGGTATGATCAATACCAAAGTATGTTTAATGTTATAACAAAAAGTCAATGGGTAAAAGAAGATAAGTCTAAGGTCTGTTCTAGTCATCCCCCGCTAGAAATGATCCTTATCCTAGTTAAGAACACATTTGTTGTTGCCAGTCCCTTTAAAATTTTTGATGGCAATAAAGATGATAAAAAAATTATTAAACAATTAAATTTTAGTAATCAATATCTAGCAACTGTTGGAAGACAGCTTGATAGAATTGAAGAAAAATTTGAAGAAACAAGTATAAAACGGCCTGATGCAAAAATTAAACAAACCAAGAATGACTGTGTGACTCATTTTGATGGAGGAAAACTTTATACCAAGCTTCCATATAATCATAATAACAAAAGAGTTATCCTGATTCGAAAGCTGCATAAGATCAGAGGGATGTTTTCCCCATTCAGACATCTGAATAAACTGTTTAATATACAACGAATGGTAAAGAACTTTGGCTTTATCATTGTTGGCATAAATGGGTTTAATAAAAATTGACTTTGTTTCGACAAGAATGTCCTTATAATACACAAGGGATTTATAAGGAGCAAGAGGCATGAAATGCCAACCAGAAGGGAAAAACTGGGAGGTCAATTTTACTGGGTCATTTCTGGGTTTCATGTGAGGCTTAATATGAAATAAGAGATTGGTCCATCTAAGCATGTACTCAGAGGGAGGATTACTGGGATTTGGACTAGAGGTTTTGGACTAAAAAGGGTCTACTGGAATTGGGTTACTAGCTAAGGCTGAGCTATAGGGCTTGGGCATCGTCACAAGGACAGTGAACTTGTTACTGGTTTGGTAAATTGGGTTTACTGGATGAGGAACCAAGGCTCCTTTTGGCTGATTACTTGGGCCAGTAGGGCGACCCGGACCACGAGAGGTTGATGCACCGCGGATACTCATGAAGGATGCACGGTACCTGTGTTAATAAATTCCCGAGTGAGAAAATCAGGAATGGAATTGTTAATGCCTTTAATGTATTCAATATCAAAATCAAAGATACTCAAAAGGGCTTGCCATCTAGCGAAGGAGTGTTTAGAAGCTATGTTTTCAACATCTTTCTCTAACACATATTTTGCAGATTTGTAGTCAATTCGAACAAAAAAATTATGATTTAATAAATCAATTTGAAATTTATTAATACATAATACAAGAGAAAGTATTTCTTTTTTAATAGTACTGTAATTTAACTGTGTACTATTCCATGCACCAGAATGAAAACGGACGATTTGTTCTGGGGAATCTGGAGTTAACTTTTGCTTGAGAATACCTTCGAAACCAATATCTGAGGCGTCAGTTTCAACAATCTTAAATACAGAATCATTTGAAATACCAAGACAGGGCAATGCCTTGATGTATTTTTTGACTTGTTGGACGACAGAAGTATGAATGTCAGTCCATGGGGGAGGATTGTCTTGCAAACGCTGAAAGAGAGGTATGCAAATTTTCCTGAGATTTTTATAGAACTTGCCAATATAATTGAGCGAGCCCAGAAACCTCTGCAGTTGGGTTTTATGGGTAATTTTATCTGGGAATCTGTCAGCGAATTGAATAGCTCTATCAATTGGCCGTATGAGTCCGCGATATATAATTAATCCAAGAAACCGAACTTTAGCTTGAAACAAGCTGCATTTGGAAAGTGAAAGAACAAGTCCATTGTCTTTGATCGTTTTAAAAAACGATTTTAAATTTTTGACATGTTCTTCAATGGAATTGGAAAAAATGAGAATATCGTCAATATACACAACAATAAAATGACTGAAAGGGTTCAAAATGTCATTGAGGATATTCTGGAATTCGCTGGGAGCATTTTTCAAGCCAAATGCTTGGACATTCTATTCGTAATGACCAAATGGAGTGGTGAAGGCAGTTTTGTACATGTCATCTGGGTGAATAGCAATTTGCCAAAAACCAGATTTGAGGTCAAATTTACTAAAGATGGTGGCATTACTCAACCGGTTAACGAGGTCATCTTTATTAGGCAGGGGATACCTAATCTATTCTAGGACTTTGTTTAATGGCTTGTAGTTGATAACTAACCTGGGAACACCTCTTTCCTTTTCTGCTTCATTGTTAACATAAAAGGCAGGACATAACCAAGGGGATTTACTGGGTCTAATTAATTTTTTACTAAGAAGATCATTAATTTCCTTTTTACATAGCTCCATTTGTTCATGATTCATTTGAATAGGCCTGGCCTTAGTAGGAATCAAATGTTCTTTGAATTCCTTAGCGTAAGGGAGCCTTACAACATGTTTTTTTCCTATGCCAAAAGGCATTAGGAGAATCAGAACAAAGGTTGTCCTTTAAATAAAGTTTTAACTCTTCAATTTTTTCAAGAACATCTTTATGTTGAAGCTGTTCTTCAATTCTTTAGTATTTAATTTCTTCTTTTAAGAAATTTAAATGGGTAGATTTACAGTTTAATAAATTCAATGACTTGGAAATGGACTCTTCTTGGATAAATTTTAAATCTCTTTCTTTTGGTTTAATAAGAAATTTAAAGGTTATTCTTTTACCTAAATATTTACAGCTTAGTCCTTCATTACTGGTAGTAAATGGATATAATAAATATATAAATGGTAACCTTAAAATGATTTTATCAGTAAGATTGCGAATTAAAACAAATGATGTCTTAAAACACATATCATCTTGACAGATATGCACTTTAGGCAATTTATATTTTATTTCCATCTGACTACCATTAGCTGAATTTAATTTTTCATTAGTCTTCTTATAGTATTTGGTTGGAATAAGACCTTCCTGGATACAATTTAAATCCGCACCAGTATCAATTAAGGCGAGAAGTTTTATTGAAAAGGTTTTATCAACAACCAAATTAATGGAGATATACCACTTTTGAATGGTAATATCTTTTATTCTTTTAAGAGAAAGACCTTGAACGAATAGATCTGGCTCATCTTTGATTCCTGAAGATTCTGGCTCATTGCGATCTTCATCGCTAGAGGAGGAATCACGAACTTGAAGATCAGACTTCTGGCTCTCTAAGTCTTTTCTTAAATTAGAGACTTCAATCATTAAATTAGATATCTCCTTTTTAAGTTTATTAACTTCTTGATTTAATTCTGGAAGAGTAACTTCTTTGACTGGGGTTTTAAATCTTTCTAGAGTTTTATTATGGCTAAATACCGGCTTATCTTTAGCTTTAAAAATCTTGTCTTTAACTCTAGTATCTTTGGTTAATAAATCCTTTAACTGCTTAGTATATTGAATTTTAAGTTCAGGGTCATAAATTTTACTAATTAAGTCGATTAACAAAGACCTTTCTTCATCCTCTTTGGTAATTACACTTAATCTTTTAGTGCAACAATATTCATTGCAATTATCAGCACAAATAGTGACTTCTTCTTTGTTACTATCAGATTCATTGTTACTGGTACTGCTTTTAGAGGAATAGGGGATGTCCGATCCTTCCTCATTATCTGCATTGTTTTCTATTCTTATTAACTCTAATAATTGTTCTGTATCTTCATTAGAGATATTTAACTGAGATAATTTTTGTTTTACTTTGCATTCATTTTTGTAGTGGCCTTTTTGCCCACAATTGTGGCAAACGATTTTACTCTTATCAAATTTTTTAGTCCTTTTATTATATTTTTTATTAACTGGTTTGGGTTTATTGTAATAATCGTTTTGATTGTTATCCTTTTTATGAGTATGTTTACGTTTGTGACGTTTATGTGTTTTAGGATGATCAATATGTATGTGCTTATGCTTTCTTCTAGAGGGAGCAATAGGAGGCAGACCATATTGTTCACAAAATGTTCCTAACTCATATTTAGCTTTTTTCTTATCTTTACTAGCTTGTTTAGCTAATTTAAAATCAATGCACATTTTAAACCTATTTTTTGAATATAACTGATTATGTCACCATAAGTGAGATTATCATAATCAATATATCCTAAGTTTTTACTTAACTCTTCTCTAACTTTATGAGCGAACAATGAAGGCAAACCATTTACAAACTTTTCTTTCCAGAAAGGCTTGTTGCTATCATTTCGCAGCATAACTCTAGAGGTAAACACATCTTTGTACCACCTGAAGTCACTAAGAGTGGGACAAGTGAGATTACTGAGTTGATCGTGAATCCTTTCTGTTATGTTACTGGGAGTTCTTACAAAATGTTTTATTATGGTAAAAATTAAAGTATTTACTCCATCTGGCGGACCAACACCGACATCTTCATCAAAGATGGGGTTGCCGTCATCGTCTAACTGGATAGCATGAATTATTGATAGTCTAGTATCTTCCGTGAGATGTCTTTCCCACCAAGATCTGAGAATACCAGTGAATCCACTAGCTATTAACTCATCGATTTCTGGTTGTGACAGATTGTTGAATTTAGTGATATAGCTATTTGCTACCATAGACATGTGATTTAATTTGTTTAAAATTTCTTGTTCACTAAGACCATCAATGTTCCATTCATAAATTTTATTAACTGAAACAGAGAATTGTTTATCTAGGTTTCTCTCTTCGAATTGCAGATCCGGAGGAGTAGGTCTAGAATACCAATTCCTGGTTAAACTAGTGTTTTTGACTGTTAACTTGTTCATTGGTCATTAAATCTGGGATAGAAGTAGAATCAGAATAGTCAGCTTGACTATCACTTTCAACTTCAGATTCAACTTGATCCAAAGTAGAGACAGTATCACTTGGACCAGATTCAGTTTTTAGTTTTTTAAATAACTTGTCAATAGATTTAATTAAGTTGCTGTCATCATTAGATAAACCTAATTTACTTCTATTTTCAGGTAAGTTAATCAAAGGATGTTCATTTTTTGCATAACTTTCTATCGATTATTTTGAAAAATGAGTAAATGGGGGGTCCATAAAATAAGCAATTTTTTTAGCAAATACTTCATAAAAAACCCCTCAATATTTTTAACAACATTTATTCATCATTATTATAACTCGCAATATTAACAACCAGATCGTTCCCAGGAAAGAGGGGTCTTTTCGATAAGGATTTCTCCCTATTGGCGCACAATTAGGTGACCAAACCTCTCCTCGACAGAACTTTCTAGATATTGTTAATTATGCAGATAATAATATGAATAACCTGTCATCTCAATTATTAATAATATATAAAATATTAACAATAATTGAATCAAATAATGTGAGATATTATGCAACAATTACTATAGTAATAATTGAGTATAATTGAGTGACTTCTCACGTAAGCATCAATAATCAATACCGTGTGCTACGATACAACCACACGTATTACTGTACTTTTAACACCGGGTATTTCAACAGTTAACGGTAAAACTTTCGCAGTTAATTTTATAAAAAGATATTTCTGTCGTTTTCTAACTCCGACAATAATTTTGTTGTGGGGTCAACCAATGATTGTGCCGTCGTACGAATATTTTCTGTTAAAACGAATATTCCCCTACCAATCGAATATTTTATAACAACTTGCATACTTTGCAAAATTTATAAATATTACCTACAACTATAACATTATATCAAATCCACACCATAATATTCAAGAAAAATTCATCTTTATTCATAAAAGCTGGGGTCTTACAACCACCCCTTCTTATGAAATTTTATCCTTGAAATTAGGGTACATACCTGGTATGTCGAAGATGTGAGGATACCTTGATTTTATTTCAGATTCTAACTCCTAGGTTATTTCCTCAACATCGTGATTTCTCCACAAAACTTTGACTTGAGGTATAACCTTGGAGCATAGAATATCCAAGATTTTAATAGGTACCTCTTCATACGTTAAATCTTCCACTATTTCGTCCAGTTCTAACTCAATAATATGGTTCGGGTCTTCCACATATTTACGTAACATGGATATGTGAAAAATATTATGAACACGAGACATAATTAGCGGTAAGGCGAGTCTATAAGCCCCAGTTCCTACTCGATCGAGGATTTCAAATGGGCCAATGAATCAAGGATTGAGCTTTTCTATCTTTTCAAATCTCGTAACTCCCTTCCATGGAGTAACATGTAACAACACATGTTCTCCAACATTGAATTCCACGTTCTTTCGATGAAGATCAGTGTAACTCTTTTGTCGATCTTGTGAGGTTTTTATATGTTGCCGGATCATTTGAATCTTTTTCCGTTATCATGCATACCAATTCCGGTCCCAACAACATTGCTTCACCCACCTCATCCCAGCATACTGGAGAACGACACTTTCTTCCATACAACGCCTCAAATGGAGCCATGCCGATGCTTGCTTGATAACTATTGTTGTAGGAAAATTCCACCAATGGTAAGAACTTGTCCCAACTTTCTTTGAAGTTAAGGACACAAAGTCTTAATAGATCTTCAAGGGTTTGAATAGTCCTCTCTAATTGTCCGTCCATTTGAGGATGATATGCCGAACTAAATCGTAAATCCGTGCCCATAGCTTTTTGCAAACTAACCCAAAATCGTGAAGTGAACCTTGGGTCTCGATCAGAAACTATGAATACTGACATACCATGCAGTCTTACAATCTCATTTATGTATATACGAGCAAGAAGTCTTTGTTCTAGATCTCAGAGTGGAAGAAGAGAAACAAAGAATCAAATAAAATGTCGTCTGGATAATTTCGGGAATGCGCATCATTATTCATGATGAACATACAAATAGATATACCCTAGACGATGATTGCCCAGACGTCATGGTCATCATTCGAGAAAAGGAGGACGATGACAGCCCCTCCATCAATGCAGTCCACCCGGACTTTATCCTTGCCAATGGGAGCAGCACTCCTTGCATTGGTCGACAAGAGTAAAATGGGCAGGACTTCTTTCTGCCCTGTAGATATAATAACTGCTTACTTTTTTGTACAGTATTAGAAGTTGTTTTGTCCGTACATGCTAACACTATGTATGATTAAACAGTTTCATATATATTAAGTGAAAGAATATTTTGTTTCAGGACTCTAAACTTAGAGATGCATGTACTTGCTGATAAGATGCCTCTTCTCCATAAGGATTGTAACTTCGACGAAAAGTTGGACTCAGACTTGCTGGAAATACAAGAGGACATTGAGGTGCCTTCGGAGATCAAAGAATTGGTCGAAGACAAGCCTAAACCCAACCATGATCAAACCACCTCCTTCAATCTTGGAACCTTAAAAAGCCCTAAGTTAATCCAGATTGGTTCAGATCTTACCCCAAACCAGAGAAATGACATGGTTACACTACTAACCCAATTCCAGGATGTGTTTCCATGGTCTCATGAAGACATGGTGGGTTTGTCCACTGACATTGTTCTTCATCGCCTTCCCATCAAAGAGGGATTCAAGCCAGTCAAGTAGAAACTTAGGCGATTAAAACCTGAGTGGAGTTTAATGGTGAAAGAAGAAATTGTGAAACAATTTCAAGCTGGCATCATCATGGTGTCTACATATCCTGAGTGGATATCCAACATTGTTCCCGTGCCTAAGCCTGGAGGAAAGGTGCGAGTTTGCGTGGATTATCGGGATCTGAATAAAGCTTGCCTTAAAGATAGCTTTCCCATGCCCTTTATCCACATTCTTATTAACAATACTTCTCAATATGACATGTACTCCTTCGCTGATTACTTTGCGGGGTACCATCAGATCATGGTTGCTGAAGAGGATCGTGAGAAAATAGCTTTCATCACGCCTTGGGGAACCTTTTGCTATAGACGGTTTTCATTCGGCCTCATCAATGTCGGAGCTACCTATCAGAGAGCTATGATGGCTCTTTTCCATGACTTAATGCATAAAGAGATCGAGATCTACGTGGATGACATCATTGTCAAGTCTTGGAAGGAGGATGATCACTTAGACCATCTTAAAAAGCTTTTCAATAGGTTGCGTAAGTACAACTTGAAGTTGAATCCAGCCAAGTACACCTTTGGCGTTAAATCAGGAAAGTTGCTAGGATTTCTAGTCAGCCACAAAGGGATTGAGCTGGATCCTACCAAAATCCAGGCCATCACAGAAATGCCCATTCCTCAGACAGAGAATGAAATACAGAGATTTTTAGGAAGAATCAACTTCATTAGCCGATTAATTTCTCAACTCACAGCAACCTGTGAGCCTATCTTCAAGCTGTTAAGGAAGAACTCCTCCATGAAATAGAATGATGAGTGCCAGAATGCCTTCCTTATAATCAAACAATAGCTAGTCAAAGCTCCTATTTTGGTACCACCCAGGGATGGTGTTCCCCTATTCATGTACCTGTCCATAAGTGACAATGCCATGGGCTGCATGCTGGGTCAGAAAGACGATAGAGGCCGAGAACGAGCTATCTATTACCTCAGTAAAAGATTCAGCTGCAGTGAACACAAGTACACTCTTATTGAGAGGACTTGTTGTGCTTTTACATGGGCTACCATGAGGTTACAACATTACCTCCATGGGAACACAACCCATCTCATATCCCGCGTGGATCCTCTCAAGTATGTGTTTAGTAAACCCATACTGAATTATCGGCTGTCCAGATGGCAGTTGATCCTACAACAATTTGACATTGTTTATGTGACTCAAAAGTCCATTAAAGGTTAAGAAATTGTGGATCAACTGGCCGCATCACCTTCAGGGGACTTTAAGCCCTTGGAGACATACTTTCTTGATGAAGGGGTTATGACAATTAAACAACACCATCAGTACGTTACACGCCAAACATGGAACATGTATTTTGATGGAGCTGTTAATACAGAAGGTTCTGGAGGTGGAGCTGTTCTAGTATCCGGTACGAGGGAGCAGTATCCCGTCGCCGTCAAATTGCAGTTTATCAGCACCAACAACACAGCTGAGTATGAAGGCTGTATCATGGGGCCAAAACTTGCCCGTTCAATGGGCATCAGATGATTAACTATCTATGGGTATTCAGAGTTGGTAATCAAACAATCCACAGGAATATATCAAACCAAAGAGCTGTGATTGCTACCTTACCATTGGCAAGTTCTATAGATGGCTTCGGAGTTCAAAGAGATCTCCTTTCTACACATTCCTCGTAATAGGAATGACTTTGTAGACGCATTAGCAACTTTGGCCTCCTTGATTCACATACCTAACAAGGAACACATGCCAAGCGTCACATTAGCCCTGCAAAAGGCACCAGCCTGTGGCAACTATGTTGGAGAAGTATCGGATGAGCTACCTCCCATCCAATAACCTTGGTATCAGCATATCAAGGAATACCTACGAGATAGATCTACACCCGCTGAGGCGTGCCTAACTGAACAAAGGCGGATTCATCGACTTGCCATGAAATTCTACCTGAGCGGAGATGCACTCTACAAGAGAGATGCAGGACTAGGTCTCCTTAGATGCCTGGACAAGGATCAAGCTCAGAGACTCATTGATGAGGTCCATGGTGGAGTCTGTGGCCCACACATGAGTGGCCCCCTCCTTGCTAAGAAGATCCTCAGGATAGGACATTACTGGCTATCTCTTAAAGCTGACTGCAATAACCATGTCAAGAGATGTTATCAATGCCAAATTCATGGGAATGCTATCCACGCCCCTCCACGGGAGCTCCATAATATGAGTTCACCTTGGCCCTTCTCAATGTGGGGAATGGACGTGATCGGGCCCATCGAGCCCAAAGTCAGTAATGGACATCAATTCATCTTCACCATGATCGACTACTTTACCAAGTGGGTAGAAGCAGCCTCCTTCCCCAGGGTTACCAAAGAAGTCATCATTGCTTTCATCAGAAACAATGTCATTTGTCAGTACGAATAACCAGAGGTAATTGTATCAGACAATGCTAAGAACCTCAACGACAAAATGATGGAGGAACTATGCAGTAAATTCCACATAAAACACCTTAACTCCGTCATCTATCATCCAAAGATGAATGGTGCTATTGAAGCGGCTAACAAAAACATCAAAAAGATTATTCAAGAGATGTCCGTCAATCACAAAGGATGGCATGACTTATTGCCTCTTACTTTGTTAGCCTACAAAACATCAATGCGCACTTCGACTAGGGCAACCCCCTACGCGTTAGCCTATGGGATGGAAGCAGTACTTCCCATAGAATTAGAAATGGAATCCCTCAGAGTGTTGATGGACGCTCAGCTGGATGAAGATCAATGGGTACAAGACATGTATCACCAATTGTCTCTAATAGATGAAAGGCGAACACCGTATATCTTCCATGGTCAATTATATCAACAAAGGATAGCCAGATCCTACAATAGAAAAGTCCGACTATGGCAGTTTAAACAACATGACTTGGTTTTGAAGAAGATCATTGACAACCAAGATCAATCTAAGGGAAAATTCGCTCCTAATTGGGAAGGCCCGTTTGTTGTCAAGGAAGTATTGACAGGAGGTGCTCTCAGATTACAGGAAATGGACGACGATGAATTTCCGCAACTCATTAACTCGGACACCATGAAACGGTACTATGTCTGAAGTTACCATCAAGCAAACATCCTGGTATTAGATCATCATATCACCAGTCATTCCGGTTCTTCAACTCTTTACCACATACAACTCTTTTCCACACTTTGCCCCTCAGGGAAACATACTCTTCAAGCCAGCAGCCTGGCTTCTCTGCGCTCATACAACTTAGGTCATCCCACTATAGATTGAACCTCTCGCGTTTGCAGTTTGGCTACCCAAACATGGGATCAAACTTTTCACCTACAGTTTATCCTCAACCTAGGATCAAACTTTATCTTCCTCGCAGTCTGACCTGCACATGGGATTGCGCTTTTTAAATCACCCTGAGGGGTGAACTACGTCGACCTAATCTCCTGGATACACAGGAGTACGTAGGCAACCATATTCTATATGGCCCGGTCGCAATAAACAAAAAAAAATAACAAAAATATTTCTTCCCTTTTCTAAAAAAAACAAAAACCACAAAAACACTTCTACAACCTTCTTCATCCATAAATCTTCTACACCCATCTGCCTTTCTTAAACAGTGTTGAACCTCTTACACCAGGTTCGAACTACGCAGACCTGATCTCCTCTTCAATAGGAGTACGTAGGCAGCCATTCATGGTTCGGTCTAACCCCTACCAAAACATAAACCATTGTCAACTTGTATTGGGATCAAACTTCAATCCACCACATTTCATTGGCTTCAGACCAAAGGGATGTAATTAACTTAGCTCCTCCTAAATAGGAGATTCGGCGAACATCTAAGCTGTGGTTGTTCCTCAAAGAGCAACACCAATCTATAAGAGATAAAATTAACTAGGCTCCTCCTAAATAGGGGTATTGGCGACCATCTGTGGTGCGGTCAATCTCAGAGAGGAAAGCCACCCTCCTCTCCACATTTCCATATAGAATCCAGTCCCAAGGCACCGGAAAGATGGTAGGGAAACACACAGATCCATGATCTATTCTGAACTATCCAGAGACAACTCAATGTCCATCCAGCAAGGAGGAATTCATAATACATCAAGATCACAAGCCCTGAAGAAGCAGGCAAATATGAAGCAAGTATTAGAGCATATCTAAAAAGGAAGTGATCAAAAATATATTTCCTTGCTATATATAATGCTTTTTGATATACACAATGTAAACTGTACATGACAAAATGGCTAAGCTAGTCCGTGCAGGAAAATACAAGCCCATCTATAAATCGGTGTATATGCAAGCTAACAAGCCCAACATGGCATCCCTCTCCGAAGAATGAGGCAAAGCTGTGGTCTCCTATATTAGGATATCCACACGACCCAACAGATTTGCAGCCATCTGCATGGTGACCATATGCTCATCGATGTAACTGCTCATCTCTACGATCATGCCAGTGGTAAGGGACCTCACTGCAGTATTATCTATGTCGGCTACATCCCGGGCAGATATAGCACTATCCCGCTCAACTATCACTGCATCTCTGGCTAATCTAGCCTCATCCCGCTCAATAATAGCGGTATCTCTACGAGCTAATGCCTCGTCCCTCTCTAACAGAGCTGCGTCTCTCCCATCAAGGGTAGTCAACATCAGGGATCTAGCCTTATCTCTCTCAAAGGTCATCAGATAAAGACTCCACTCAAAGTACTATACTGAATGCTGAATAACGACAGTGCTAGTACTGGGAGAATATAAAGGAAATACTGGCAACCCAGTATATGGCTCCTCCTCGGTGTGAGAATCAATGTCCTCCATGGTCTCTCTACCATCTACATCAATACTACGCAATGTGGATACTACCTCAGCCGGTGCCATCTCTGTCTCCATCCATGCGGAATACTCTGCAGAATAACTTGGATGACTAATAGAGAAAATAGCTATCTCACGCTGATCACAACATGCATACACACGGGATCGGTCCTCTGCTGAAAGATAGCGAGAAGCTAAACACTGGCCAAGCGCCCTCTCCAAAGAATGAGGCAAAGCTGTGGTCTCCTATATGAGGATATCCATACGACCCTACAGATTTGTAGCCATCTGTATGGTGACCATATGCTCATCGATGTAACTACTCATCTCTGCGATCATGCCAGTGGTAAGGGACCTCACTGCAGTACTATATATGTCGGCTACATCCCGGGCAGATATAACACTATCCCGTTCAACTATCACTGCATCTCTGGCTAATCTAGACTTATCCCGCTTAATAATAGCGGTATCTCTACGAGCTAATGCCTCGTCCCTCTCTAACAGAGCTGCGTCTCTCCCATCAAGGGCAGTCAACATCAGGGATCTAGCCTTATCTCTCTCAAAGGTCATTAGATGAAGACTCCACTCAAAGTAATATGCTGAATGCTGAATAACGACAGTGCTAGTACTGGGAGAATATAAAGGAAATACTGTCAACCTAGTATATGGCTCCTCCTCAATGTGAGAATCAATGTCCTCCATGGTCTCTCCACCATCTACATCAATACTACGCAATGTGGATACTACCTCAGCCGGTGCCATCTCTGTCTCTATCCATGCAGAATACTCTGCAGAATAACTTGAATGACTAATAGAGAAAATAGCTATCTCACGCTGATCCCAACATGCATACACACGGGATCGGTCCTCTGCTGAAAGATAGCGAGAAGCTAAACACTGGCCCAGTTCCCCCTCAAAAGGATAAAAATCCTGAAACTGGTCAAACTACGACATCACGGCCAGTGGATGGTAAGTAGTCATGCCCCTCAAACCAGCCAGAGGGATGTAATCCATGCCCTGAGCATGAGTAATAAAGCTATAAGGTGAGCTGAGCCCTGAGCACGATAATATACTAAACGGATCTACAATATCAGCTAAGAAAGCGGACCAAGATGCAGCATCCGTACACTCTGCAAGCTAAAATGAATATGTCATGGCTATATCATGGGTGAAGCAATACCCATGCCATCTGAAAGTGCCAATCGGTCTCAGGTGTGACATAAACTGCCTGTAAATACTCCTGTCGGATAAGTGCAGCAGTATGTAGCTGACCTCAATGTCTCAGCTATAATTATAGGTATGATGGTACGACCCTCCCTGAGAGCTCTCACCGCCATGATAACTCCTATGTCTAACTCGTCCATATACAGTGGCATGTAGACATATGACAGTATGCACAATAGCAGTACATCTACCCTGGCCAGACGCCAATGAGCCTCCAGTGTGGTGAAATCCATGGAATGTCGTCTATAACTATCCTCAGAGCCAAATCTGTCAAACAGAAAATGCTGGGATATAACGTGGCCAGATGTCAACTCATCCTGCACTACTCTATGCCTCAATCCAGTGAGGGTCATGAACTGCTGACTCATGTCCCCCAAAGCCATATGCACGTAAGGTCTGTCTAGTGGCAGCATCGTCAACCATGCATACTCCTCCAGAGTGGGAGTCAACTCCTGGGTTCCAAATCGGAAAACCTTCCTCTCTGAGACCTAGTGCTTCAGCATGCCATCCATAAATCCTGTGGGAACCTGAAATATCAACAGGGTCATAATATGCTGTAATAAATGATCTACGGTCACCCTGTCTGATGGTAAGATGCTATCATACCACGATCGCATACCAGATGCCACCAATAATGGTGGAGTATAATCAATACGGCTAACTGTCGAAGAAGACATCTGTGCAGGCCGTGTTATAAGACTATCCAGGGGTCAATGCTGAATATCTCTGGACGTACATACATATGCATAACATGATACATACATAACATATAATAGATAACAATATGATGTAGGGAATGGAAAAATTGTGCATACATTCCAAAGTATATCATCATCTAATACATCATCTCTGTACAGCTACAAATACAGGGAAATGGGGCACAGACGCCCTACTACTAACAGAGGCCTATCAAAAGATATAGCGAGAATGGGGCACAGCCACCCAATAGCTAACAGAGGTCTATCAAAAGATATAACGAGAATACACATCAGAAGAAGATAATGGTGTCGATGTCCACATCATCAATCTTGTCCACCTGATGTAACTCCTCCTGAGTCACTGGATCTCTATCAACAGGGATGTCAGGCCTATACAGAGGAGGATCTGCACTGGAAAAACCAAATGGGCCACCAGAGGGGCCAGCGCCTGAGCTGGAAGGATCAAATGAATCTACCTCTATCGAATCTCTGCCCAAATGGCGGATAAAGATATGTGCCTGATCCAATTGCCGGGTCAAGCTGTCAATCTGTGTCACATGAGTCAGATCTCGGACACAGGTGAGCCAATCTGCCATCATCACAGATCCTAAAACCATATCCCCCACGAACTGAGTGGCGCGGGTCTGGGCTCCAATAGTACGAGGGATCCACCAACGCTGGAATACATCCTGGGTATTGGGACCCTCTGATAATGCAAAACTGTTAACACCCAATAATGGGATATCAATGACGGGTGACTGCGACACATGCCAATAACTCCTGGCAGGAGGCAAGATCGGTATACAGATCTCTCCTGTGGTGCTCCTAATAGCACGATCTCCTAGATAGAGCTCCCATTCTCTATCCGTGAAGAGAGGAATTCTCCGGGTGGAAATCACGTACTCGACACCAGTCGGGTATCCATCCTCAAATTCGATGGCCAAATGTTCCCCAGAATAGGGAATCCATGTGATAATGTCAGCTGTCAACAACTCCAGCTGCAAGAGACAATGAGTGAAACCCTCATCTACAGGGACCTCCGCCAATATGGAATGATGCCATCGACGTCCTCGTGGGTAGGTATCCAACCCTAGTACACTCACTGAACGTAAATGTGGAAGCCTCTTATAGGCCCAAAACTGCCAATACAAAGGCAAACATCTGCTATCAGTTAACACTCTTAACCTATACATGATAAATGACAAGAGAAATACTTACCAGTAGAAATAGGTAAAATCCTAACCAAGCCTTGGTCAAGCCCTGTGAGCGCATACGCATGCCCCTGAGGAAATAGGCAAAGGTGTAGGAACCGTAATTGTACTGTCCAATACGGTCCACATGACGTGTGGCGCTAATCAAAGCGAACGACATCGTAGAAGAGTTATCTGCTATGAAGCAGCCCCTAATGATCATCAGGAACAATCGCCGAAGAATGCGATCCCTGACTCTAACATCATTTGGCATGGGCTCGCTCAATAGCCCACTCATAGCATCTACGCTCAAAAGACCTGCACGGACAGTCCTGCCCTTGAGCGCCTCCGCTGAAACTCCTAACAAGGATCTAATGATAGTCGGGGTAATATCCGCCGTGTAAGGCACTAGCGCCCCTCTAAACTCCATACTTGTGATAAACCACCAATCCATCGGCGTCATCATTACCTCACAGTCCAGTAAAAGGAGAGACTGAGTCTGGTGAAACCACCGCTCAGATAATGCCCTGAGGTAACCCCAGGGACAACGACGGGGAAGGATGGAAAAGAATACTCCAAATCCCCAATCATGAACAATCGCTCTATAGTCAGGATGAAGCCCTGGTACATGGATTGAATGCTGAACCAGTTTCCTCGAGGCTGCGTAAAGTAGGGAACCTACAAAATGTAGATCGACATCAGAATCTTTTACTCCTCATCAATAGGACAGAAGGAAGATTAAGATCTAATATTATACCTCGTTGGCGTGCAAATACATCGAGGGATGTCTACTCAAATCACCTAGGAGCTCTGGGTTTGCCACCTGAATACTCGGGAAGTCCTTACGGGGAACATGCGTAGCAGGAGCGGGGTCCGCAACCGAAACATCCTCCTCCTCGTCCTCGACGTCTAGTACATCAATCTGGACTGGACGTATCACCGCCTCCACCAACCTGCGAGGCTGTCTAATAGAACGGGGTCAAGGCACTTCAGAAGCCCTCCTCCGTACACCAAAAGTGGTCCTACGGGAACTACTCGGCTAATCTGGATCCATAATATCTGGACAATAAGTCTCCAAATCACCTCAGAAAGGGTGTGGTATTTTCTAACCTGGAGCTTTTCAAAAAGCATTTTATGACTACATGCATGCATGCATAATTTTAACATCCACAGTAGAGTTAAAAATGCATGACTACTCAATTCCTACATTTAGAAAAATTTTGCCATAGTCCCCTTTGAAAATAGGACTATCCACATGCACATAGGCATGACTAGGTGGCCATTCAATAGCACACCTGCCCACAGTCATATACATACTATATGCATAAAAAATCAAAAACATCAACACATAAGGTTAACCTCAATGCTAGGAGTACTTTGCCTTTTTACCTTATGCTCAAATGTCCTTAAATAGGATAAAAATAGCAGAAAAAGGTGCCAATTTGACTGTCTCAAAAGTCAAATTTTTTTAATATCATTATGTTCAGCATGATTTAATACTAACATTTACTATGTTAAATATTTTATATCAAGTCATTTGTCCATACATAATCACTACTATGTGTTTAGATGCATTTCATATGATAAGTCATTTTCTAACAGATAAAATTTGGAAAAAAGTACATGCATACGTTACCAGGACAGTGTAGAACACTTGTACGTTGACAGAATTTGTAGAAAGATGTCTGAACTCAGCAGATCTGAAGAAGAGCTCTCAGATTTCCTTCGCGGCATAAGTTGAAAATGACTTATGAAAGCAACCTGCTGGTATTTATCATCTACGGTTAGCCGCAGGAACATCTGCGGCTGTAGCAGATGTACCTGCGGTACCCCTACGTGGTCCCACCCCTTCGGCTCGGTCTACTTCGAGTTACGAAGGAGTTCTCACAAGCTGAAAAGGCCAAATCAGGGATAAAAACTCTACATAATTGAGCAAAATAGCTTACAATCCTGGTCTTATCAGATTAAACCGTGGGTCTTCACATCATTCATTGGTATTTACCCGAACACAGGGTACACTATGCCGATGATCTTAGACGATACAATTCACGATCAGCAATACCTCACGCAGGTCCAATTATGATCATTCATGATCGTCATCCTACTTTGCCATGTATGCCCCGACGGGGGTCACAACGCGGTACATATGTCGAAGTACATAACCCCGACATGGGTCACAACGCGGTACATATGTCAAAGTACATAACCCCGGCGGGGGTTACAACGCATATCATCCGTTGACACACATATAAACGAAGGTCAAGCAGCCTTGGCATCAGTAACCGTTGGCAAGTAAATCCAACGAAGCGTTGGAAGCCATCCGATGATTTCAGCCGCTGATACACACATCAGCGATGATCCAGTGCAACCCTGGCGGGGGTTACAATGCGCTTGTATATATCAAAATACAACAACCCCAGCGGGGGTCACAACGCATTGTCATCCATTGGTGTACGTATCAATGAAGGTCAAGCAACCTTGACATTATCTTTGCCGATGTCAAGTAAACCCATCGAAGCATCGAGTTCTATTCGAGGATTTCATACTCGGGTACTCATATTCCCCAGCAAAACCCCAGCGGGGGTTACAACGCATGTTTTCGTTGATACACATATCAGTGAAGGTCAAGCAACCTTGACATCAGTTTAGCCGTTGGCAAGTAATCCCAATGTCGCATCAGAAACCATCCGATGATTGCATCAGTTGATACACACATCAACAAAGTCCAAGCAGCCTTGGCATTTATCCCCAGCAGGGAGTTCATCCGTTGATATACACGTCAACAGAGGATCAAATGTATCCTCGGCGGGGGTTACAATGTGTGGTCAACCGTTGGTTTACACGTCAACAAAGGTCAGGTAACCCTGACAACATTTGCTGTTGGCAGTAAAACCAACAGAACATTGACATACTCTGGCGATACAAACCAGGAGAGGTCAACGTCATCAAGGAGAATTGATGATGGAATATGTTATACACATCCTCAAACAGACAAAGGTTTATCCCCACTAATCTATTACATATAAGAGGCACTTCTGCGGAATCAAGTCTGTATCAAGGATTAAGGACTTTGGTGATAATCCCAACGTCAACATCCTCAAAGATTTGGATCACATATCCAATCTATTCATCATTGCCAATCCCTAGTAGAAGCTACAGGAAGCCATCAATCATCCTCAGAATGTTGGGCAACAACCCCATACACATGCATCATACATTCACATCATGTTGCATTTCAAGTGTCTAGGATTCTTTATCCTATCCATGCATTGCATTGCATGAATATGATAAAGAGGGGCATCTATAGACACTCGAAATTTTTTGCACGTCTGTTACTGACATTGCAAGAGGGCAGATTCGTCTTTCAGAGATAACCCTAGAAGACAATTCACATCCAGTCCGGATACTACCAGATTCTCAGCCTCAACCTTGGAACATACACCGGGAGTAACAGTTCTAACCTCGGCGATGAAACCGAGGCCTGTAGTTTCAATACTGGAACACACATCAGAGAAGACCGATTCATCCCAGAGATAACCCCGAGATGTTCCAGTCTCAATCCCAACCATGGGGGTAGATACAAACCTTGGCAATAACCCCAAGGAATGCAGTTCCGGAGATAACCCTGAAAATGTTTGTTTCAAATGCAATCAGCTTCAATCTCGGCGCTCACAACGAGATACTTAGTACCAACTCGGAGATAACACCGGGAGGACATGCACAACGCAGAGATGACACTGAGGACCTTCAACACTTGCAGCAGTCCAATCTCAGCGATAACTGTAAGACCCCGAATTTTATGAAATAAAAGTATTCAATTTTTCTTATAATTACAATTTAGTAAATGGTTAAATTGATAAAAAAAAAATTAAAGTTATGGGTGAAATGTGAAAATTGTTCAAAATAAACAAGTGGTTATAAAATAATCATTGTTGTCGGGGAATATTCGTTTGGTCGTGGAATATTCTTTCTGTCGGGGAATATTCGTACGACGGCGCAGCTATTTGTGGGCCCCATAACGAATAACTGTCGGGTGAAGGAAAACGACAAATTTAAGTTTTTACAAATAACGGCGTAGTTGTTACCGTTAACACTGTTGGAATATCCGGTGGTTAAAATACAGTAATACGCGTTATTGCACAGTAGCACACGGTATTGCACAGTATTTTTGAAATTTTTGATTCTTACGTAAGAAGGCACAACTCAATAATTGTTACAGTAATTACTGTTCAATATTTTATTATTGATTCAATAATTGCTGCATTGATATTTTATATTATTGTTGTTTCAATAATTGTTGCTGCACAGTATTTTCCATTATCAGATCAATAATTCATATTATTTGAATAATATTATTAGATAGCATTATTGACAATGTCTAGAAAGTTCTGTCTAAGGAGAGGTTTGGTCATTTAATTGCGCGCCAGTAAGGAGAAATTCTTATTGGAAAGCCCCCTCTTTCTTGGGAACGGCCTGGTTGTCATAAATGTGATTCTGTAATATTATTTGTGAATAATTAATTATTGATTCATATGATAAGAAAATATTTATTTTATGTGGATATAAATGAGGGATATATTTTTGTGGTTAAAAAATGAAGGAGTTAATGTTGAGATTTTTATCCGTATTTTTGTCGGAATGGAGGTATTAAAAATCAGGGTTTTTGAGATATTTTGCGGGGGTTATAATTTTTAATCCGACCGTTGGATCGTGGTAATTTTTGGATATGTTATACATATATAAGTTGAGTATATGCCCACAAATTTTGAACCGTTAAAAATGAACGTATGATTTATTATGAATTTTACGAGATGACTGGTTCAGAAATTGTTGAATTTTCGGAGTTTATCATTTTGGTGGAAAATTCTAGAATTGGTGGGCCCCACTTGTGGTTGGTGAAGAAATGTGCTGAATTATATTTCAAATGTGGTGGGTGGGAATAGTAGCAGGTAAAGCCATCAGGTTGCAGGTCAAACCTACCAAAATTTTCCTATAAATAGAGGGCTAAGTTAGAATTGAAAATCACACCAGAAACATAAGCTTTCTCTCTTTCTCTCTCTATATTATGAAGCATATTTTGTGAGTTTTTAGATACTTGGTGAGTTGCTATTCATCAGTGCAAGTTTTCTTCAGCATCATATCCGATATCCAGTCAGAAGTACTGCTCTTTTGAGGTAAGGGATAGTAAGGGATAGTAAGGGATAGTAAGAGATTTTAAGGGTTGTTATGATTTTCAGTTTCGTAATTTTTCTGATCTTCAAAAATTCTGGAAAAATTTGAAATGATATTTTGATGAGTTTTCTTGATTGTGTCCAAAAATGGTGATTTTTGGATGTATAGATTAAGAGTTATGAATTTTATGAGAAAAGACTATTTTAAAAGTAACCGCTTATAATTCCTTGTGGTTAACTCCAAAATTGATGAAATTTTTATTGGGAGTACATGAATATGATAGGAGTATACTCGGTGAATTTCAGAATTTTTAGATAAAAGTATAATTTTTGATAAATGTCTAAATATTCGGTGGTTTTGGCCATATGAAAAATAGTAAATGAGTTTTAAAAATTCTAAGAAAAATATATGTTCAATATTGGACTATATTATGCTAAATCCCAGAAAAGAAATATTTTTGGAACTGATTTGGTATTTTTCATAAAAATGGTCTAGTTATGAGTAAATGAATTAAATATGTTTTGTGAAGAAAGAAAATTGGAAAATAAGATTTTATGGCTTAAAAATCCTATATGAGGTATATGCAGATTTTTGATGAGGGTTTTGGTTATTGATGATGAAATTGTAAGAGTTGGCATTTTATGATGATTAAATGCATTAATTAGTAAAGTGTAAACAATTAAAATAAATTGTTTATAAATTTAAGTAATGTTATTCTTTCAATATCATTATACCGAAATATTGGTATGGATTTTATTGTGGAATTTTTATCTTTTGTGTCGGGGTTACTATTCATGAGTTACTATTCACGATTTACTATTCATGAGTTACGAATATTACTCTTGAGATTAAAACTATATGTTGATCATATTATTTTTATCATCATATATAACATTTTTATAACCCTGATGTTGAAATTCTCTTTCACTAGAGTGTAAAGATGGGTAGATTATTGGTATGATCATGACTAGGGTTCTCTTTGGCCTGTAGTGCAAAGTTGAATTGTGACTGGTATGATCATGACCATTGAATTTATAAGTGAATATCTTTAGCTTAAGTGCAAAGGTGAATTGATCAACATGGTTATAATTATTGTTTATATAAATTCTGAAATGATTATATATTTTTTTGAGATATTAATATCTTTGGCCTGTAGTGCAAAGATGAAATATTGATGAATATCTTTGGCATGTAGTGCAAAGATGAATTGTTGATGAATATCTTTGGCCCGTAGTGCAAAGATGACATGTTGTTGAATATCTTTGGCCAGTAGTGCAAAGATGAACAGATGTTGAGATAAACATGACCAACTGGTGATACAAATGAATATCTTTGGCCGTAGTGCAAAGATGAAGTTATTAGTATGATTATGAACAGAAAATATGATTTGGTGTAACCATGATCTTTGATGTTTCAGGTAAAGATAGGTGATGAAAATTATCTTCGTCCTGGATGAGAAGAGGAATTTAGAACTACAGTTATGATTATGAGTTATTCATATGATTGTGGACCAGAATGTTGATTGATGTTACAGGGATAAAACATTGTTGGTGGATTTTTAACATGGAGAAGATAATAGACTTTATAGTCTATTTGACTCTTCTAATGGATTGCTCGTTCCGCTGCAACTATGGTTGAAATTTTTATCATTTACCATATGTTCTAAATCTCTGATTTATTGTTGATGAAGGCTATTGATAATTGAATTATCTTTAGTCATGATATTCTTTATTGAGCTAGTTGTGCTCACCCTTTTGCTTCACAATTCCTTTCAGGTAATAAGAGTGTAGCTGGGTCGAGCGAGGGTAACGGAGAAATAGAACGGTGGTCTCTAGCTGTGGAGGTTCTCCCTAAGCAGTATAGAAAAGTGTTGTATACATCATTTAGTAGTTATATTTGGTGAATCAAATAGGGTGAGGCGAACCCAACGTTGGAAGGGTGGTTTGCCACTATCATACAAGATGTCTAACGACATACAACCTCGTGTCATCATAAGACAGGGATGTGCTCATCCACTTGCTGAGTATATATACGAGCACTACCTATATAATCTTGGTGTTTGTTTGAAGTATAATTCTCAATTAGAGACAGTAGAGATAATGATATGTCAAGAGAAGACTCACCATTGGGAAGAATATGATAGTAATCTTCTCGTTTTTCTTTGGGGTCTATTGGGTCAACCAAGGATAATTCTGTGGCCATATGATATCTATCATAACCTAGACGCGTGGCCTCCCATGTACGAAGGTTTCCTTGAGCACTTCCCAAAGATTCTAATTTCTAAAACAGTTTTTGACTATACCTTTATGTAAGGTGTTATTGTGAGGTGATGTCCACGGTTGGAACATGAGTCACATTTGGTATATATTTGTATCCAAACTCACAGCATATGTGTTGTTGTATTTTGCACGACAATTGTTGTAATAAAGTTGTAGTTGTTTTCTGTACCATGTATTTGACGACTCAGAATGGGTTGGGTGGAATGGACCTATTTTGGGGTTGTCACAGGTGGTATCAGAGCTTAGGGATATGATCTCTGGCGGAGATCGGGGAATACAACTAGGAGGAGAGAGATGAGTAAATCCTTCGTTAGTGTGTCCTACCTAAGCTTATTTGTTGGTCAGTCATAATATCAGGATATTATGTGATATGTTAATTTGTTAAATTAACCCTTGTTTTGAAGCTGTATTCTAGAATGATATCTGAAATACAGGAGATGAGCAATGGAGAAATCATGATGACAGGAAAGATGGAATCTGAAATAAAAGCAAGGTATTCTCAACTCTTTGAAATACCAGGTACGTAAATTTCGGGGACGAAATTTCATAAGGAGGGGAGATTGTAAGACCCCGAATTTTATGAAATAAAAGTATTCAATTTTTCTTATAATTACAATTTAGTAAATGGTTAAATTGATAAAAAAAAATTAAAGTTATGGGTGAAATGTGAAAATTGTTCAAAATAAACAAGTGGTTATAAAATAATCATTGTTGTCGGGGAATATTCGTTTGGTCGTGGAATATTCTTTCTGTCGTGGAATATTCGTACGACGGCGCAGCTATTTGTGGGCCCCATAACGAATAACTGTCGGGTGAAGGAAAACGACAAATTTAAGCTTTTACAAATAACGGCGTAGTTGTTACCGTTAACACTGTTGGAATACCCGGTGGTTAAAATACAGTAATACGCGTTATTGCACAGTAGCACACGGTATTGCACAGTATTTTTGAAATTTTTGATTCTTACGTAAGAAGGCACAACTCAATAATTGTTACAGTAATTACTGTTCAATATTTTATTATTGATTCAATAATTGCTGCGTTGATATTTTATATTATTGTTGTTTCAATAATTGTTGCTGCACAGTATTTTCCATTATCAGATCAATAATTCATATTATTTGAATAATATTATTAGATAGCATTATTGACAATGTCTAGAAAGTTCTGTCTAAGGAGAGGTTTGGTCATTTAATTGCGCGCCAGTAAGGAGAAATTCTTATTGGAAAGCCCCCTCTTTCCTGGGAACGGCCTGGTTGTCATAAATGTGATTCTGTAATATTATTTGTGAATAATTAATTATTGATTCATATGATAAGAAAATATTTATTTTATGTGGATATAAATGAGGGATATATTTTTGTGGTTAAAAAATGAAGGAGTTAATGTTGAGATTTTTATCCGTATTTTTGTCGGAATGGAGGTATTAAAAATCAGGGTTTTTGAGATATTTTGCGGGGGTTATAATTTTTAATCCGACCGTTGGATCGTGGTAATTTTTGGATATGTTATACATATATAAGTTGAGTATATGCCCACAATTTTTGAACCGTTAAAAATGAACGTATGATTTATTATGAATTTTACGAGATGACTGGTTCAGAAATTGTTGAATTTTCGGAGTTTATCATTTTGGTGGAAAATTCTAGAATTGGTGGGCCCCACTTGTGGTTGGTGAAGAAATGTGCTGAATTATATTTCAAATGTGGTGGGTGGGAATAGTAGCAGGTAAAGCCATCAGGTTGCAGGTCAAACCTACCAAAATTTTCCTATAAATAGAGGGCTAAGTTAGAATTGAAAATCACACCAGAAACATAAGCTTTCTCTCTTTCTCTCTCTATATTATGAAGCATATTTTGTGAGTTTTTAGATACTTGGTGAGTTGCTATTCATTAGTGCAAGTTTTCTTCAGCATCATATCCGATATCCAGTCAGAAGTACTGCTCTTTTGAGGTAAGGGATAGTAAGGGATAGTAAGGGATAGTAAGGGATAGTAAGAGATTTTAAGGGTTGTTATGATTTTCAGTTTCGTAATTTTTCTGATCTTCAAAAATTCTGGAAAAATTTGAAATGATATTTTGATGAGTTTTCTTGATTGTGTCCAAAAATGGTGATTTTTGGATGTATAGATTAAGAGTTATGAATTTTATGAGAAAAGACTATTTTAAAAGTAACCGCTTATAATTCCTTGTGGTTAACTCCAAAATTGATGAAATTTTTATTGGGAGTACATGTATATGATAGGAGTATACTCTGTGAATTTCAGAATTTTTAGATAAAAGTATAATTTTTGATAAATGTCTAAATATTCGGTTGTTTTGGCCATATGAAAAATAGTAAATGACTTTTAAAAATTCTGAGAAAAATATATGTTCAATATGGGACTATATTATGCTAAATCCCAGAAAAGAAATATTTTTGGAACTGATTTGGTATTTTTCATGAAAATGGTCTAGTTATGAGTAAATGAATTAAATATGTTTTGTGAAGAAAGAAAATTGGAAAATAGGATTTTATGGCTTGAAAATCCTATATGAGGTATATGCAGATTTTTGATGAGGGTTTTGGTTATTGATGATGAAATTGTAAGAGTTGGCATTTTATGATGATTAAATGCATTAATTAGTAAAGTGTAAACAATTAAAATAAATTGTTTATAAATTTAAGTAATGTTATTCTTTCAATATCATTATACCGAAATATTGGTATGGATTTTATTGTGGAATTTTTATCTTTTGTGTCGGGGTTACTATTCATGAGTTACTATTCACGATTTACTATTCATGAGTTACGAATATTACTCTTGAGATTAAAACTATATGTTGATCATATTATTTTTATCATCATATATAACATTTTTATAACCCTGATGTTGAAATTCTCTTTCACTGGAGTGTAAAGATGGGTAGATTATTGGTATGATCATGACTAGGGTTCTCTTTGGCCTGTAGTGCAAAGTTGAATTGTGACTGGTATGATCATGACCATTGAATTTATAAGTGAATATCTTTAGCTTAAGTGCAAAGGTGAATTGATCAACATGGTTATAATTATTGTTTATATAAATTCTGAAATGATTATATATTTTTTTGAGATATTAATATCTTTGGCCTGTAGTGCAAAGATGAAATATTGATGAATATCTTTGGCATGTAGTGCAAAGATGAATTGTTGATGAATATCTTTGGCCCGTAGTGCAAAGATGACATGTTGTTGAATATCTTTGGCCAGTAGTGCAAAGATGAACAGATGTTGAGATAAACATGACCAACTGGTGATACAAATGAATATCTTTGGCCGTAGTGCAAAGATGAAGTTATTAGTATGATTATGAACAGGAAATGTGATTTGGTGTAACCATGATCTTTGATGTTTCAGGTAAAGATAGGTGATGAAAATTATCTTCGTCCTGGATGAGAAGAGGAATTTAGAACTACAGTTATGATTATGAGTTATTCATATGATTGTGGACCAGAATGGTTGATTGATGTTACAGGGATAAAACATTGTTGGTGGATTTTTAACATGGAGGAGATAATAGACTTTATGGTCTATTTGACTCTTCTAATGGATTGCTCGTTCCGCTGCAACTATGGTTGAAATTTTTATCATTTACCATATGTTCTAAATCTCTGATTTATTGTTGATGAAGGCTATTGATAATTGAATTATCTTTAGTCATGATATTCTTTACTGAGCTAGTTGTGCTCACCCTTTTGCTTCACAATTCCTTTCAGGTAATAAGAGTGTAGCTGGGTCGAGCGAGGGTAACGGAGAAATAGAACGGTGGTCTCTAGCTGTGGAGGTTCTCCCTAAGCAGTATAGAAAAGTGTTGTATACATCATTTAGTAGTTATATTTGGTGAATCAAATAGGGTGAGGCGAAACCCAACGTTAGAAGGGTGGTTTGCCACTATCATACAAGATGTCTAACGACATACAACCTCGTGTCATCATAAGACAGGGATGTGCTCATCCACTTGCTGAGTATATATACGAGCACTACCTATATAATCTTGGTGTTTGTTTGAAGTATAATTCTCAATTAGAGATAGTAGAGATAATGATATGTCAAGAGAAGACTCACCATTGGGAAGAATATGATAGTAATCTTCTCGTTTTTCTTTGGGGTCTATTGGGTCAACCAAGGATAATTCTGTGGCCATATGATATCTATCATAACCTAGACGCGTGGCCTCCCATGTACGAAGGTTTCCTTGAGCACTTCCCAAAGATTCTAATTTCTAAAACAGTTTTTGACTATACCTTTATGTAAGGTGTTATTGTGAGGTGATGTCCACGGTTGGAACATGAGTCACATTTGGTATATATTTGTATCCAAACTCACAGCATATGTGTTGTTGTATTTTGCACGACAATTGTTGTAATAAAGTTGTAGTTGTTTTCTGTACCATGTATTTGACGACTCAGAATGGGTTGGGTGGAATGGACCTATTTTGGGGTTGTCACAATAACTCTGAGCAACATCTGCTTTACCAGCCTAAACCAGAGATAACCTCGGTGAGGGGAAAAGTCGTCATCTCGCCACCATGACGCCACACCGTACCGTCTCAACACTTCAATACGTACATTTCTATATAATGTCCCACAAGAGCCAAGGAAAACTAATCCCGAGTGACTATTACTCAGGATAACGGATATAATTTGAAGCTGAAGACCGTAGGGCATTGTCCCATCTTCATGACTTCGTACAACCTCTAATCCCATGTCATTGCGTAACTCTCGACAATGGCGGTCCGAAATAGGTCCTATATACCTCAGTCGGATGCCCGAATTATAATTCTAAAAGTTTGAGCGGACATCATGTTGCCTACGTTCACGTACTTCGAGATGACAGAACCTGCAAAACCCGGGGTAGCTCGGGCAGCCTCTGGTACACCTGCGGCCCAGCCGCAGGTCCACCCTCTATAAATAGAGGGTTTGGGGTGGCCATTTTGTAAGTGAAAATGGCGAGGAAGCCCTGCCCAATTTGCTTTGTACTCACCCTGTGACGAACGAGATTTTTATAATTTAATTTTAATATTTATTGAATTAAATAAATATTTTTGATGATTTAATTATTAGATTAAATAATTAATTGATACAATTGTGGGTAGATTAATTTAATTACATGTGTTACATTTATTAAATTAATGTGAAGAATTTTATTATTCGAAGTATGTGTTTATGTGAGCTTATTGTATTAAAAGAAATATTTAATAAGCCATGTTATTTTAATTAATGTAATAATTAATTAAAGATTTAATAATTTGACATTATTAATTAATGAGAAAATTTATTTTACGATTATTTGAATTTATGATAGATTATTATATGTTATTTAATTAATTTAAATAAGATATTTGAATTGGGTGTGACATGAATTAAACTATATGACAAAGCTTTATTAAATTAATGAGTTTTGTAAATATTAAACTAGCCAAACTCGGCCTTAGAGGGAGTTATGGCCAGTTAACCCATGATGGGCAACTGACCATGATGCGCGTCAATTTTCTTCCTTATTATCTTACGTCTTTTATTTCTTCCTTATTATTTCCTAAGTCCTTAGAGTTCACAGAGAGAAAGATTGAGAAATTTGAGAGAAAAGCTTGAGTGTGTAAGTATCAATTACTTGTGAAAGAATCACCACTGATCATCTCTTCCATTAGTTTATACTCTGGGTAATTTCTCCCAAACCCAATTTCTACTTTTACGTATTTAAGTTTTTATACAAATGGTTTTCAAGTACTGTAAAGTTTTATGATGGGAATTTGTAAGGCTTATGTGAATATATGGGTTAAGATGTATCACATCGTGTTTTATATATATATTGCATGATTCCATATCATCAAATTCATGAAAACATGTCGAATTATTTATGACTTATTATTTCAAAATATACAGAGTTTGGATTTTGGTCATATGGCCTTATACGTAACTTTAAGGTGTCAAACATAAATATTTTCGTAAAATTTACACTCGTATTTTATTATGCATGTTAATACAAAGAGACCAAACTTTAAATGAAAGGATTTGGCTTTATAACGAATCCGTGGCGTTGAATTTTAGGAATTTATGTTCAATACTTCAAGAACATCAAGAACAGTACGATTTGAATATTTTAATTCTGTAATTATATGTTTTAATGGGTTAAAATCATTCTATAATTGTTGGGTAATGATTATATATGAATTATATCATGTAGGTATGTGTAATTTGGTGAAATTAGTGTTTAAGAAGTGTTGATTTCGCTGAATTCTGTGTTCTTCGCGAACTGGAAATTCAGAGTCTGGGGTTTCGCGCCGCGGCGCCAACTCCCAGTTCATTTCTCACGCCGTAGCGCCACCGCACCACAGCGCCAAGTTTCAGACCGCAGCGCCGTCGCGCCGCAGCGCGAAGGTCATGTATAACAGTGGCGCCGCATCGCCACTCTCTAGAAAGTTCAAGAATGAGATTTTTTTTAAAATGCTTAAGCCTAACAATGTGTTAGTGAATTAATGTAATGAACATGTAAACATGTTAGAAGTATAATGTGATGATAAAATAGTTGTTTAACATGTAAATAACATAATTATATGTGAATTAAATTATTAATTACATAATTAGCTTGATAATTCATGAAGTACAAATTATGTGACAAAGTGGTAAATTGATTAAGTATAGTCAATAATCAAAGTAGACAAAGAGAATGGGTTTATATTGATTAGTTAAGTTATAATTAACTGGTATTGTAAATGTAAATGGTATGTAGGATTTAAATCAAAGAACGTGCTTAGTTAAAGTGTAATCTACGCACGAGGGAAGTTTCCTAAACTTAAACTCTTAAATTTGAGCAAGTTCCCTAATCCTACTTGTCATTATTGTTCAAGCTTATTATTTACCTTGAATAAATTATCGTTACTATTATTCAAGTTTAAATGTTATAGTAATGATTGATTATCTTTTCAAAGTATGATTTAGTTATACAATAATTTTTCTATTGTATACTTCTTGAGATTATTATTCAAATTGAATATCATTATTGTTGAACCTTGTTAGACTAGTGAAACCTTAATGATTCAACTAGTCTATAGTTGATGAGCGTTCTAAATTTCAGAAACCTTGATGAATTATCCAAACCAAACTTCCTTTGGTGCGGACTCGAATGTCAAACTGAGATGAACAACCCTGTATTGGGGATTATTTACGCTTTAGAATTAAGATATTGTGCACAGTATGGTACTAAGAGCTGATCCCCCTAAGTACGAGAAGAAGGTCCATAGTCTTATGACTGTTAAAGGTTTCAAGTATATCTCTTGTTGACCTAGGACATGGTTCAAGGTCTTATGACCCTCAGAATTCTTTTGATTCTTGTTATTCATTCTTGATTCAAAAGTTGAGTTTTCAATATGACAATGCAGGACGCAATCCAGTCTCGTGATGTGGTGTCAGGTATCATTCCGATCAATGAAATTAATGCTTATGTTTTATTTGATTCGGGTGCTACTTGTTCCTTTATATCCTAAGACTTTGCTAATAGTTTAGATTTGCTTATGGATGAGTTGGAATATCCCATGAATAATGAAATTACGAATAGAGAGATAATTTCTGTTAAGTATGTGTTTAAGAATTGTAGGGTGGACATTAAGGGTAATATCATGAACGTAGATCTTATCCCTATTCGGCTTGGGGAATTTGACGTTATTTTGGGTATGGATTGGTTATCAAATTTTGGGGCTGTAATTGACTGCCAGAAGAAACGTATTAACCTTATGACTCCGTCAAAGGTTATATTTTATGGTAGCAAGTCGCCTAGACAAGCGAGTTGTCTGACGATGATGCAGTCCAAGAAGTTATTAAGACAAGGCTGTGTAGGATACTTAGCTTACATAGTCGATAGTCGAAAAGAGAATCTGAAGGTAGAAGAAATACCGATTGTAAGGGACTTCGTTGACGTATTTCTAGACGATTTGCCAGGACTTCCACCAGATAGAGAGGTAGATTTCGTGATCGATTTGGCGCCCAGAACCGCTCCAATATCGAAGGCACCATACCGAATGGCACCAGTAGAGATGAAAGAACTGATGGTCCAACTACAAGAATTGCTGGACAAAAAGTGCATTCAACCGAGCGTATCGCCGTGGGGAGCGCCGGTATTATTCGTGAAAAAGAAGGATGGATCGATGCGACTCTGCATTGACTACAGAGAACTGAACAAGGTCACGATTAAGAATAGATATCCATTACCAAGAATCGATGATCTGTTTGATCAATTAAAGGGAGCAAGATACTTTTCCAAGATAGACTTGAGGAGTGGTTATCACCAACTGAAGGTGAGGCCAGAGGATGTACCGAAGACAGCGTTCAGAACGCGATACAGTCACTACGAATTTTTAGTAATGTCGTTTGGTCTAACGAATGCTCCTGCAACATTAATGGGACTAATGAATGGTGTGTTCAAGCCGTTTTTGGACAAATTCGTGGTGGTATTTATAGACAACATTCTGGTATATTCCAAAACCAAAGAATAACACGAAGAACATTTGAGGTTAACGTTGGAAGTATTGAGAAGGGAGAAGTTGTATGCTAAATTTTTAAAATGCGAATTCTGGATCGAGCGAGTACAATTTCTTGGTCACGTGATCGATAAAAATGGAATTTCGGTAGATCCATCCAAAGTAGAAGCCGTGATTAACTGGGAACAGCCGAGAACGCCGTCAGAAGTAAGAAGTTTTCTTGGATTGACGAGATATTATAGAAGATTCATTCAAGATTTTTTCAAAATCGCAACTCCATTAACGAATTTAACTCGAAAAGCTGTGAAGTTTGTTTGGACGGAGAAGTGAGAGGAGAGCTTTCAAGAATTAAAGAAGAGGTTGAGTACGGCACCTGTGTTATCTCTTCCGGATGATACATGCAATTTTGTTATTTTTAGTGATGCGTCGCATAAAGGACTTGGCTGTGTACTAATGCAAAACGGTAAAGTCATCGCGTATGCATCACGACAGTTGAAGGATTACGAGAAGGGATACCCAACCCATGATTTGGAGTTAGCTGCAGTTGTTTTTGCTTTAAAAATTTGGAGACACTATCTATACGGGGAGAAGTGTAAAATATATACGGACCACAAGAGTCTGAAATATATTTTCACGCATAAGGATTTGAATATGCGTCAAAGAAGATGGTTGGAATTAATCAAGGATTATGACTGTGAGATTTTATACCATCCGGGCAAGGCAAATGTGGTTGCCGACGCCTTAAGTAGAAAGGGTCGTGAGAAATTGATGTTGTTAACTGCTCAGGAAGAGCTAATTGTGGAAATAGAGAAACTGGAATTGGAAGTGAAGTATCCAATGGAGATTGATGAGAAGCTATATCATATGCAATCTGGTAAAACTCTACTAGATAAAGTGAAGGAGGCTCAACTTCAGGATGATGAATGCAAAAAGGTGACAAAGAAGATATCTGAAGGAACCGAACCAATATTTAAGATGGATAAGGAAGGAATACTAAGATTTGAGAGTAGAATTTGGGTACCGCCAGTACAAGAGATTAAGGAAGATATTTTAAGCGAGGCTCATAGTTCACGATATTCGATTCACCCTGGTAGTACCAAGATGTACCAAGATCTTAGACAACATTACTGGTGGCCGAATTTGAAGCGTGATGTTGCAGAATGTGTTGCCAGGTGTCTGATCTGTCAGAAAGTGAAAGCGGAACATCAGAGACCGAGTGGATTGCTACAACCGTTAGAGATCCCAGAGTGGAAATGGGAACATATTACAATGGACTTCGTGGTTGGCCTTCCGACGACTCAAAAAGGCTACGACGCAGTATGGGTTATCGTTGACCGACTGACGAAATCTGCACACTTCCTTCCAATCAAAATAAGATTCAACTTAGATCAGTTGGCCAGGCTATACGTAAAAGAGATTGTTTCGAGGCACGGAGTTCCGGTATCAATTGTTTCAGATAGGGATCCGCGTTTCACATCAAATTTCTAGAAACGTCTTCAGGAATGCATGGGTACGCAATTGCGAATGAGTACAACATACCATCCTCAAACAGACGGACAGAGCGAGAGAATAATTCAAACGTTAGAAGATATGCTAAGAGCCTGTGTGATGGACTTCAAAGGAAATTGGGATGATCACCTACCGTTAGTAGAGTTTGGCTACAATAACAGTTACCACGCTAGTATTGGTATGCCGCCTTATGAAGCTTTATACAGCAGAAAGTGCAGAACTCCGCTTTACTGGAATGAAGTTGGTGTGAGACAATTGCTAGGGTCAGAATTGGTGCAGCAGACAGCAGAAATAGTCAAAGTAATTCGAGCACGACTGGTAGCAGCTCAAGACCGACAGAAAAAATATGCTGATCCACATCATAAAACTATCGAGTTTGAATCAGGTAGTTATGTTTTCTTGAAGGTCTCTCCCTAGAAAGGGAAGATCAGGTTCGAAAAGAAAGGAAAATTGAGCCCAAGATTCATTGGACCCTTTGAAGTACTGAGAAGAATCGGAGAAGTTGTGTACGAGGTAGCCTTACCTCCAGCACTCGAGAATATCCATAACGTCTTCCAT
Source organism: Panax notoginseng (assembly GCA_016801055.1). NCBI lineage: Eukaryota > Viridiplantae > Streptophyta > Magnoliopsida > Apiales > Araliaceae > Panax > Panax notoginseng. Next base: position 93,429,686 of record CM029017.1, on the reverse strand, counting down.
GTTCCTGTGTTGCGACCCTACAAGCCTGATTATAAGCATGTAATTGAATACGAACCCCTACATTTTGAGAAAGACTTATCTTACGAAGAAATTCCTATCCAAATTATCGGCCGAAAAGAACAAGTTCTGAGAAATAAAGTTATATCTTCAGTTAAGGTAATTTGGAGAAATCACAACGCTGAAGAAGCTACGTGGGAACTGAAAGAGAATATGATGAAGAATTACCCTAATTTATTTACTTAATTATTTGTAAACGATTTTGGGGACATAATCTTTGTAGGGGGGGAGAATGTAACAGGTCAAATTATTTTAAGTTGTGATTCTGGGGACAGACACTACAACAAAAAGGCTTATCAGCGACCGCACATCTGCGACCGCATATAGTCGCAGATGGGTATCAGCGACCGGATGCAGTCGCTAATAGTAGTCGCAGAAAATCTTGTCGCTAAAAAGACATCAGCGACCAACAATAGCGACCGCATTATTAGCGACCGCAATCAGCGACCTCAGCTGTCGCTATTCTGACTCATGCTGAGTCATGCGTCAGACGTGATGTGGTACACGTGTCAGCGACTGGTAATAGCGACCGCATGCGGTCGCTGAAGTAGACGAACCTTACTGGGTCGCTAATACTGTATCAGCGACCGCACGCGGTCGCTGACTTTGTTTTTTTTTTAAATATTTTTCCTGTTTTATTGATTTCCCAAAAATAACCTGCTTTGTACCTGCTTTTTATCCCAACACACAGCAGTATATATAAGCATCCATCCATGATAACTACTATATGATAAACATCCATCCATACATACAGTCCAAAGAATGAATCTAAATCAACACAACACAATACAATCGTAAACATCCATATAATAGAATCGTAAACCAATACAGTCCAAAGATAAGTAGTTTAAAAGATTACAAGGCTTTAAAAATCTAAAAAACAAGTCTAACAAGGCTTTACAAATCTAACATGCATGACTGGTCTAGCTCTTCATGGATCATTCAAAGTAGTACCCTGTAATTAACAAAAGAATAAAACATATATGTTACATGTGTTGATACTGCTATGACTTGGGGAAAGCTAAATAATAGACAATGTACGTAATGAAACATTAAAAGTACCTGGTCGCCACCCTGATGCTGTGATGCTGCTGCTTCCGCCACTGCCTTTGCCAAGTCATCAGGATTCAGAGAATGCAGATGCCCGCCCAGTATAAGAAGAAGATCACGATTTTGACAGATCGCTCTCACACAGTCAGCAGGAGTATGATAGGCTGGATGACCTGATGACTGTGTAGACTGTGTAGACAGGGTAGCAGAGCTACCTGTGCCACTGATGGTCGGGCGTCGTCTTTGTCCTTGACCTTTAACATAATTTTTCTTCACGACGGACGCCCTCTCCCACAATTCTTGATCAATCGCCGGACGCGGGGTGCCTTCAGGATAGCGCTCGTTCATTAAGCCCTTATAAGTGTCCTGTCAGAAGGTCAACAAATAAATAGTTAAAAATAAATACGAAATGCTAAAAAATATGACTATAATATATTTAAAGTTAACTTATTACCGCTATCTGAACAGCATCAGGCAGACCATCACGGGTGGCCACATACACATCTAACCAATTGATAGGTTGACCTTGAGACTTAGACTCCTACAGTTCATGTTCTCATATTAATATGTAAACATATGATATTTTAGCTACAAAACATGACTGTAAACATAAAGACAAATAACTAAGCCAATAAGCTTGTTATACATACGTACCCTAGCAGCAATATGTTGCAGCTGAGATATACTGCCACCCTTGTACGTGCCTTTTGCCTTTTCGCCTTCAGATACACCTGAGGATCTGTTCGAGGCGGCAGTCTTACGTCTCTTGACCCAGCTCTCAGCTCTCCACTGCTCACACATCTGCACCCATATGGGATGTGCGCACCACCAGGGGCAATGCTCATGCATATACTGCTCACCCTGTCCTGGATGGTCAATCTCAGCATTGTGCAGGGCTTTCTGTCGTTCTTTGTTTAGATTATCTTTAGTCCGGACGGCGCACTTCTGCCAGAACAGTGCTTGAATAACTGATGCATGTGCGTCGTCCCATCTATACCGCTTCTGCAAATAAAACAACAATAATAATATTAAAACTACTATAATACCATAATCCAACATTACTAAACTATTAGTTGATTAACTATGTATTATCTATCAGAGTGATTAAATAAATATACCTGAAATTCAGCCCAAACTGCATCCTTATGGGCGAGAGGTGTGCTCGCCCATGTAATCACTGGCGTAGGCCAGTTCTGTAAGCATAATTGTGAAATGCACTTCACAATTTTACTATCTTGAAAATCACTACAATATACAATAATTTACATTAAAATATATTTATAACAATGGAAATATTAAACCCTTATATATACACGATGTTTAACTTACGTGCTTTCTGGAGGAGGACGGATCTGTATAAGAATGCGATCATCCGGATTAGCCGGGGCCTTCGGCACATGATTAGGGCCCCGACCCAACCCGCGCTTTCGTGCAACAGGTTCAGAAGACATCTATAAATAAAAAAAATTAGGATGTTAGCATGAAATTATGAATGACAATTAATTGTATGAAATAGTTAACTACGATTACCATAAGTGAAAGGTACATAAACATGACTGCAAAATAGTTAACTACAACAACTATAAATGATATAGTTAAGGATATAGAGAACATTCCTATATAGAGAACATAAATGAAAGGTACATAATTATGAACTAAACATGAACATGAACATAAACATACATTTTGTACAATTAAAACTAAACATACATTTTAATGAAAATCGTTGTCTGATGAGTCAGAATCATTTTGTACAAGTATCGGAGATTCATAACCATCTTCAGATTCTGTGTCAGTGTCAGTCAATAACTCTTTCTCAATATCACTGTCATCCTGCACAATAACTGTCTCGGGATCCAATTCATCAGGTTCATCTCCACCCTCTAACTGGATTACATCATTGTTGTCCTCTATATTTATTATAGGAGGTCTCTGAAGCATTTCCTCTTGGTAGAAATCCCCGTCTATTACTTGGACACGACTACGCGCGGGAGTATGAATTACAACTTGCCAATCTGTAGGCGGTCTATCCCTTTTCCTAACTGGACTAGGAGTATAGTATACTTGTATTGTTTGAGTTGGTAATACAAATGGTTCGTTGGAGTACGCAGACCTATGGAGGTCAATATCGACGATTCCATGTCTGTCAACACGTATCCCTTTTTCTGAAGTGTTCGACGATTCCATCGCGGTGCAGGTATATCATTGTCTACTTTCCCTTTCCTGAAGTGTTCTCTATTTCTTCGAAATGGGTGATCTACCGGTAAGAACCGACGATGACAGTCAAACCAACAAGGCTTTCGACCTTTTAATAGATTAAACGACTTTGTATGCTCCATACAATACGGACAAGCCAACTTCCCATGTGTACTCCATCCAGCTAACATACCATAAGCTGGGAAGTCACTTATAGTCCACATAACCGCTGCCCTAAGGTTGAAATTTGTTTTCGTTGCAACATCCCAAGTCTGTACTCCATCCTCCCACAATACCTTCAACTCGTCTATAAGAGGTCTCAAGTAAACATCTAAGTTCTTTCCAGGACTCTTAGGACCAGGAACCAAGAGTGAAAGAAATAAGTATGGCTGTTTCATACACATCCAAGGTGGCAAGTTGTACGGAGTAACAATCACAGGCCAACATGAGTACGGAACAGCTGAGTGGCCAAACGGATTGAAACCATCGGTGGACAATCCAAGCCTCACATTTCTAGGTTCCAATGCAAATCCAGGATGTGCTAAGTTGAAATCTTTCCAAGCCTTCCCATCTGCGGGATGATTTAGTTCTCCATCTTTAGCTGGAGATTTCGCATGCCAACTCATATGTTCAGCTGTTCTTGAAGACATGTACAATCTTTTTAGCCGATGTGTTATTGGAAAATACCTTAGAATCTTAAACGGTATACTTGATTTTTTTGTAGTCACACCCTCTTTATTAGGCCTAAACCGATCATGACTGCAAAACGTGCACCTTGTCATCTGTTCATTTTCCTTATAAAACAACATGCAATCGTTGGGACATGCATCGATCTTTTGGTATCCAAGACCCAACTTCTTCACCATTTTCTTACAAAAGTAATAGTTACCAGGTAATTTCTCACCGTCAGGCAACATACTCTTAATGGCCTTCAAGAGCGACTCAAAACACTCATGGCTCATGTTGTGATCAGCCTTGATGTTAAGTAATGTCGCCACTGCAGACAATATAGTGTGTTTGGTGCAACCATGCCACAATGGCTCGCTACCCTCGTTTAACAACTTAAAGAATTCTTTGGCATCAGAATTCATAGGTTGTTCTCTGCCTTGCTCCCAATCAAAATCTGGCCATGCAATATCATGAACCATTTCATTCATACGATGAGTACTACTGCCAGAATTATGTACTTGTGTGATGCCACCATCTCTTCTCTGCCCATGTGCCCACCAGCATTCTTCGTAATTTCTCATGAACCCAGAAACAAGTAAATGATAGTTTATCATGTCTCTATCCATATAATTTACATTCTTACACTTCAAACATGGACATCGTATCTGCGACTTACCATTCATACATTCCGGGTGACTATACGCATACTCCAAAAATACTTGGCAACCAGCTCTAAATTCAGCTGTAGCACCTATCTGGGCACTTGACTTTCGTCGTGCCATCCAACTACGGTCTAAATAGAGGTCCATGATTGCACGGTACCTATGTTGACATGAATTTATTGTATTCCCTTGTTAGAGATTTACAATTCAGCTCAATCCCATTTATGATGCTTATAAATACATATAGATGTATATATACATATATAACATGAGTGTGCATCATATATGATTATTCGGGAATTGAACAAGGATACATGCCAAAACAAATTTACACCGCTTGAGATCGACTACCCAAAGGCATGGTATATTGTTATGGATCTTAAATTAGAGTATGGTCTTATGTCATCCTACATATTTTAACTAACACTAACCTAAAGCCAATAGATTCATAGGGGTAGAATACGAATCATTACATCATATATGGTCTGCATATGCTGCGTATATCAAGATTGCAGAAGAAGGCATACTATTAGTCCCTTAATGTGGGACTATTAGTCCTATGAGGCTTAGCTAAGCTTGGCGTGGCCTCGTGTGGCCTCGCGGCCCCAATCCCAGCCCATCAGCTCTAACAGCCCCTTAATAGGCTCTAGTGGATCACCAATATACTTATAATACTTAAAAAAATTTCACCAGAGTTTTCCCTACAATATGGACTAGCCACATGCACGACGACATGCATATATGGACATTTCTAGGCACCCAAGACACAAACCAAGAGAAATATAAAAATTTCCAATCAAATCGAACAATTACTTGAAGAATTGAATTCATTGATTCATGAAAGTTTACAAGGTTTACCCCCTTGCTCTTCTTCACAAAAAACTTTAAGCTATCCCAACTTCAGTTGAAGTAATATTATTTCGAGTTTTAGGATGTAGTTTTCAATAAATTTTAGGTAGATGATTGATAGTAATATAAAATAACCCAATATTCTTGGGTTTTTCCGCATAATTTCTTTACCATGCTACCAGCCTACCACTACTTAACTAACTACTTATATTTGTAGGGTCAAACATAAAATAAATACACAGTCTTAATATTTACAAAATTCACAAATTGGGACTCTTTTTGTAGGACGGATGGAAGGTATTGTTAGAAAATTACTGTCCTTGGTAACATCTAACTAACTGAAATTCAAGTCTCTAACAATAAATCTTCTAAACCAATTCAGATGCTTCTGAAAAACAAATGATTATTCATATGAATGATTATTCTCTAGCAAACAAAACACACCAAATAAGAATTTTTTTTTTACTTAAAAAACGAAATCTTATAAGGAAATTCAACGGAAACATTATTACCTAAAAGTGACGATAAAATGAATCAGTTGCTTGACTAGCGACGGCTTCTCAATTTCATTAGGAGGAAAAAGAAGAGAGAATTTATATTAAGAAAACCTAAAATAAAAAGTACATACCAGTGTTTGGTGGGGACGGCGGCTGGCTGGTGGCGGCGGTGGTTGGCCGGTGGTGCGGTAAACTTCTCCTTCTCCTACTTCTCTTCTCCCCCTTTTCTCCCTCTTCTCCCTCTTCTCTCTATGCTGAGCTCCCTTTCTTCTTCTTTTTTCTTCCGTCTTCTGTGTCGAGCGAAAGACCTGTTACTGATTTCTTTTAGTTTGATCAGCGACCGCCATCAGCGACCATCTGCGGTCGCTGCATTTTAATGACATGGACTTATCAGCGACCGCATGCGGTCGCATATGTTAAGTGGTCGCACAAAACCTTGGCGCCAACATTTCGTGCCAAATTTTACGAGGTAAATTTGTAATAGCGACTTCTCAGCGACCGCAAGCGGTCGCGGATAGTATTTAGCGACTACTTTAAGGAACGGTCGCAGATGTCGGTCGCTATAAATAGTATCAGCGACCGGATATGCGGTCGCGGATAGTCTTGGTCGCTGTTAAGCATTTTTCTTGTAGTGAGAATCCTTTTAAGGGGGGAAACATGTGACAAACGAGATTTTTGTAATTTAATTTTAATATTTATTGAATTAAATAAATATTTTTGATGATTTAATTATTAGATTAAATAATTAATTGATGCAATTGTGGGTAGATTAATTTAATTATATGTGTTACATTTATTAAATTAATGTGGAGAATTTTATTATTCGAAGTATGTGATTACGTGATCTTATTGTATTAAAAGAAATATTTAATAAGCCATGTTATTTTAATTAATGTAATAATTAATTAGAGATTTAATAATTTGACATTATTAATTAATGAGAAAATTTATTTTATGATTATGTGAATTTATGATAGATTATTATATGTTATTTAATTAATTTAAATAAGATATTTGAATTGGGTGTGACATGAATTAAACTATATGATAAAATTTTATTAAATTAATGGGTTTTGTAAATATTAAACTAGCCAAACGTGGCCTTAGAGGGAGTTATGGCCAGTTAACCCATGATGGGCAACTGACCATGATGCGCGTCAGTTTTCTTCCTTATTATCTTACGTCTTTTATTTCTTCCTTATTATTTCCTAAGTCCTTAGAGTTCATAGAGAGAAAGATTGAGAAATTTGAGAGAAAAGCTTGAGTGTATAATTATCAATTACTTGTGAAAGAATCACCACTAATCATCTCTTCCATTAGTTTATACTCTGGGTAATTTCTCTCAAACCCAATTTCTACTTTTACGTATTTAAGTTTTTATACAAATGGTTTTCAAGTACTGTAAAGTTTTATGATGGGAATTTGTAAGGCTTATGTGAATATATGGGTTAAGATGTATCACATAGTGTTTTATATATATATTGCATGATTCCAATATCATCAAATTCATGAAAACATGTCGAATTATTGATGACTTATTATTTCAAAATATACAGAGTTTGGATTTTGGCCATATGGCCTTATACGTAACTTTAAGGTGTCAAACATAAATATTTTCGTAAAATTTACACTCGTATTTATTATGCATGTTAATACAAAGAGACCAAACTTTAAATGAAAGGATTTGGCTTTATAACGAATCCGTGGCGTTGAATTTTAGGAATTTATGTTCAATACTTCAAGAACATCAAGAACAGTACGATTTGCATATTTTAATTCTGTAATTATATGTTTTAATGGGTTAAAATCATTCTATAATTGTTGGGTAATAATTATATATGAATTATATCATGTGGGTATGTGTAATTTGGTGAAATTAGTGTTTAAGAAGTGTTGATTTCGCTGAATTCTGTGTTCTTCGCGAACTGAAAATTCAGAGTCTAGGGTTTCGCGCCGCGGCGCCAACTCCCAGTTCATTTCTCACGCCGCAGCGCCACCGTACCACAGCGCCAAGTCTCAGACTGCAGCGCGAAGGTCATGTATAACAGTGGCGCCGCAGCGCCACTCTCTAGAAAGTTCAAGAATGAGATTTTTTTTAAAAATGCTTAAGCCGAACAATGTGTTAGTGAATTAATGTAATGAACATGTAAACATGTTAGAAGTATAATGTGATGATAAAATAGTTGTTTAACATGTAAATAACATAATTATATTTGAATTGAATTATTAATTACATAATTAGCTTGATAATTCATGAAGTACAAATTATGTGACAAAGTGGTAAATTAATTAAGTATAGTCAATAATCAAAGTAGACAAAGAGAATGGGTTTATATTGATTAGTTAAGTTATAATTAACTGGTATTGTAAATGTGAATGGTATGTAGGATTTAAATCAAAGAACATGCTTAGTTAAAGTGTAATCTACGCACGAGGGAAGTTTCCTAAACTTAAACTCTTAAATTTGAGCAAGTTCCCTAATCCTACTTGTCATTATTGTTCAAGCTTATTATTTACCTTGAATAAATTATCGTTACTATTATTCAAGTTTAAATGTTATAGTAATGATTGATTATCTTTTCAAAGTATGATTTAGTTATACAATAATTTTTCTATTGTATACTTCTTGAGATTATTATTCAAATTGAATATCATTATTGTTGAACCTTGTTAGACTAGTGAAACCTTAATGATTCAACTAGTCCATAGTTGATGAGCGTTCTAAATTTCAGAAACCTTGATGAATTATCCAAACCAAACTTCCTTTGGTGCGGACTCGAATGTCAAACTGAGATGAACAACCCTGTATTGGGGATTATTTACGCTTTAGCGTTAAGATATTGTGCACAGTATGGTACTGAGGGCTGATCCCCCTAAGTACGAGAAGAAGGTCCATAGTCTTATCAATGTTAAAGGTTTCAAGTATATCTCTTGTTAACCTAGGACATGGTTCAAGGTCTTATAACCCTCAGAATTCTTTTAATTCTTGTTATTCATTCTTGATTCAAAAGTTGAGTTTTTATTCAGATATCTTTGATTTATTCGCATGTTATTATACTGTTATTTCATTTTTATACTTGTGGGCATTTGTGCTCACTCTTGCTTAATAATAACATTGCAGTTAAGAGCGAATGAACTGATGAACCTTCCACTAGTAAAGGCAAGGGCAAAGTTAGCAAGTGACGAAGACCTGTTATTTTATTTAACGATGTATTTGTTTAAGACTTGAGTTAATGTTATAGTTTAAGACTTATTGTTTATGATTCCATACATATATTTAAGGTTAGTTTATCTTGGGATTTTTATTATTATTATTCAGATGTTGTAACCCTTAAAGGGAAGATTTTAATTCTATCTATTGCATGGTTTGCATTTATTATGGGTAGGTAGATAGATGATATTTGTGTCGTGAACACCGAATCCTGTGGAAATGGAAGTACCGAATTTGGGGGTGTCACACACACTATACTGAGTGCTTTCTCATTTTAAACACTTGTGAGCTCACATATAGCTACTTTTGTACCTGCTGAAGCCAGTGTTTGTCTACTTTAAAGATATAAAAGTCTTCTTTGGCAGCCCACTGTAAACCTTCTCACACACTGTAAAGCCTTTCTCTTCATCTTTGCACACACTGTTCTTCACGTTGAGAGTCGTGTTGCATGTGTTTGTCCAGACTTCGGTCCGTAGTTTTATTTCAATTTGTATACACACACACACACACGCACACACACACACACACACACACACACACACACACACACATATATATATATATATATATATATATATATGGACTAACATTATCGAGTTATGTCTCGATTGAGCCTAGACTTTGGTCTGGAGCGTTTATTTGCTTTTGTATATATATACATTTATATATATGAACTGCATGTCGAACTCTGTTTGATGAGCATAGACTTCGGTCTGGAGCGTTTACTACTTTAATATATATATATATATATATATATATATATATATATATATATATTAGCTGTTGTCGGACTTTGTTTGATGAGCCTGGATTTTATATCCGGAGCGTTTATTTGCTTTCGTATATATACATATGTATGAACTGTGTGTCAAACTTTGTTCGATGAGCCTGAATTTTACATCCGGTGCGTTTACTGCTTTAATATAAATATATATACTTATATATATTAACTGTTGTTGGACTTTGTCCGATGAGCCTGGATTTTATATCCGGTGCGTTTATCGCTTATATATATATATATATATATATATATATATACATTCCGTCCCCCCTGGAGTTTACTTCGTGATGGTTGACCGTTTTTACTGCTTTTTGTACATTTCGTCCCGCCTGGAGTTTCCTCCGTGGCGGTTAATCGCTTTTACAGCTTTATTTACATTTCTGATCCCCCATGGAGGTGCTTCGTGGTTGGTGATCATGTTTCTATATATATATATATATATATATATATATATACAGCTTTTATATATATACCTGCTTACTGCGTTTATATCAATTGTTGCATCATGTGAGCCTATGAATCATGTGATCACAGATTCAGTCTACTGAATCTAGATTCGGTTCCCGTGATGGACCTTCTCAGCTGTAAGCAGCTTATAAATTTTATCTATGATGTTTGGATTTTCTCAGATGGTTCTCATACCGACGAGGAGTTCAACACCTTTTGTACATTATTTTCATACAGATGCCTCGCATCTGTAAAATAAAAATCAATCAAGCCGAATATGGAATAAAATTGAAGTATCAAAGGCCTCAATTACTATTGAGCACAGGGTTTGAAAAACCTCTTTTAAAACATCATTGCTATATCTTGTTTAAAACTGAATTTTTATATAAATTCAAACTCTATGTATATAGGTGCAAACGAGGCATAGCACTACTTCTAAATAACAGCACATTGACCCACACACACACACACACATTCATATAACAGTTTCATGAAAAGTGGCGGTCACCGTGACAACACGGATGTCGGGGGGTGCCTAACACCTTCCCTTAGCATAAACAAGTCCCCGGACCCTAATTGAATCTCGATTTCACCGACCCGTTTAGCAGTGTCACATCACTGGGTCAATGTGCAAACCTTTTCTCGGTTGTGTTGGTAAAACTAGTTAAAAAACCAACTGGCGACTCTTATAGTCCAATCGTCGACATTACATATGTCGGACCTTTTTCACTTATTTTTTCAAACAAATCTCACCTAAAATGAGAACACAAAAAAACAGGTAACGAAAAGGGACAAATAAAAATCCCGACGTCGATAGCGGAGATATTCTTGAAGAAAACTTAAACTGTTTTCTACGCTCAAAGCTTCCTTAAACTCTAAAGAAATACGCTCAATATTATAGAAGAAGAATTCTCTGATTCTGGTGGTATTTTCAATTCTAACTAAGCATCTTATTTATAGGAGAATGGAAGGGGCACTATTTGAATTTATTCACGGACGCACAGAACGATCACAGACGAAATATTTTCTTAGGCAAAAATTTTCTGATTTTCAAAGTCACAAGATTTACTGTGCACTACATAGTTAAATACTACGCAAATAAAATATAATATATTCTATTTTTCATAAAAAAACAAAACTTATTATAATATAAATATATATATTATAAGTATTCCCTCCCTTTCACGCCATCCCCCCCCCCCTATTTTTTCCTCCTGACAATTTTCTTTCCCCTCCCACCAAAAGTCTTTATTTCCCACATGTGGCCCCCACCATTATTAAATATATATATACTGAGTAACTTTCTAAAGATTATTTTGAAAAATGGGTAAATGGGGGGTCTATAAAATAAGCAAAATTTACAACAAATACTTCATAAAAAAACCCTCAATATTTTTAACAACATTTATTCAACATTATTATAACTCGCAGTATTAACAACTAGATCATTCCCAGGAAAGAGGGGGCTTTCTGATAAGGATTTCTCCCTATTAGCGCGCAATTAGGTGACCAAACATCTCATCGACAGAACTTTCTAGACATTGTTAATTATGCAGATAATAATATGAATAACTTGTCATCTCAATTATTGATTTAATAATATATAAAATATTGACAATAATTGAATCAAATAACGTGTTATACTATGCAACAATTACTATAGTAATAATTGAGTATAATTGAGTGACTTCTCACGTAAGTATTAATAATCAATACCGTGTGCTACTATGCAATCACGCATATTACTGCACTTTTAACATCAGAAATTTCAACAGTTAACGGTAAATCTTTCGCCGTTAATTTTATAAAATGTTAATTTTATCGTTTTCTAACTCCGACAATAATTCCGTTATGGGGTCCACCAATAATTGTGTCGTCGTACGAATATTTTCTGTTAAAATGAATATTCCCCGACCAATCGAATATTTTATAACAACTTGCATACTTTGCAAAATTTATAAATATTATCCACAACTATAACATTATATCAAATCCACACTATAATATTCAAGAAAAATTCATTTTTATTCATAAAAGCTGGGGTCTTACATCACAACACAAAGCATAACAAAAATCAGTAACTGATTCTGGGGTATGGCGCTGCTGCGCTACACCCTAGTATAAACAGGGCGCAGTTGCGCCATGCCTGGAACAACAGCAGTAACAGACCCTATTTTGCAGAGCCTTACTTAACTTTGATCCTTTTTGATTTAAACATGTTCAAATCCTCATTAAAAGTTTCATACATGTAAACCTACTTTCTAAACACATTATAGCATGTTAATTCATATCAATTGACATAGAATTCTAAGGAATTTCAAGAATTTAGCAAGACCCAATTCAAGAACAAAAGATAAGATTTTTATACCTCTTAGAGCTTAGTAACTTAGTTTCTTCCTTTTGAGATATCTAGCCTTTTCTTTGAACAACAACCACTCAAACTAAAGCTATCAGAGTTTCAACAACCAAAATAAAGCAACGTAAAATTGAAAATTGGTCTACTATTTATAGAGGGAACTTGGACTGGGCATTTGCATTACACTGGGGTTGGAGTCCATGGTGCATTAGAAGGAAACATTGGTTAATAAAGAGTAGTTAAACTACCTAATACTAGCCATCTTCTAGATAATGAGTACAGGCTTGGAGGTTACACAATTTAGCCATAGTGTAAGACCCCAATTTTTTATAAATAAAATCGAATTTCCTCTAATTATTATTTTGAATAATAAGGTGTTAATTTGATTAATGTGGTTAGTTATGGGTAAAATGCGTAAATATTTTAACTAAGCAAGTGGTTATAAAATATTCATTGTTGTCGGGGAATTTTTGTTTGGTCGTAGAATATTCTTGCTGTCGGGGAGTATTCGTACGATGGCGTAGTCATTTATGGGTCCCATAATGGAAAACTGTCGGTTGAAATAAATGACAAGTTTGAGTTTTTTTATAAATAACGACATAGTTGTTACCGTTAACACTGTTGGAATACCCGGTGGTTAAAGTACAGTAATACGCGTGGTTGCACAGTAGCACACGGTATTGTAAAGTATTTTTGGATTACTGATCCTTACGTAAAAAGGCACTACTCAATAATTGTTACAATAATTACTGTTCAATATTTTATTTTATTGATTCAATAATTGCTACGTTGATATTTTATATTATTGTTGTTTCAATAATTATCAATGCACAGTATTTCCCATTATCAGATCAGTAATTCATATTATTTGAATAATATTATTAGATAGCATTATTGGCAATGTCTAAGAAAGTTCTGTCTACAAAAGGGATTTGGTCACCTAATTGATCGCTAGTAAGGAGAAATCCTTATCGAAAAGCCCCCTTCGTTCCTAGAAACAACCTGGTTGTCATTATTGTGATTCTGTAATATTATTTGTGAATAATTAATTATTAGTTTATATGATAAGGAAATATTTATTTTATGTGGATATAAATGAAGGAATTAATGTTGAGGTATTTTATTAGTATTTTGTTAGAATGAAGGTATTAAAAATCATCCGTATGTGGATTTCAGTCATTTTTTATTTGAAATTTGGAAAAACGTACTTCTATAAAGTTGTAAAGAATTAAATTTTCTATTGAATAGACACAAAATTCATATTTTTCTGATAAAAGGGCTATTTATTATGAATTATTGAAGTTTCTGAATATTGTTTAAATTTAAAACATTTTGGTGAGATTTTCTAGAAGGGTGGGCGCCACTCTTGTCGTTGTGGAGTGCTAAGAAATTTTAAAGTTTGATTTCAAGTATGGTGTGCGTGAGAATTTGCAATAAAATATTAATTTATTAAATTTTAGTCTGCTCTGGCATTCTGGCATTTTCTTATAAATAAGGTGCTTAGTTAGAATTTAAAATCACACCAGAATCAGAAGGTTTCTCTCTCTATAATATCGAGCGTATTTTTGCTAGTATTTAGATACTTTGAGAGTTGTTATTTAGTGCAAGTTCCTTCAGCATTATATCCGATATTTTAGTCAGAAGCAGACCTGGCAAACGGGCTGGGCCGGGCCATGGCCGGGCCGGGCCAAAACGGCCCTGGTTTTGGCGGGCCAAAAAAAATAAGCCCAAAGCCCGGGTTTTGGCGGGCGACCCGAGCCGGCCCGCTGGGCGAAAGCCTTTTATGCCTGTTTTTTGGGCTTTTTTGGGCTTAGCTGTAAGACCCCGAATTTTATGAAATGATTGTATTCAATTTTCTTATAATTATTCTATTTAGTAAATGGTTAAATTGATAAAAGGTTAAAGTTAAGGGTGATATGTGATTTTTTTTAAAGTAAGTTATCATAAAATAATCGGTGATAAAAGTACAGTAATACGCGTGATTGCATAGTAGCACACGGTATTGATTATTGATGCTTACGTGAGAAATCACCCAGTTATACTCAATTATTGCTATAGTAATTGCTGCATCATATCTCTCATATTATTGATTCAATTATTGTCGCAGTATCATCTGTATAATATGTTATATTATTAAATCAATAATTGAGACGATAAAGTTATTTATATTATTATTTACAATATTGACAATGTCTAGAAGTTCTGTCAATGAGAGGTTAGATAATCTAATTGCGCGCCAATAGGGGGAAATCTGTAGCGCCCCCAAATCCGGGTATCTTACAACCCGACAGATGGTGCTATACTGTACAACATTTATACATTCATCCAATTGAATAGTCTCAAAGAACGAATATAACTTCTATATATTAAAGTAATATTTACAATTTCCCAGGTTCTATACCCATTACAAAGGTTCTTTGTCATAATATCAGTTACATTACAACAATAGACCTATACTATTACAAGACAGCTTAACAATCTGCCTTAGCTTTTCCTTTATCCCTTTTTGATCCTTCGGGACGTTCAGTCTTAGCTGCATTCATATGGTTCAAGCAAGAGTGAGCATGGCTAGCTCAGCAAGTATAACAATTCAATAACAACATGCTTGACACATACGAATCGTATATCTTCAATAACTGAACAATAGTTATGAAGTACTATTGATAATTCAAAATAACACTTCATATTTTCTTTCAAAATGTGTTACAATAACAACAAGATTTAGTAAAACATTCACCCCGGTCAGAGACCTCGAGTAATCCTTCTTTATTTGAAAAAAAAGGACAACCCAGAATGAATTTCGTAAGCCCGATATTACTTACGAGCACTTCTAGGTGATCAGCCTATTGTACTCTATGTTGACCAACACTACATCCATTAAACGTATGTACGTTTAATCATTTGGCAACCTCACGTGCCTGTCGTTTTACCGACAAAAACATTTGTTTAACATTTCAGTCTTCTTTTGAAAACCATATCAAGTAGTTGACAAAAGATAGCAACATTTGATAATGCAAGAGTAGATTATCAAGTCTAGCCAAAAGGATTGGCTTTAACCTCAACATAACTCAATCTATGCGAAAGAATACATGAATCTTAAACTTGTTCAGATTGAACTGAAACAAGAGTTAGAATACTTGCCTTTAGCGTCTGCTACCGTATATTAACTTTATGTTTAAGTCTTTCAAGTCCCTACAGTACATGATCACATAATGCCTTACATTAGGTCATATATAATCAAGTATGTATACGACTATATCTTACCTTTATTCTTAATCTAATTGTGTATTAGATTTAGTTACTATTCGTTTCGGTTTATCATTACCATTGCATTTATCCTTGACTAGGCTATCTTAACCTTTACATTACATTCCTTAAGGTTTAACAAAGTTTAAACAATGTTACATTACCTTCCTTAAGTTTGTGTTTATTTCCATTTCCTTTCTTTGTACTTAGAACATTCTTGATCTTCCTTGTTCTGAGACTGGCGTTGCGGCGCCGGTCCTATACTTACATCTCGCGCTGCGGCGCGAGCCCTATTCTAGCATGTCTCGGACTTGGCGATGGGGCGCGAGTCCTTATGTAATGGGCCGCGCTACGGCGCCACTCTCCAGAAGGTCTTGTACTGTGCATGGCCTTGGGGCGCCGGTCATTTGCCTTGGGTTGGCGCCGCGGCGTCAACTCTGTGCACTAGAAAAAAAATTGCAGTTTTGAAATTTTGCGAACTTCCCGGACGCATAACTTCTTCGTTATAAGTCTGAATTTGCTCGTTCAAAAGCCTACGGTTCACAAATTACATAATCTACATGATCATCCAAAAATTTTATCTATTTGACTTTGTTTGCTAAAAATTCCCATATTGGTTCATTTTTAACGAAAACGATAAACGTTCGTGAACGTTCAACGCTCGTTTCTTCGTTCTAAGTCAGAATCCGGTCATTTTCGAGTCCGCAACTCTTAAATGCCAAATATGACTTAACTCCATTGTAAAGTAATAATTTCGTGATCAAACTCAAAATTTGACTTCCATTCCGAGAATTTTACGAATTCGACGATTGTCGTCCAATCGTGCAATTTCCGGCAAGTCTTCCTTCTTATGATTTGTTCAACATTACAAGTGAAGTCTATTCTTCATGTGAACATCTTAACATACTCATGTTCATTGTTGGATTTTAACTTATTCTTCATGAGCTTATAACTTGTCAATTTATAAACTACTTAAGATTTTATTGTTAATGACTTATGACAATTTAAGTTTCTTAAACATCGTTTCTTATATGTTCTCAACATATAACTCAACTTAGGTATACATGATACACATGATCATATAAATTCCTTTATCTTCATATCAATTCTCTTAATAACCTCCTTATAAGTTCATATTATTTTCTCATAAGTTATAACTTATGTTAGCTTAAATGACTTATTGCTAACTTAATTGGCTTAAGTTCATTACTTACTCATTTATGTTTCTTAATCCAACTTTTCTTATCAACCTATCATGGTAGAGATAGAAGATAATTGGAGAAGAAATCTTACTTTTGTTGTCTTGGTAAGGTAGCTTGCTTCTTCTTCTTACTTATGGAATGACTTATTGCTAGCTTATTCTCTCTAACACTTAAGAACTTTGGATTATTTGAACAACCAACAAAATGACTTGCAAGCTCTTCTATTTATAGACTTTCCAAAGTTAGGGTATTTTAGTCTTTAAAACATCCCACCTCCTTACTATTCATTACTTGGCTAGCACAACTTTAATCCTACACTTGGTCATTAATTAAAAGTCTTGGTCAATACTCCTACTTGATTATCACACTTACTTGATCACCACCTCACTTGGTCACCACACATTCTTGGTCACCACTTATCTTGGCCATCACACATTTACCATATTAATATGGTTTTGCCCCATGGGACAACCAATTCATTTTAATCTAGCTTGGGCTTGGATTTACAAATCCTTTGGGCTTTGCATTAATAACTCTCATTGGTTTATTAATTTATGTTTGGGCGGCCTTAACCCTTTAATTCACTCGGCTTTATACAAAATCCTAGCCAATCCTTTCAAGTCCATTAACATTACTTTAATACATATACTTATAGTTTATGCATTATTCTTGTATTCTAATTCCTATAGAATTTGTATACCATTTTTTATACTTCATACAAACTCATATAATACTTCGTATTATACTCATTTCCATTTCTTTGTACAATACATAAGTATCATACCATTATTACCTATTCATTACTATTTCGCCTTCCTTAACGTTTATAAATTAGGTCCACAAGCGAAATATCATTTTTTCCATTACTAGATTTTTATTACATAATCCATCTCACCTTATTATTTCATCATTACGTATTTCTCGGAAATCCAAAATTATATCCTGAGCAAATACCGATGAATAGTGTTTTTTAAAAAATTTCTAGAAAAACTTTTATTTTCGTCTTGGAAATTCAAACACTTTAATTCATCCACGTAGCTCAAATACTACGACATTCCAACGTCACCAGGTTATATAACGACAACCATCTTGATAACACATATGATAAGATTTTATTATTATTTAAATTAATAAAATCATTTTACAATAAGATCCGAATTTCTCGGTCGTTACATTCTTCCCCCCTTATAAAGATTCTGTCCCCAGAATCTCGTCTTACTTTAATCAAATAGATGTGAAAAAATTTTCTTCATCTTTTCTTCTAGTTCCCACGTTGCTTCTTCAGCATCGTGGTTCCTCCATAATACCTTCACTGATGGTATTGCCTTGTTCCTTAGAACTTGTTCCTTTCTATCAATGATTTGCATCGGCAACTCTTCATATGTTAAGTCTTTCTCGATATGAATTGGCTCATACTCGATTACATGCTTATAGTCCGACTTATATGGACGTAATACAGATACGTGAAACACGTTATGTATTCGTTCTAGGTCTGGAGGTAATGCTATCATATAAGCTACCTCTCCCACCCGTTTTAACACTTCAAAAGGTCCTATAAACCTTGGACTTAACTTTCCTTTCTTTCCAAAGCGTATCTTTCCTTTCCAGGGAGATACCTTTAGAAATACATACGAACCCACCTCAAACTCTCGACTTTGTCTATGTGAGTCCGCATACTTTTTCTGTCTATCGTGAGCCGTGACAAGACGCATCCGAATTAACTTTACCACCTCCTTTGTTTGCTGCACCAATTCTGGTCCTAGCATACGGCGTTCTCCCACCTCATCCCAACACAAAGGTGTCCTGCATTTTCTCCCATACAGAGCTTTATAAGGCGGCATACCTATGCTTGCATGATAACTATTGTTATACGCAAACTCTACTAGTGGTAGGTGATCACCCAACTACCCTTGAAATCCATAACGCAAGACCTCAACATGTCTTCTAACGTCTGAATTGTTCTCTTGCTCTGCCCATTAGTCAGAGGATGATAAGCCGTGCTTAACTTCAGCTGTGTTCCCAACTGCTCTTGCAAACTCCTCCAAAAGTTCGATGTGAATCGTGGATCACGATCTGACACAATCGATACCGGTACTCCA
Source organism: Panax notoginseng (assembly GCA_016801055.1). Classification (NCBI taxonomy): domain Eukaryota; kingdom Viridiplantae; phylum Streptophyta; class Magnoliopsida; order Apiales; family Araliaceae; genus Panax; species Panax notoginseng. The sequence goes on along the minus strand of CM029017.1, from coordinate 93,410,364 downwards.
TGTCTGGAAATGATTTCCTTAACATAAAGTTTAGCTAATTGGTCTAAGTTATACTTGACCCTTATTGGCAAAAAGTAAGCCGACTTCGTCAACCGGTCCACTATTAACCAGATCGAATCGTACCCTTTTTGCATTGTCGGAAGTCCCACCACGAAGTCCATTGTGATATGCTCCCACTTCCATTCTGGAATCTCCAATGACTGTAATAAGCCACTGGGTCGTTGATGTTCGGCCTTAACTTTTTGACAAGTCCAGCACCTACTCACATACTCTGCTATTTCTCTCTTCATGTTCGGCCACCAAAAACTTTATCGAAGGTCTTGATACATCTTAGTGCTACCAGGATGTATCGAGTACCTCGAATTATGGGCTTCTTGTAACACTTGCTTCTTTAATTTCTTCTCATTCGGAACCTAAATTCTTCCCTCAAATCTTAATAATCCTTCATTATCAAGACTATACTTAGCATCTTCCTTCTCGGATAACCGCTTCTTCATTTGATTACACTTGTCTGATGTGAGTTGTACTTCCTTGACTCTTTCTACGATGGTAGACTGCATCTCCGTCGCAAACAGTCTCGGCTCCGCCTCAACTGGCAACTTTACCTCTAATTCCATCCTAGCCATCTCTGTTATTAACTCATTTTGAGTTGTTATCATAGACAATTTTTCCCGACCCTTCCTACTTAAGGTGTCGGCAACTACATTGGCTTTTCCAGGGTGATACATGATTTCACAATCATAATCCTTTATCAACTCTAGCCATCTCCTCTGTCTCATATTCAACTCCTTCTGAGTGAAGATATACTTTAGACTTTTATGGTCCGTATATATCTCACATTTTTCCCCATAAAGATAATGTCTCCATATCTTTAGGGCAAATACTACTGCGGCCAGTTCCAGATCATGAGTAGGATAAACTTTCTCATAATCCTTCAACTGCCGTGACGCATACGCAATGACTTTGCCATATTACATAAGCACACAACCAAGTCCTCTATGCTAAGCATCACTGTATACTATGAAATTTCCTGTGTCATCAGGCAATGACAAAACAGGCGCTTCACTTAATCTTTTCTTCAGTTCTTGAAAACTGTCTTCACATTTATCCGTCCATACATATTTCACCGTCTTCCTTGTCAAATTAGTCAACGGGGTAGCTATCTTCAAAAAATCTTGGATAAATCTTTGATAGTACCCTACTAACCCTAGGAAACTCCGCACCTCAGTCGGCGTTTTCGGCTGTTCCCAATTCATCACTGCTTCCACCTTCGCTGGATCTACTGAAATCCCCTCTTGGTCAATGACATGACCTAAAAACTGCACCTTTTCCAGCCAAAATTCACATTTGGTGAATTTCGCATATAGCTTCTCCTTCCTTAGTGTTTCCAACACTAATCTTAAGTGTTCAGCATGATCTTCTTGCGTCTTAGAATAGACTAGAATATCATCAATAAACACAACGACGAACTGGTCCAAATATGGTTTGAACACTCTGTTCATCATATCCATAAATGCAGCTGGTGCATTCGTCATCCCAAATGACATCACCTAAAACTCGTAATGACCATAACGAGTCCTAAATGCCGTCTTTGGTACATCTTCCTTCCAAACTTTCAACTGATGATACCCCGTCCTCAAATCTATTTTAGAAAAATACTTTGCCCCTTTTAATTGATCAAAGAGATCATCGATCCTGGGCAATGGGTATTTATTCTTTATCGTTAACTTGATCAATTCCCGATAGTCAATACAAAGCCTTAACGATCCGTCTTTCTTCTTGACAAACAACACTGGTGCCCCCCACGGAGAAACACTTGGTTGAATGTACTTTCTATCCAATAGTTTTTGTAACTGAACCATTAGTTCTTTCATTTCCACAGGCGCCATACGATACGGTGCCCTTGAGACTGGTGCCGCTCCTGGCACAACGTCTATCACAAATTCGAACTCCCTATCCGGCGGTAACCCTGGTAACTCACTTAGAAATACATCTATTAACCCATTTACTATAGGTATTTGTTCTATAGTTGCTCCCACTCTCTGGGTATCCACAACATGGCAAAGGTAACCTACACAACCCTTCCTTAATAATTTTCTAGTTTGTGCCATCGTAAGGCAACACGGACGTCCCGGCAACTTACTACCATAAAATACTACCGAAGGTTGCTTCAACGAATTGATTCTCACACATTTCTTTTGGAAATCTATAATTGCTCTATGATTAATTAACCAATCCATTCCGAGAATTATGTCGAATTCTCCTAACTTTATCGGTATGAAATCTACCGATAACTTACAACCCCGTACCTCTACGCAACAACTCCTATGAATATTTTTAACAGGAATTATCTCCTCATTTGTTACCTTAATGTTCAAAGGTATAGGTAATTTTTCGGGAAATAATTATAGCCGTCTAGCAAAATCACATGCTATAAACGAGCAAGTAGCACCCGAATCAAAAAGCACGTATGCATTTATGTTATTGATCGGAATAATACTTGCAACTACATCCCCTGATGCCACCGCATCTTGGACCGTCATATTAAAAGTGCGGGCCATTGATTTCCCCGACTGAGTTGGACCACTAATAGCTAACTTACCGCTATTAGTTCCCTTATTTCCTTCCGTCCCCTTCTTCGGGCAGTTCTTTGCTATGTGGTCAATTGATCCACATACAAAGCATCCGTGATTTTTCTTTGGATTTGGACAGTTAGGCGAAATGTGCCCTTCCTATCCACAATTATAACATACTGCCTTTCCTTTGAGACAAACTCCTAAGTGAGTCTTCCCGCAAGTTTTACAGGCCTCCATCCTTCTCTTAGAATCCCCTTGTTTTACTCCGGTATTCCCAGAGTTAAATCCCTTCCTCTTTTGACCGTTTCCACTTCCACTGGCTCCCTCGGTCTTGGTTCCTCCATCAACCTTGTCCTTATTTTTCTTATCTTTGTGGTACTGGCTAAGAGACTCATTCCCACCTTCAGCAATGATTGCCTTTTCTAGTATGGTTCCAAAAGAAATACTTTGGAACACCGAGATTTGGCTATAGAGCCAGGGTTTCAAGCCCTGCTCAAATCTTTTAGCCTTTCTCACTTCAGTGTCCGCTTGATGTGGAGCAAATCGTTCTAGTTCATTAAACTTGGCAGCATACTGGGGAACTGTCATATCCCCTTGTTTCAATTCAAGAAACCTCATTTCCATCCTTCCTTGCATACTCGTGGGAAAATAGTTCTCGAAGAAAATTTCCTTAAACCTCTCCCACGTTAGATTTCCTATATCGGCCCTAGCCTGATTTGCCTCCCACCAGAAGTTGGCCTCTCCTTTCATCAAATAGGTTGTAAAGGCAACCTTTTGACCCTCCTCAACATTTGCTATTACAAATGCTTTCTCGATTTCTTTTACCCAAGTCTGGGCTTCTATAGGGTCCGTAGTTCCCTTGAACTCCGGCGGACCTACACTTTTAAAGTCCTTAAAAGTAGTAGATCGTACTACTCCAGGAATCACAGGTATATTAGCCCCCGTTCTATTAAATGCAGCCGTTAAAAGATTAACGAACTCCTGCATTGGATTAACCGGACCACCCTCTGGTTGGTTAACATTAGCGTCTTGATTTCGTTGTCTCCTTCTTGGCGACATTTTGCTGTTAAGAAAACAACACATCATTATTACGTTATTATTGTTGGTTTGTTATTATTCATAATAAAACAATAAATCATACTCATTACTCAATATTTTCCAAGAAAAGACTTATATTAATTCATAACTTGTAGTATAACACTACATTGTTTACATTACTCAGCCTTAGCTGATTACATTACCATCCCGCAATTACTTCAAAAATTGGAATTTACAAAAGACTACCCTTTGTTTATACAAAAGAGGGTTTTACGTCACTACTAGATATATAATATTTACATATCTAAGCTACTCCAGCTATTGCTAGATTACATCTGCCGTAAGGCATTCTCAAAGTCTGCTCTGGCCAAACCGGTAACAACATCTCTACTGATGGTATGACGGATCTGTCCTGCTTCTATCTGATATCCAGCTAACTGCTGCTGGAAATCTACATGAGAACTCCTATGTATATAGGACATCCTCTCCAACTTCTGCTGTTTAGTCTTTAGCTCCTGTTTGAGCTCAAAGACTTCTTCTTTCAAATCTCGAACCTTATCCATAGCTAGGACTCTATCATCGTGCTCCTCTTCCCACATTCCTTCCATACTAGCCTTGTCCTCCCGGACAGCTTGGAGTTCCTCTTTCAACTCCTTAACCTCTTGGCAGTAATGGATATTTCTATCCAATACTGATATAAACAATGCCTTCATTGATTCTCCCGTAGACAATTTCTCTGTAGGTGGAACCTGATCAAAGGACATCACGTCCACCTCCTCCTCTATCATGCCATCAAATATAGACATATAGTCTAAATCGTCTGAGTCTCCGGACTCAATTGTCACCGCTTCTGGTTCTACGGCTACAAGATTTCGTAGTATCTCTACCCGATTAACCGAATCCTCGCTCACTACATGTATATCTCTATACATATCATTTTCTCCTGACATCTACAATAAAATAATATAGTTTGATTAGTACACGTCAGTGAAATAATAGAAACACATAACATAATACAAGGCATTTTTATAGATTTACTTTCCATCTTTTACTTCTTTATTCTTTCTTAAGGTTATGACTTAAGATTCTATTTTCCCCCTTAAGTTTTATAACCTAGGCTCAAATACCAACTTGTAGCGCCCCCAAATCCGGGTATCTTCTAACCCGACAGATGGTGCTATACTGTACAACATTTATACATTCATCCAATTGAATAGTCTCAAAGAACGAATATAACTTTTATATATTAAAGTAATATTTACAATTTCCCAGGTTCTATACCCATTACAAAGGTTCTTTGTCATAATATCAGTTACATTACAACAATAGACCTATTCTATTACAAGACAGCTTAAAAATCTGCCTTAGCTTTTCCTTTATCCCTTTTTGATCCTTCGGGACGTTCAGTCTTAGCTGCATTCATATGGTTCAAGCAAGAGTGAGCATGGCTAGCTCAGCAAGTATAACAATTCAATAACAACATGCTTGACACATACGAATCGTATATCTTCAATAACTGAACAATAGTTATGAAGTACTATTGATAATTCAAAATAACACTTCATATTTTCTTTCAAAATGTGTTACAATAACAACAAGATTTAGTAAAACATTCACCCCGGTCAGAGACCTCGAGTAATCCTTCTTTATTTGAAAAAAAAGGACAACCCAGAATGAATTTCGTAAGCCCGATATTACTTACGAGCACTTCTAGGTGATCAGCCTATTGTACTCTATGTTGACCAACACTACATCCATTAAACGTATGTACGTTTAATCATTTGGCAACCTCACGTGCCTGTCGTTTTACCGACAAAAACATTTGTTTAACATTTCAGTCTTCTTTTGAAAACCATATCAAGTAGTTGACAAAAGATAGCAACATTTGATAATGCAAGAGTAGATTATCAAGTCTAGCCAAAAGGATTGGCTTTAACCTCAACATACCTCAATCCATGCGAAAGAATACATGAATTTTAAACTTGTTCTGATTGAACTGAAATAAGAGTTAGAATACTTGCCTTTAAGTCTTTCAAGTCCCTACAGTACATGATCACATAATGCCTTACATTAGGTCACATATAATCAAGTATGTATACGACTATATCTTACCTTTCTTCTTAATCTAATTGTGTATTAGATTCAGTTACTATTCGTTCCGGTTTATCATTACCATTGCATTTATCCTTGATTAGGATATCTTAACCTTTACATTACATTCTTTAAGGTTTAACAAAGTTTAAACAATGTTACATTACCTTCCTTAAGTTTGTGTTTATTTCCATTTCCTTTCTTTTTACTTAGAACATTCTTGATCTTCCTTGTTCTGAGACTGGCGTTGCGGCGCCGGTCCTATACTTACATCTCGCGCTGCGGCGCGAGCCCTATTGTAGTATGTCTCGGACTTGGCGCTGGGGCGCGAGTCCTTATGTAATGGGCCGCGCTGCGGCGCCACTCTCCAGAAGGTCTTGTACTGTGCATGGCGCTGGGGCGCCGGTCATTTGCCTGGGGTTGGCGCCGCGGCGCCACCTCTGTGCACCAGAAAAGAAATTGTAGTTTTGAAATTTTGCGAACTTCCCGGATGCATAACTTCTTTGTTATAAGTCCGAATTGGCTCGTTCAAAAGCCTACGGTTCATAAATTACATAATCTACATGATCATCCAAGAATTTTATCTATTTGACTTGGTTTGCTAAAAATTCCCCTATTGGTTCATTTTTAACGAAAACGATAAACGTTCGTGAACGTTCAACGCTCGTTTCTTCGTTCTAAGTTGGAATCCGATCATTTTAGAGTTCGCAACTCTTAAATGCCAAATATGACTTAACTCCATTGTAAAGCAATAATTTCGTGATCAAACACAAAATTTGACTTCCATTCCGAGAATTTTACGAATTCGACGATTGTCGTCCAATCGTGCAATTTCCAGCAAATCTTCCTTCTTATGATTTGTTCAACATTACAAGTGAAGTCTATTCTTCATGTGAACATCTCAACATACTTACGTTCATTGTTGGATTTTAACTTATTCTTCATGAGCTTATAACTTGTCAATTTATAAACTACTTAAGATTTCATTATTAATGACTTATAACAATTTAAGTTTCTTAAACATCATTTCTTATATGTTCTCAACATATAACTCAACTTAGGTATACATGATACACATGATCATATAAATTCCTTTATCTTCATATCAATTCTCTTAATAACCTCCTTATAAGTTCATATTATTTTCTCATAAGTTATAACTTATATTAGCTTAAATGACTTATTGCCAACTTAATTGGCTTAAGTTCATTACTTACTCATTTATGTTTCTTAATCCAACTTTTCTTATCAACCTATCATGGTAGAGATAGAAGATAATTGGAGAAAAAATCTTACTTTTGTTGTCTTGGTAAGGTAGCTTGCTTCTTCTTCTTACTTATGGAATGACTTATTGCACCAACAAAATGACTTGCAAGCTCTTCTATTTATAGACTTTCCAAAGTTAGGGTATTTTAGTCTTTAAAACATCCCACCTCCTTACTATTCATTACTTGGCTAGCACAACTTTAATCCTACACTTGGTCATTAATTAAAAGTCTTGGTCAATACTTCTAATTGATCATCACACTTACTGGATCACTACCTCACTTGGTCACCACACATTCTTGGTCACCACTTATCTTGGTCATCACACATTTACCATATTAATATGGTTTTGCCCCATGGGTCAACCAATTCATTTTAATCTAGCTTGGGCTTGGATTTATAAATCCTTTGGGCTTTGCATTAATAACTCTCATTGGTTTATTAATTTATGTTTGGGCCTTAACCCTTTAATTCACTTGGCTTTATACAAAATCCTAGCCAATCCTTTCAAGTCCATTAACATTACTTTAATACATATACTTATAGTTTATGCATTATTCTTGTATTCTAATTCCTATAGAATTTGTATACCATTTTTTATCCTTCATACAAACTCGTATAATACTTCGTATTATACTCCGTATTATACTCATTTCCATTTCTTTGTACAATATATAAGTATCATACCATTATTACCTATTCATTACTATTTGGCCTTCCTTAACGTTTATAAATTAAGTCCACAAGCGAAATATCGTTTTTTCCATAACTAGATTTTTATTACATAATCCATCTCACCTTATTATTCCATCATTATGTATTTCTCGAAAATCCAAAATTATATCCCGAGCAAATACCGATGAATAGTATTTTTTGGAAAATTTATCGGAAAACTTTTATTTTCGTCTTGGAAATTCAAACACTTTAATTCATCCACGTAGCTCAAATATTACGGCATTCCAACGTCACTAGGTCATATAACGACAACCATCTCGATAACACATAGGATAAGATTTTATTATTATTTAAATTAATAAAATCATTTTACAATAAGATCCGAATTTCTCGGTCATTACAAAATCCTTATCGGAAAGCCCCCTCTTTCCTGGGAATGACCTGGTTGATAAATATTGTGAATTATAATATTAATGATGAATAAGTTCGTATTGATTAAAGATAAAATTGATAGTTTCATTGTGTTGGGATTATTAGTGTTAGTGAAAATCGACATTTATTTCGATAATAATTGATGTCTGGAGGTTATATTGACCAATCGGGTAATTAACTGGATAAATGAGCAATTAATTGCTATTAATTCACATGCTTATAACTATGTGTTCACATGTGTGTACTATTGATTCACATGATTTACTATTAGGAGAGTTGGTGCAAGATTGATAATACTTGCATGACTAAATTAAAAATGGAGGTATAGTTGAAGGTACTATACTCTAATTAGTTTTTTCACATGATTATACTATTGAGCCACATGAATGAACTATTAATTTACATGATTTACTATTAGGGGAGGTGGTGCAAGTTTGATAACACTTGTAGGACTAAATTAAAAATGAAGAAAAAGAGGGAGATATTATACTGTAATATTTTGGCCCCAAAATGTACAATTATTGAAACTATATTTTCCTATAAATAGAAGCTCATTCTTCCTTCATTTTTCACCAATTCACTAAGTCTCACAAGAGCAATTATTATAGAGATAAATTATAAAGAGAAAGAAGAAGAGAAGTCTGCTACCTTACTATTCCAGTATCCAGTTACTTCTAAGGTAAGGGGTATTATTTCTTTCGTATTCATGAAGAGAGCTATTGTTATTCCATTCTTTATTATTCTGTTGGAATAACTTGTATACGCGGACTATAGTATACATGGTAAAATTCTTCTATTATTCCATTCTTTATTATTCTGTTGGAATAACCTGTCTGTGCGGATTACGCATGACCTGGTTCCAATCTTTATTATTCTGTTGGAATATCCTGTCTATGCGTATTACGCATGACCTGGTTCCATTCTTTATTATTCTGTTAGAATATCATGTCTGTGCGGATTACGCATGACCTGGTTTCGTTATTTATTATTCTGTTGGAATAACCTGTCTGTGCGGTTTATCGCATGCATGGTAAATTCTTCTGTTATTCCATTCTTTATTATTCTGTTGGAATAACCTGTCTATATGGATTACCGCATGCATGGTGAATGATCCTTCGTATTCATTCCTTATTAAATTGTGAAAATGATCTGTCTACGTGAATTACTGCATGGCGGATGAAAATCTATTTACAGTTTCGTATATTCTATTATACTCGTATGAGATATCATTTCTTTTGTAATCGTCATGAAATATCATTTTATTTGGTATTTTATTTATGAGTTATTATTCACAGGTTACTATTCACCCGGTTACTATTCACTCTAATATTATTCACTCGGGTATTCGGGGCACTTTTCGTGTCAGAGTACTATTCACGGGTTACTATTCACCCAAATTACTATTCACTCTGGTATTTGCGGTACTTTTCATGTCGGGGTACTATTCACGAGGTACTATTCCCGAAGTACTATTCACAGGGTACTATTCACGAGGTACTATTTACCCGAAAAATATATTTCTTTTCTGTCCAAATTATTTTTAGTACATGAATATTATTCTAAAATTTTACTCTACAAAGAAGTATCATGTTGACAATTTTGACGTTATTGATTTTTGGATAAATTAAATTATAAATCTTTAAAATTTATCCTTGAACTTGTTTTATTGAATTATTATATCATTGTCATCATCCTCATGCTTATATTCTGATGAAAGTCATCTTTGGCTTACGTGCAAAGATGAACTGTTGATTATTGGTTTTATAGTTGTATATCTTTAGCTTACGTGCAAAGATGGACTGTTGATTATTAGTTTTACAGTTGTATATCTTTGGCTTACGTGCAAAGATGGACTGTTGATTATTGGTTTTACAGTTGTATATCTTTGGCTTACGTGCAAAGATGGACTGTTGATTATTGATTTTACAGTTGTATATATTTGGCTTATGTGCAAAGATGAACTATTGATTGATAAGTATCTTTAGCTTATGTGCATAGATGAACTGTTTATTGGTATGATTATTACCAGGGATCATTCGGTATAATCATGACCCGTAATGTTATAGATGATGTGGTAAAAGTCCTCATTGGCCCGTAGTGCATTGATGGACAGTTATTGGTATGATTATAACTAGGGATTATTCGGTATAATCATGACCATTGATGATTACATGAATATCCTTGGCCGTAGTGCAGGGATGATTCGATGATGTGGATTATTTATTAAGCTGAGTCTCAGCGATAAAATATTAATTATACACTTTTAATTCGTAGAAGATAGTAGATATCATGCTCTACTCGACTCTTCTAAAATACAGTTGTATATCTTTGGTCGTAGTGCAAAGATGAATTTATTAGTATGATTATGAGCAGGAATTGTGATTTGGCATAACCATGATTTTTGATGTTTCAGGTAAAGATGGGTGATAAAAATTATCTTCATTCTAAGTGCGAAGAGGAATTTAGAATCACAATTATGATTACGAGTTATTCATATAATTGTGGATAGGAATTGTTGATTGATGTTACAGGGATAAAACATTATTGGTGGACTTTTAACATGGAGAAGATAATAGACCTGATGTTCTATTTGACTCTTCTAATGGATTGCTAGTTTCGCTGCAACTATGGTTGAAAAGTTTTATCATATACCATATGTTCTAAATCTCTGATTTATTACTGATGAAGGCTATTGATGATGTAAATTATCTTTAGTCATGATATTCTTTACTGGGCTAGTTGTGCTCACCCTTTTTGCTTCACAATTCCTTTCAGGTAATAAGAGTGTTGCCGGGGCGAGCGAGGATAACAGGAGAATAGAACGGTGGTCTATAGCTGTTGAGGTTCTCCCTAAATAGTATGAAAATAATTTTGTTGAGAACTTTAGATAAGTGTGTCGTATTGTATACGTCATTTGATATTTAATTTTGGTGAACCGAATAGGGTGAGGTGAACCCAACTTTGGAAGGGTGTTTTGCCACTATCATATAAGATGTCTAATGACATACAACCTCGTGTTATCATAAGATAGGGTTGTGCACATCCACTTGCTGAGTATATCTATGAGCACTACCTATATCATCTTGTAGTTTATTTGAAATATAATTTTCACTTGGAGACAACAGAGATAATTATATGTCAAGAGAAGACTCACAATTGAAAAGAAGATGATAGTAATCTTCTTGTTTTTCTTTGGGGACTTTTGGGTTAACCAATGATAATTCTGTGGACATATGATATCTATCATAACCTAGACGTATGGCCTCCCATGTACGAAGGTTTCCTTGAGTATTTTCCAAAGATTTTAATTTCTAAAATAATTATTGACTGTACATTTATGTAAGGTACCATTGTAAGGTCTTGTGGTGAAGGCACCACGAGAGTTATATATATTTGTATTATAACTCACAGCTTATCTGTTGTCGTACTCTGCACGACAGTTCAATAGTTGTATAAATGAAGTTTATATTTGATTTTTATAGTGCGATATCTGGCGACTCAGAATGGGTCGTGTTGACCTATTTTGGGGGCGTCACATTAGCCCAAACGGGTCGGACAGGGCCAAAAAAGCCCGAATTTCTGCGGGCTTCAAAAATCTGCGGGCTTTGGGCCCGTTTACCAGGTCTAGTCAGAAGTATTATTCTTTTGAGGTAAGGGATGTTATTTTCTTTGTAAATGATGTTATTTCTTTCAATATCATTATTCCAAAATATTGGTATGAATTCTATTATGAAATTTTTACCTTTTCATGTCGAGGTTACTATTTACGTATACGACACTATTCATGTATACGATAATATTCACGAGTATGATACTATTCACGAAGTATGATTTTTCTTATAAAATTGTTACCTTTTGTGTCAGGGTTACTATTCATGTATACGATATTATTCACGTATATGACACTATTCACGAGTACTATTCACGAAGTATGATTTTTCTTGTGAAATTTCTACCTTTTCGTGTCGGGGTTACTATTCACGTATACGGCACTATTCACAGAAAAATTAAATTTTTTTTTTCTTTGTCCAAGTTGTCTATTATGGTTACTAACTTTAATTGTATCATTATAGAGTATTTTGAACTTGGATAAACCGAAGTACGAATCCCTAATCTTTGTCCTTTTATCTCACTGGATTAGTTTTCTTTAAGATATTTTTCATCATTCTCAGTCCTAAATAATGATATAACTGAATATCTTTGGACTGTAATGCAAAGATGAATGATTACCTGATGAATATCTTTGTCCCGCAGTGCAAAAGATGGACAGATGTTGAAATGAACATTACAAACTGATGATACAAATGAATATCTTTGGCCCATAGTGCAAAGATGAATATTTGGTTCAAGATGTATATTGATTGATGTTACAGGGATAAAATATTGATGATGGACTTTTCAACCATAGAATATAGTAGACTTGATTCTCTACTTAACTCTTCTAATGAATTGTTACTTTCGCTGCGAATATTGATCAAAAACTTGTTGTCCATTATATTTTATCTAAATTATTGAAGGCTAATGATAATTTATTCTATATTATCTTATTCATAATATTCTTTACTACGCTAGTTGAGCTCACCCTTTTCCTTTTTGTTCCATTTTTCTTCTAAGGAGTCGAGAATATGGCGGGAACTAGTCGGGGTGTGGAGTGATGGGTCCAGACAGTTGGTTTAGTAGTCCTCACTATTTTGTAAAATAGTGTATCAATAATTGTAATGAGGACTTATTTGAGTTTGGATATTGTCTAGAAGACAATATTTGTATTTAAACTCATAGCTTATGTGTTGTCGTATTTTGCACGACAATTGTAATAATAAAGTTTGTAGTTGTTTCTGTACCATGTATTTGGCGACTCAGAATGGGTTGTGTGGACCTATTTTGGGGGCGGCACAGTTGGTATCAGAGCTTAGGGATATGATCTCTGATGGAGATCTGGGGTTAGAACTAGGAAGGGAGTGACGAGTAAATCCTTCGCTAGTGTGTCCTACCTAAGTTTATATGTGTTTAATTGGTCGGTTAGAATATAGGGATAATATATGGTATGCCAATTTCTTTAATTAACCCTCGTTTTATGGCAGTATTTGAGAATGACCGCTGAAAATGTTAACAATAGAATAAATGAGACCGTGGAGACACCTTTAAGTACCAACCAGGAGAACGTGCAACAGGACGACAATGTTCCTCCTGTAAACAACACTATTGATCAAGCGATAAATGATGTGATGTTTAGACGCTTTTTGTTGTTCATGCAAAATCAGACAAGGGAGACTCGTATATAAAATACGGGTGGAAATAATAGTAACGCGCGGCTTGTCACAGCCAAGTAGTTCAAAGAGTTAGGACCATCAGAATTTTTGGGAAAGCCGAATCCGATCAAGGCGAAAACATGGGTTAAGAAAATTACCAAAATATTTGATGTCTTGGGATGCACGGAAGAATATAAGGTTCCATTCGCCATCTTTATGTTCCGTGGTGAAGCAGATTACTGGTGGGAATCTTTGAAGCGTACCCAGCCAGCCGCACTCAATATGTCTTGGGAAAATTTTCAGGAACTGTTCAATGACAAGTACTTTCCTGAAAGTATTCGTCATATGAAGGAGATAGAGTTTATTAGACTGGAACAGAACAACATGACTATGTCCCAGTACGAGGCTAAGTTAGCAGAGTTATCCAGGTTTGCACCTCATTTGGTAGAGAATGAGGAACGTATGACACGGATATTTTTGAGAGGTCTGAAATCCAAAATTCGGTAATAACTTATTTCTCACAAATTTTCTCTATACTCAGATGTTGTGAACATGACTCAATTATTAGAGCGAGATAATGAGTATGTTCAATCGAGGTACCATAACCAGGGTCATACAGGTGGCAGCAGTCATTGGAGCAATGATAACCAGCTGGGAGGAAAATATTCGAACAAAAGGGGTAAACACCCTGATGGTAATCGTGGCCATGATAGTAGAAGAAGCGAGTCGGGGGAGATTTCAAAAAGAGAAGGTACACCAATGACAACGTGAAGACGTCAACACCAGCATCAACTATTTCTAGGGGAGGAGAACGACCACCGGTCGTATGTTATAAATGCGGGAAAGAGGTACACATCAGCCCAAACTGCCCACAACAATCCAAGGTGTGTTATAACTGTGGAAAGGAAGGTCATATAGCTAGAGATTGTCTTGTAGCAAAACCAAGTCCAGCGGGAATGGTGACTCCAAAGGCTGTCCTGGACAAGTCAAAGTCGATGGTTCCTGGAAGAGCGTTTGTCGTGACTGCCCAAAATGCGAAGAACCCGAACAAGGTGATCACGGGAAAGCTAATCATAAACTCTTGCGAAGTTTATACCTTAATAGATACCGGTTCTATCCATTCTTTTATCTCTCTTACTTGTGCTCAACGTTTGAATTTGACTCTGGAGAAATTAGACTTTGACTTATCTTTTGAGACTCCGTTAGGAGAAGCTTTCATTACATCCACTATTTATAAATCTTTCTTAATTCAAGTTGGGACCATCACATTACCTGTCGATCTTATTTCTTTGAAAATACTTACATTTGATGTGATTTTAGGGATTGATTGGTTAATCACTCATCATGCTAAAATTGATTATTTTTGTAAGGTTATTAGTTTTCATATTCCTAACCAACCTGTTATGCGAATTCAAGCTACCAAACCACTAAAGTCAATCACTATCATATTAAGCCATAAAGCCATTCGTTTATTAAAAAATGAATGTCAAGCTTTCTTAGCCCATGTCATGGACTTGAACAAAAATACGTCAAATTTGAATAATATTTCTGTTGTTAGTGAATTTCCTGACGTATTTCTTGAAGAACTTTCCGGTCTACCCCCAGAACGTGAAGTTGAATTCTTTATTGATCTTAAACCTGGTATAAAACCCATTTTTAAAACCCCATATCGAATGGCTCCTGTTGAACTTCAAGAGTTAAAGGTCCAACTACATAAGTTGTTAGACATCAGTTTTATTCGTCCTAGTACATCTCCTTGGGGTGCTCCTGTTTTATTCGTAAAGAAGAAAGACGAGAGTATGCGACTTTGTATTGACTACCGAGAATTGAACCATGTCACTATCAAGAATATGTATCCGCTACCTCGCATTGATGACATGTTCAACCAGTTACAAGGAGCACAATTCTTTTCAAAGATCGATATTTGTTCTGGATATCATCAGTTGAAGAGTAAAATTGAGGATATTCCGAAGACTGCCTTTAGAACTCGGTACAGGCATTATGAATTCTTAGTCATGTCTTTTGGATTCACTAATGCTCCTGCTGCTTTCATGGATATGATGAACCGTGTGTTCTAGGAATATTTGGATTAGTTTGTTGTTGTCTTTATTGATGACATTCTCATCTATTTCAAAAATCGTGAAGATCATGAGCGCCATTTGAAGCTGGTACTTCAAAGGCTTCCTGATAACAAGCTATATGCCAAGCTAAAGAAATGCGAGTTCTGGCTTGAGAAAGTAGCATTCCTTGGGCACGTGGTGTCAAAATATGGAGTATCTGTTGACCCGACGAAGATTGAAGCAATACAAAGTTGGGAGCAACCGAAGTCGGTGACTGAAGTACGTAGCTTTCTGGGCTTAGCTGGTTATTATCGGAGATTCGTGGAAGGATTTTTTTCGAATCTCTACTCCGTTAACTCAGCTGACTCGGAAAGATATAAAATTTGTATGGAGCGAGGAATGCGAGAAGAGTTTCCAAGAGCTCAAGAGGAGACTCATTTCGGCACCTGTTATGACAATAACATCTGGTTCGGATGGATTTGTTATCTACAGCGATGCTTCAGGTAAAGGGTTTGGATGTATTCTCATGTAACATGGGAAAGTCATAGCTTATGCCTCGCGACAGCTCAAAGAATATGAGAGGAATTATCCTACTCATGATCTGGAGTTGGCAGTAGTCGTTTTCGCGTTAAAAATCTAGAGACACTACTTGTATGGGAGAAAGTGGAGATTTATTCGGATCATAAAAGCCTCAAATATTTTTTCACCCAAAAGGAACTCAACATGCGATAACGACGTTGGCTCAAGCTTTTCAAAAATTACATCCATACTATTCAATATCATATTGGAAAAGCTAACGTGGTAGCTGACGCGTTGAGTAGAAGATCATATGCGGGTACGAGTGCGATAATGTCAACGCAAAGACCTATTTTATATGACTTACAAAGGATGGAGATAGAGTTAAAGGCTCCAAGTACCCACGCGACGATATCAAATATACGAGTAGAACCGACTTTAATTGATAAAGTTAAAGTTGCTTAAGCTACAGGCCTAGAGCTGATGCGTATAAAGAAGAAAGTATAAGAAGGTACTATTCCATAAGTAAGAATCGATGAAGAAGGAATACTTCAAGTCAACTCCACACTTTGCGTTCTTAACGATTCTGACTTGAAGCATAGAATCATGATGGAGGCACACAACACACTGTTTGTAATCCATCATGGGAGTACCAAAATATATCATGATCTTCGACATACATTTTAGTGGAGCAATATAAAGAGAGAGATCGCGGAGTTTATCTCGAGGTGTTTAACTTGTTAACGTGTAAAGGCAGAGCATCAAGTGCCAAAGGGTCCACTGCAACCACTTGAGATTTTAAAATGGAAGTGGGAACATATTACCATGAATTTCGTTATGGGTCTTCCCAAGGTTTCTCAAGGCATAGATGCGATTTGGGTTATTATTGATAGATTAACCAAGTCTGCTCATTTTTTTTCGATACGGGAGACTTATTCCCTTGAATGTCTTGCTCGTATGTACGCGAATGAGATTATAAGATTGCATGGTATGCCATTATTCATAGTTTCATATCGTGACCCAAGATTTACTTCACGATTTTGGGTTAGCTTGCAGAAAGCTATGGGCATGAATTTACGATTTAGTTCGACATACCATCCTCAAATAGACGGGCAATCAGAAAGGACTATTCAAACTCTTGAGGATCTATTAAGACTATGTGTTCTAGATTTTAAAGGGTGTCAGGATAAATACCTACCATTGGTGGAATTCTCCTACAACAACAGTTATCAGGTAAGTATAGGTGTGGCTCTATTCGAAGCATTGTATAGACGAAAGTGTCTCTATCCAGTACGTTGGGATGAGGTGGGAGAAGAAACTTTGTTGGGACCAGAGTTGGTACGTATGACTACAGAGAAGATTGAAATGATCTGACAACGTATACAAATGGCACGGGATCGACAAAAGAGTTATACGGATCTTCATCGAAAAGGACGTGGAATTTAATATTAGGGATCATGTATTATTACGTGTTGCTCCATGGAAGGGAGTTACAAGATTTGGAAAGAGAGGAAAGCTCAATCCACGATTTGTTGGTCCATTTAAAATTCTTGACCGAGTAGAAAATGTGGCCTATAGACTCGCATTACCTCCAAGTATATCTCGTGTTCATAATATTTTTTACATATTTGTGCTTCGTAAATATGTGAAAGACCCAAACCACATTATTGAGTTAGAACCAGAAGAGATAACCGAAGATTTAACGTATGAGGAGGTACATGTCAAGATCTTGGATAGGAAGGAGCATGTCCTATGCACAAAGGTTATACTACAAGTCAAAGTTTTGTGGAGGAACCATGCTATTGAGGAAATAACATGAGAGTTGGAATCGGAAATAAAAATGAGGTATCCTCACCTTTTCGAAACACCAGGTACGTACGTTAATTTTGAGGATAAAATTTCATAAGGAGGGGAGATTGTGTAAGACCCCAACTTTTATAAATAAAGATGAATTTTCTATAAATATCATTTTTGAATATTATGGAGTTAATTTGATATAATGTTATAGTTGTGGATAATATTTATAAATTTTGCAAAGTACGCAAGTTGTTATATAATATTCGATTGGTCGGGAAATATTCGTTTTAACAAGGAATATTCGTACAACGGCACAATCATTGGTGGACCCCACAACGAAATTATTGTCGGATTGAGAAAACGACAAAAATATTTTATTAAAAATAACGGCGGAAGTTTTACCATTGATACTGTTGAACTACTCTGTAGTAAAAGTACAGTAATACGTGTGGTTGCATAGTAGCACACGGTATTGATTATTAATGCTTATGTGAGAAGTCACTCAGTTTGATTCAATTATTGTCAGTTAATAATATGAATTATTTACCGATAATGAAGTTTTATTTTATTCGTATTATTAACGTAATAAAACAGAAACATCTTTTTATATAAAACAGAATACTTTATTAAAGTTATTCTATAAATAGAATATATTATATTTTATTTAAAAGATTTTTCTTTAAATATGGACCGTCAGATTAAAGTAATCAATCTGGACCGTTCATGGATTAGTTACTATGCATTCTATTTTTCTATAAATAGCAGCTCATTCCTTCATTATTTCTTACGAATTCACTGAACTCTAGAGAGAGAAACTATAGAGAGAGAGAAGAAAAGTATTCTGCTACTTAACTACTTCCTTATTTCAGTTATTCTTTAAAACGGTAAGGGGTGTTATTCTTTCTTATTCATGAAGAGAACTGTTGTTATTCTATTTCTTATTATTCTGTTGGAATAACCTGTATACGCGGTCTACCCTATACTTGGTGACATTCTTCTATTATTCTATTGAAACATCCTGTCTGTGTGTTTTACACCAGACCTGGTTCCGTCTTTATTATTATTCTGTTGGAACATCCTATCTGTGTGTTTTACACCGGACCTGGTTCCGTCTTTATTATTATTCTGTTGGAACATCCTGTCTGTGTGTTTTACACCGGACCTGGTTCCGTCTTTATTATTATTCTGTTGGAATATCCTGTCTGTGCGTTTTACGCCGGACCTAGTTCCATTATTTATTATTCTGTTGTAATAACCTGTCTGTGCGGTCTATCGCATGCATGGTGATTTCTTTTGTTATTTCATTCTTTATTATACTCAGTTGGTTAATTTTTGACTTCTATACTCCATGAAATTTGTGGAATATCCTTGATAATTGCGTTTCATCCAGTATCTTTTCATGAAAATATTCTTCTAAGCATTCTTGAATTTTACTCCACAAAGCAGTATCATGTTGACAATTTGAACGTTGTTAATTCTTGGATAAATTAATTCTTGAACTTGTTTTATTGAATTCTTATATCATTGTTATCATCCTCATGTTTATAAAATGTTGAAAGTCATCTGTGGCCTGTAGTGCATAGATGGACTTGGTATGATTATGACTAGGGATTATTCGGTATAATCATGACCGTAATGTTACAAATGATATGGTAAAAGTCCTCATTGGCCCGTAGTGCATTGATGGACAGTTGTTGGCATGATCATGACCATTAATGAATACACGAATATCTTTGGTCGTAGTGCAAGGGTGATTCGATGATGTGGATTATTTTATTAAGCTGAGTCCCAGCGATAATAGTGTTGACAAACCTTTTAAATCATAGAAGATAGTAGATTTTATTTTCTACTGGACTCTTTTAATGGATTGCTTGTTCTGCTGCAGTTAAACTTGATGTTCGTTATATTTTATCAGTTTAACACTATTGAAGGCTAATGATAATTTATTCTGCATTATCTTAGTCATAATATTTCTTATTGGGCTAGTTGAGCTCACCCTTTCTTTCACTGTTCTCTTCAGGAAATGAGAATATAGCTGGGACGAGTCGGGGAACGGAGTGATGGACCAGATGATAGTATTAGTAGTCCTCACTATTCTATTAAATATTGTTACAATAATTGTAATGAGTACTCCTTTTGAGTTTGTATAGTCTCTAGTAGACAATAATTGTATTCAAATTCACAGTTATGTTTTGTCGTATTGTACATGACAGTTGTATTAATAAGTTGTATTTGTATTCTGTACCACGTATCTGACGACCCAAGATGGGTGATGTATACCTAATTTTGGGGGCGTCACAGTTGGTATCAAAGCTTAGGGATATGATCCCTGGCTTAAGATGTGAGAATAGAACTAGGAGGGGAGAGACGAGGAATTCTTTCGCTAGTATGACCTACCTAAGTTTATTTGCATGATATTTAATTGGTCGGTCAGAATATAAGGATAATATATGACATATCAATTAACTTTTGTTTTGTGGCAGTATCTGAAAATGACATCCGAGAATGTTGAGAATAGCAATGGAGCACAGGCGACTGTTGATTCACCACATATCAATAATCGGGATAATGTGCATCAAGAAGGCGACAATCCTCATACAAACAACAATACTGACCAAATGATGAATGATGGAATGTTCAGAAGCTTTATGCAGTTCATGCAACAGTAGGCGAGAGCGGCTCCTGTTCAAAATGTAGGTGGAAACACTGAAAACTCTCGGACGGTCACCGCTAAACAGTTCAAGGAGCTGGGACCACCGGAGTTTAAGGGAGAGCCAAAACCACTTATAGCGGAAACATGGATAAAGCAGATCACCAAGATATTTGATGTCTTGGGATGCTCCGAGGAGCAAAAGGTTCCCTTTGCCGCCTTTATGTTGCGAGGAGAGGCAGATTACTGGTGGGAATCTATTAAGCGTACTCAACCTGCCGCACTGAAGATGTCTTGGGAGAAGTTCCAAGAGCTGTTCAATGACAAATACTTTCCCCAAAGTGTTCGACACATGAATGAGGTGGAGTTCATCAAATTGGAGCAGAATAATATAACTGTGTCGCAGTATCAGACTAAATTTGTTGAGTTGTCCCGGTTTACGTTCCACTTGGTGGATAATGAAGAGCGAATGACGCGAATGTTTTTGCGAGGTTTGAAACCTGAGATATGTCAACATCTTATTTCTCATAAACTGTGTTTGTATTCAGATGTTGTGAATAGGGCTCAGTTAGTGGAACACGATAACGAGTCAACGCAATCAAAAGAAAGCAGTCGGCAAAATGATAATGCCAGTGAGAGCAGTCATCGAAGCGGTGACAACAAGCGTGGTGGGAATCAACAGACCAGAAATGGTAACCACTTCGATGGTAATCAGGGCCAAAACAATAAGAATGGTCATTTCAAGAAGAGGAGATTCAACAATGATGGAAAGACGTCAGCACCATCACCCGTTGTTAAGGAAGGAGAACGACCTTCTATCATATGTTTCAAATGCGGAGGGGAGGGGCACATCAGTCCAAACTGCGTGATGCCGTCTAAAGCATGTTATAATTGTGGAAGAGAAGGTCATTTAGCTCGATTTTGTCGTTTACCAAAAATTAGTTCAGATAGGATGGAGGCACCAAAGGCCGTCCCAGAAAAGTCAAAACCGGTAGTGCAAGGGAGAGCGTTTGTTGTGACCTCCCAGAAAGCAAGGAACCCGAATGAGGTCATCACGAGTAAGCTTATCATAAACTCTAACGAAGTCTATACTTTATTTGATACCAGTTCTACCCATTCTTTTATTTCTCCTACTTGCGCTCATCGATTAAATTTGACTCCGGAGAAATTAGACTTTGACTTATCTGTTGAAACTCCATTAGGAGAAACCTTCATTACATCCACGGTTTATAAGTCTTGTTTGGTTCAAGTTGGTACCCACACATTACCTGTCGATCTGATTTCATTAAAAATACTTGCATTTGACGTGATTCTAGGGATTGATTGGTTAACTACTCATCATGCAAAAATTGATTATTTTTGTAAGATTGTTAGCTTTCATATTCCTAATCAACCTATTATGCGAATTCAAGCAACCAAACCATTAAAATTAATCGCTGTCATCTCAAGCCATAAAGCTATTCGTTTATTGAAAAACGGATGTCAAGCTTTCTTAGCTCATGTCACGGATCTAAACAAAAATACGTCAGTTTTGAATGATATTTCTATTGTTAATAAATTCCCTGACGTATTCCCTAAAGAACTTCCTAGCCTACCCCCAGAGCTTGAAATTGAATTTTGTATCTACTTTGAACCCGGTACAAAACCCATTTCCAAAGCCCCATATCGAATGGCTCCTATTGAACTTCAGGAGTTAAAGATCCAACTGCAGGAATTGTTAGACATTGGCTTTATTCGTCCTAGTACTTCTCCTTGGGGTGCTCCTGTTCTATTCGTGAAGAAGAAAGATGGAAGTATGCGACTTTGTATTGATTATCGGGAGTTGAATCATGTCACCATCAAAAACAGGTACCCATTGCCACGTATTGATGACCTGTTTGACCAGTTGTAAGGAACACAATTCTTTTTAAAGATCGATCTTCATTCTGGATATCATCAGCTGAAGGTTAGAACTGAGGATATTCCAAAGACGGCTTTCAGAACTCGGTACGGGCATTATGAATTCCTAGTCATGTCATTTGGATTGACTAATGCTCCTGCTGCCTTCATGGACATGATGAACCGGGTATTCAAGGAATATTTGGATCACTTTGTGGTCGTCTTTATTGATGACATCTTATTTATTCCAAAAGTCGTGAAAATCATGAGCAACACTTGAGGCTGGTACTCCAAAAGCTTCGTGAATACAAGCTTTATGCCAAGTTGAAGAAATGCGAGTTCTGGCTGGAGGAGGTAGCATTCCTTGGGCACGTAGTATCAAGTCGTGGAATATCTGTTGACCCGGCAAAGATTGAAGCTATTCAAAGCTGGGAGCAACCTAAATCAGTAACGGAAGTACGTAGCTTTTTCGGTTTAGGTGGTTATTATCGGAGATTCGTGGAAGGATTTTCTCTAATTGCTACTCCACTAACTCAGCTGACTCGAAAAGATACAAAGTTCGGTTGGAGCGAAGAATGTGATAAGAGTTTTCAAGAACTCAAGAGGAGACTCATTTCAGTACCTGTTCTAACAATACCATCTGGCTCGGAGGGATTTGTCATCTATAGTGATGCTTCGAGCAAAGGGTTGGGATGCGTTTTCATGCAACATGGAAAAGTCATAACCTATGCATCAAGACAACTCAAGGAATATGAGAGGAATTATCCTACTCATGATCTAGAGTTGGCAGCTGTTGTCTTTGCACTTAAAATTTGGAGGCTTTACTTGTATGGGGAGAAGGTGGAGATCTTTACGGATCATAAAAGCCTTAAATATTTTTTAACTCAAAAGGAACTCAATATGCGACAACGACGTTGGCTTGAACTGTTGAAAGATTATGATCATACCATTCAATACCATCCTGGAAAAGCGAACGTGGTAGCTGACGCATTGAGTAGAAGATCATATGCAAGTACAAGTGCGATATTATCAACACAAAGGCCCATTTTGTGTGACTTGCAAAGGATGGAGATAGAGTTAAATACTCCAGGGACCCATGTGATGATGGCAAATATACGAATACAACTGACTTTAATCGATAAAGTTAAAGCTGCTCAAGCTACAGACCTGGAGCTGATGCGTATGAGGAAGAAAGTGCAAGAAGGTGCTATGCCAGAAGCAAGAATCGATGAAGAAGGAATACTTCGAGTCAACTCCAGACTTTGTGTTCCTAACGACCCTGATTGAAAGTATGAAATCATGATGGAGGCGCACAACACACTGTTTGCAATCCATCTTGGGAGTACCAAAATGTATCATGATCTTCGTCATACATTTTGGTGGAGCAATATGAAGCGAGAGATAGCGGTGTTTATCTCAAGGTGTCTAACTTGTCAACGAGTCAAGGCGGAGCATCAAGTACCAAAAGGTCCATTGCAACCACTTGAAGTTCCAAAATGGAAGTGGGAGCACATTACCATGGATTTCGTTACCAGTCTTCCTAAGATTTCTCAAGGTATTGATGCGATTTGGGTCATTGTTGATAGATTGACCAAGTCTGCTCATTTTTTATCGATACGAGAAACTTATGCACTTGAACGTCTTCCTCGTATGTACATAAACGAGATTGTAAGACTGCATGGTATGCCAGTATCCATAGTTTCTGACCGAGACCTAAGATTCACTTCACGATTTTGGGTTAGCTTACAAAAAGCTATGGGCACGGATTTACGATTTAGTTCGGCATATCATCCTCAGACGGACGGACAATCAGAGAGGACTATTCAAACTCTGGAAGATTTATTAAGACTCTGTGTCCTTGACTTCAAGGGAAGTTGGGACATGTTCTTATCATTGGTAGAGTTTTCCTACAACAACAGTTATCAAGGAAGTATTGGCATGGCTCCATTCGAAGCGTTGTATGGAAGAAAGTGTCGTTCTTCAGTATGCTGGAATGAGGTGGGTGAAGCAATGTTGTTGGGACCGGAGTTGGTACGTATGACTACAGAAAAGATTCAAACGATCCGACAACGTATAAAAACCTCACAAGATCGACAAAAGAGTTATGCTGATCTTCATCGAAAGGACGTGGAATTTGATATAGGAGATCATGTGTTCTTACGTGTTGCTCCATGGAAAAGAGTTACGAGATTTGGAAAGAGAGGAAAGCTCAATCCTCGATTCATCGGTCCATTTTTAATCTTTGATCGAGTAGGAACTGTGGCTTATAGACTCGCTTTACCGCCAAGTATGTCTCGTGTTCATAACGTTTTTCACATATCCATGTTACGTAAATATGTGGAAGACCCGAACCACATTATTGAGTTAGAACTGGACGAAATAGCGGAGGATTTGACGTATGAAGAAGTTCCTGTTCAAATCTTGGATAAGAAGGAACATATTCTACGCTCCAAGGTTATAACTCAAGTCAAAGTTTTGTGGAGAAATCACGATGTTGAGGAAATGACTAGGGAGTTAGAATCTGAAATGAAGTCAAGGTATCCTTACCTCTTCGACATACCAGGTACGTACCCTAATTTCGAGGGCAAAATTTCATAAGAAGGGGAGGTTGTAAGTCCCCAACTTTTATAAATAAAGATGAATTTTCTATAAATATCAGTTTTGAATATTATGGAGTTAATTTGATATAATATTATAGTTGTGGGTAATATTTATAAATTTTACAAAGTACGCAAGTTGTTATATAATATTCGATTGGTCGGAGAATATTCGTTTTAACAGGGAATATTCGTACAACGGCATAATCATTGGTGGATCCCACAACGGAATTATTGTCGGATTGAGAAAACGACAAAAATATTTTATAAAAAATAACGGCAGAAGTTTTACCATTGATACTGTTGAACTACTCGATAGTAAAAGTACAGTAATACGTGTGGTTGCATAGTAGCACACGATATTGATTATTAATGCTTATGTGAGAAGTCACTCAGTTTGATTCAATTATTGTCAGTTAATAATATGAATTATTTAGCGATAATGAAGTTTTGTTTTATTTATATTATTAACGTAATAAAATAGAAACATCTTTTTATATAAAACAGAATACTTTATTAAAGTTATTCTATAAATAGAATATATTATATTTTATTTAAAAGATTTTTCTTTAAATATGGACCGTTAGATTAAAGTAATCAATCTGGACTGTTCATGGATTGGTTACTATGCATTCTATTTTTTTATAAATAGCAGCTCATTCCTTCATTATTTCTTACGAATTCACTAAACTCTAGAGAGAGAAACTATAGAGAGAAACTATAGAGAGAGAGAAGAAAAGTATTCTGCTACTTAACTACTTTCTTATTTCATTTCTTCTTTAAAACGGTAAGGGGTGTTATTCTTTCTTATTCATGAAGAGAACTGTTGTTATTCCATTTCTTATTATTCTGTTGGAATAACCTGTATACGCGGTCTTCCCTATACTTGGTGACATTCTTCTATTATTCTGTTGGAACATCATGTCTGTGTGTTTTACACCAGACCTGGTTCTGTCTTTATTAATATTCTGTTGGAACATCCTGTCTGTGTGTTTTATACCGGACCTGGTTCCGTCTTTATTATTATTCTGTTGGAACATCCTGTCTGTGTGTTTTACACTGGACCTGGTTCCATCTTTATTATTATTCTGTTGGAATATCCTGTCTGTGCGTTTTACGCTGGACCTGGTTCCATTATTTATTATTTTGTTAGAATAACCTGTCTGTGCGGCCTATCGCATGCATAGTGATTTCTTTTGTTATTCCATTCTTTATTATACTCAGTTGGTTAAGTTTTGACTTCTATACTCCATGAAATTTGTGGAATATCCTTGATAATTGCGTTTCATCCAGTATCTTTTTATGAAAATATTCTTCTAAGCATTCTTGAATTTTACTCCACAAAGCAGTATCATGTTGACAATTTGGACGTTGTTAATTCTTGGATAAATTAATTCTTGAACTTGTTTTATTGAATTCTTATATCATTGTCATCATCCTCATGTTTATAAAATGTTGAAAGTCATCTGTGGCCTGTAGTGCGTAGATGGACTTGGTATGATTATGACCAGGGATTATTCGGTATAATCATGACCGTAATATTACAAATGATGTGGTAAAAGTCCTCATTGGCCCGTAGTACATTGATGGACAGTTGTTGGCATGATCATGACCATTAATGAATACACGAATATCCTTGGCCGTAGTGCAGGGGTGATTCGATGATGTGGATTATTTTATTAGGTTGAGTCCCAGCGATAACAGTGTTGAAAAACCTTTTAAATCATAGAAGATAGTAGATTTTATTTTCTACTTGACTCTTTTAATGGATTGCTTGTTCCGCTGCAGTTAAACTTGATGTTCATTATATTTTATTAGTTTAACACTGTTGAAGGCTAATGATAATTTATTCTGCATTATCTTAGTCATAATATTTCTTACTGGGCTAGTTGAGCTCACCATTTCTTTCACTGTTCTCTTCAGGAAATGAGAATATAGCTGGAATGAGTCGGGAAACGGAGTGATGGACCAGATGATAGTATTAGTAGTCCTCACTATTCTGTTAAATAGTGTGACAATAATTGTAATGAGGACTCCTTTTGAGTTTGTATAGTCTCTAGTAGACAATAATTGTATTCAAACTCACAGTTATGTTTTGTCGTATTGTACACGACATTTGTAATAGTAAGTTGTATTTGTATTCTGTACCATGTATCTGACGACCCAAGATGGGTGATGTACACCTAATTTTGGGGGCGTCACAGGTTGTAAAATCCCAACTTTTTATAAATAAAATTTAATTTCCTCTAATTATTATTTTGAATAATAAGGTGTTAATTTGATTAATGTGGTTAGTTATGGGTAAAATGCGTAAATATTTTAACTAAGCAAGTGGTTATAAAATATTCATTGTTGTCGGGGAATATTCGTTTGATCGTAGAATATTCTTGCCGTCGAGGAATATTCGTACGATGGCGTAACCATTTGTGGGCCCCATTACGAAAAACTGTCGGATGAAGAAAACGACAAGTTTGAGTTTTTTTATAAATAACGACGTAATTATTACCGTTAAAACTGTTGGAATATCCATTGGTTAAAGTACAGTAATACGCGTGGTTGAACAGTAACACATGGTATTGCACAGTATTTTTGAATTATTGATTCTTATGTAAGAAGGCATTACTCAATAATTATTACAGTAATTACTGTTCAATATTTTTTTTATTGATTCAATAATTTCTACGTTGATATTTTATATTATTGTTGTTTCAATAATTGTCACTATACAGTATTTCTCATTATCAGATCAATAATTCATATTATTTGAATAATATTATTAGATAGCATTATTGGAAATGTCTAATGAAGTTCTGTCTAAGAAATGGGTTTGGTCACCTAATTGCGCCCCAGTAAGGAGAAATCCTTATCGGAAAGCCCCCTTCTTTCTGCGAACGACCTAGTTGTCATTATTATAATTCTGTAATGTTATTTATGAATAATTAATTATTGATTTATATGATAAGGAAATATTTATTTTATGTTGATATAAATAAAGGAATTAATATTGAGGTGTATTATCAGTATTTTGTCGGAATGAAGGTATTAAAAATTATCCGTATGTAGATTTCGGTCATTTTTCATTTAGAATTTGGAAAAACTTTCTTCTACAAAGTTGTAGAGAATTAAATTTCATATAAAATGGACATAAAATTCATATTTTTCAGATAAAAGGGCTATTTCTTATGAATTATTGAAGTTTCTAAATATTGTTTAAATTTAAAATATTTTGGTTGGATTTTCTAGAAGGGCGGGCCCCACTCTTGTCCTTGTGGAGTGCTGAGAAATTTCAAAGTTTGATTTCAAGTATGGTGTACGTGAGAATTTGTAATAAAATATTAATTTATTAAATTTTAGTCTGTTTTGGCATTTTGACATTTTCCTATAAATAGGGTGCTTAGTTAGAATTGAAAATCACACCACAATTAGAAGTTTTCTCTCTCTATAATATCGAGCATATTTCAGTGAGTATTTAGATACTTTGAGAGTTGCTATTCAGTGCAAGTTCCTTCAGCATTATATCTGATATTTTAGCCAGAAGTATTATTCTTTTGAGGTAAGGGATGTTATTTTCTTCGTAAATAATGTTATTTCTTTCAATATTATTATACTGAAATATTGGTATGAATTCTATTATGAAATTTCTACCTTTTCATGTCGAGGTTACTATTCACGTGCATGACACTATTCACGAATACGGTACTATTCACGAAGTATAATTTTTCTTATGAAATTGTTACCTTTTGCGTTGGGGTTACTATTCACGTATACAGCACTATTCACGTATACGACACTATTCACGAATACGATACTATTCACGAGTACTATTCACGAAGTATGATTTTTCTTGTAAAATTTGCACCTTTTCATGTCGGGATTACTATTTACGTATACTACATTATTCACGTATACGACACTATTCACAAAAAAGTAAATTTTCTTTTCTTTGTCCAAGTTGTATATTATGGTTAATATCTTTGATTGTATCAATATTTTGATCTTTATTATTGATTTTTACTCCACAATTGATTATTATGGAGTATTTTTGAACTTAGATAAACCGAAGTACGAATCCCTAATCTTTGCCCTTTTATCTCACTGGATTCATTTCCTTTAAGATATTTTTCATCATCCTCAGTCCTAAATGATGATATAACTGAATATCGTTGGCCTGTAGTGAAAAGATGAATGATTACCTGATGAATATCTTTGGCCCGTAGTGCAAAGATGGACAGGTGTTGAGATGAACATGACCAACTGATGATACAAATGAATATCTTTGGCCTGTAGTGAAAAGATGAATATTTGGTTCAAGATGTATATTGATTGATGTTACAAGGATAAAATATTGATGATGGACTTTTAAATCATAGAAGATAGTAGACTTCATTCTATACTTAACTCTTCTAATAAATTGTTATTTCCGCTGCAAATATTGATGAAAAACTTGTTGTTCATTATATTTTATCTAAATTATTGAAGGCTAACGATAATTTGTTCTACATTATCTTAGTCATAATATTCTTTACTAGGCTAGTTGAGCTCACCCTTTTCTTTTTTGTTTCATTTTTCTTCTCAAGAGGCGAGAATATAGCAAGAACTAGTCGGGGTGTGGAGTGATGGGTCTAGATAGTTGTTTTAGCAGTCCTCACTATTTTGTAAAATAGTGTATTAATAATTATAATGAGGACTTATTTGAATTTGGATATTGTCTAAAAGACAATATTCGTATTTAAACTCACAGCTTATGTGTTGTCGTATTTTGCACGATAATTGTAATAATGAAGTTTGTAGTTGTTTCTGTACCATGTATTTGACGACTTAGAATGGGTTGTGTAGACCTATTTTGGGGGCGTCACACATAGGTAATTGTAAGACCCCAACATTTTTATAAATAAAATTGAATTTTCTCTAATTATTATTTTGAATAATAAGGTGTTAATTTGATATAATAATTTGGTTATGGGTGAAATGTGCAAAATTTTCAACATAAGCAAGTGGTTATAAAATATTTATTTTTGTCGGAGAATATTCGTTTGGTCGTGGAATATTCTTGCTGTCGGGGAATATTCATATGATGGCGCAGCCATTTGTGGGCCCCATAATGGAAAACGGTCTGATGAAAAAAATGACAAGTTTGAGTTTTTATTACCGTTTGCACTGTTGGAATACCCGGTGGTTAAAATATAGTAATACGCGTGGTTGCACAGTAGCACACGATATTGCACAGTATTTTTCGATT
Organism: Panax notoginseng; assembly: GCA_016801055.1. Classification (NCBI taxonomy): domain Eukaryota; kingdom Viridiplantae; phylum Streptophyta; class Magnoliopsida; order Apiales; family Araliaceae; genus Panax; species Panax notoginseng. The sequence goes on along the minus strand of CM029017.1, from coordinate 93,380,300 downwards.
ATAGATTCTTACGTAAGAAGGCACTACTCAATAATTATTACAGTAATTACTGTTTAATATTTTATTTTATTAATTTAATAATTGCTACGTTGATATTTTATATTATTGTTGTTTCAATATTTGTCACTGCACAGTATTTTTCATTATCAGATCAATAATTCATATTATTTGAATAATATTGTTAGATAGCATTATTGGCAATGTCTAAGGAAGTTCTGTCTAAGGAGAGGTTTGGTCACCTAATTACGCGCCAATGAGGAGAAATCCTTATCATTAACCCCCTCTTTCTTGGGAACGACCTGGTTGTCATAATTGTGATTCTGTAATATTATTTGTGAATAATTAATTATTGATTTATTTGATAAAAAAATATTTATTTTATGTGGATATAAATGAAGAATATATTTATGTTATGTGGATATAAATGAAGGAACTAATGTTGAGGTGTTTTATCAGTATTTTATCGGAATGAAGGTATTAAAAATCGTACGTATTGAATTTCAGGCATTTTCTGTTTGTAATTTGGAAAAACTTTCTTCTACAAAGGTGTAGAGAATTAAATTTCCTATGAAAAGGACATGAGATTTGAATTTTTCTGATAAAAGAGCTATTTATTATGAATTATTGAAGTTTTGAAAATTAAATATTTTTATTAAAATTATGGGTAGGACCCATTTTTGTCCTTTGTTGATAAAATGTGTTGAATTAATTTTTAAATGTTGTGGGTTGATTTGGTCAGTGACGTGCTTGAATAATTATATTATTATTTTATTAATTTAGTCTGCTTTGGCGTTCTAGCATTTTCTTATAAATAGGGCACTTAGTTAGAATTGAAAATCACACCAGAAACAAGTTTTCTCTCTCTATTTATTATCGAGCGTATTTTGTGAGTATTTAGATACTTTGAGAGTTGCTATTCAGTGTAAGTTCTTTCCGTATTACATCCGATATTCCAGTCAGAAGTACTGTTCTTTTGAGGTAAGGGATGTTAGTTTCTTTGTAAATGATATTATTTTCTTCAATATCATTATGCCGAAATATTAACATGAATTTTATTGTGGAATTTCTACCTTTTTGTATCGGGGTTACTAATCACGTATACGGCACTATTCACGAATAAGACACTATTCACAAAAAAATTAAATTTTTTCTTCCTTGTCCAAGATGTCTATTATGGTTACTATCTTTGATTGTATCCATGTTTTGATCTTTAATTTTGAATTCTGCTCCATAATTGATTATTATGGTGTATTTTTAAACTTGGATAAACTATAATACGAGTCCTTAATATTTGTTCTTTTGTCTCACTGGATTCGTTTTCTTTAAGCTATTTTTCATCATCTTTAGTCCTAAATGAAGATATTACTTAATATCATTGGCCTGTAGTGCAAAGATGAATGATTAACTGATAAATATCTTTGGCCCGTAGTGCAAAGATGAACAGGTGTTTAGATGAACATGACCAACTGGTGATACAAATGAATATCTTTGCCCTGTAGTGCAAAGATAAATATTTGATTCAAGATTGATGTTACAGGGATAAAATATTGATGATGGACTTTTGAATCTTAGAAGATAGTAGAATTCATTCTCTACTTAACTCTTCTAATGGATTGCTGTTTCCGCTGCAGTTGTTGATCTAAAACTTGTTGTCTATTATATTTTATCAGATTTTTCCCTGTTGAAGATTAATGATAATTTGTTGTATTGTATCTTAGTCATAATATTCTTTACTGGGCTAGTGGAGCTCACCCGTTTCCTTTTTCTTCCATTTTTCTCAAGAGGCGAGAATATAGCGGGAACTAGTCAGGGTGTGGAGTGATGTTTCCAGTCAGTTGTGTTAGCAGTCCTCACTATTTGTAAAACAGTGTTTCAATAATTGTAATGAGGACTTATTTGAGTGTGGATATTGTCTAGAAGACAATATTTGTATTTAAACTCATAGTTTATGTGTTGTCGTATTTTGCACGACAGTTGTTGTAATGATGTTATAGTTGTTTCTGTACCGTGTATTTGGCGACTCAGAATGGGTGATGTATACCTATTTTGAGGGCGTCACAGTTGGTATCAGAGCTTAAGGATATGATCTCTGGCGGAGATCGGGAAATAGAACTAGGAGGGGAGAGACGAGTAAATCCTTCACTAGTGTGTCTTACCTAAGCTTATTTGTTGGTCGTTCATAATATAGGGGTATTATGTGGTATGCCATTTTCTTTAATTAACCCTTGTTTTATGGAAGTATTTGAGAATGATAGCTGAGAATGTTAACAATGGAGTGAATGAGACCGTGGAGACACCTTTAATCACCAACCAAGGGAACGTGCAATAGGAAGGCAATATTCTTCCTGTAAACAACACTACCGAACAAATGATGAATGATGGAATGTTTAGAAGCTTTTTGAAGTTCATGCAAAATCAGATGAGGGAGCCTCGTGTACAAAATACGGGTGGAAATGATAGCAACGTGTTGCTTGTCACAGCCAAGCAGTTCAAAGAGTTGGGACCACCAGAATTTATGGGAAAGCCAGATCCGATCAAGGCGGAAACGTGGGTCAAGCAAATTACCAAGATATTTTGATGTCTTGGATGCACGGAGGAACAGAAGGTTCCATTCCCACCTTTATGTTCCGTGGTGAGGTAGACTATTGGTGGGAGTCTGTGAAGCGTACCCAGCCAGCCGCACTCAATATGTCTTGGAAAAATTTCAGAAACTGTTCAATGACAAGTACTTTCCTGTAAGTATTTGTCATATGAAAGAGGTAGAGTTTATCAGATTAGAACAAAATAACATGACGGTGTCCTAGTGCGAGGCGAAGTTCGCAGAGTTATCCAGGTTTGCACCTCATTTGGTAGAGAATGAGGAACGAATGACGTGGATGTTTTTGAGAGGTCTAAAACCCGAGATTCGGCAATATCTTATCTCCCATAAATTTTCTTTATATTCAGATGTTGTAAACAGTGCTCAATTATTAGAGCGAGATACTGAGTATGTTCAATCGAGGGAACACAACCAGGGTCATATCGGTGGCAGAAGTCATCGGAGCAATGACAACCAGCGAGGAGGAAAACATTCGGGCAAAAGCAGTAACCACTCTGGTGGTAATCGTGGCCATGAAAATAGAAGAAGCGAATCGGGAGGAGATTTCAAGAAGAGAATGTACAACAATGATAACGTGAAGATGTCAGCACCAACATCAACTGTTTCTAGGGGAGGAGAACGACCACCGGCCGTATGTTATGTAACGCCCCCAAACTAGGTCCAATCCAACCAACCTATTATGAGTCGCCGAAAACATGGTACAGAAAACAACTACAACTTTATTACTACAATTGTCGTGCAAAATACAATAACACATATATTGTGAGTTTTGATACAAATATCGACCAACTGTGACTCATGTCCTAACCTTGGACAGTACGTCACAATGGCACCTTATATAAAGGTACAGTCAATAACTGTTTTAGAAATTAAAATCTTTGGGAAGTGCTCAAGGAAACCTTCATACATGGGAGGTCATGCATCTAGGTTATGATAGATATCATATGCCCATAGAATTATCCTCGGTTGACCCAATAAACCCAAAAAAAAACGAGAAGATTACTATCATATTCTTTCCAATGGTGAGTTTTCTCTTGACATATCATTATCTCCACCGTCTCTAATTGAGAATTATACTTCAAACAAATACCAAGATTATATAGGTAGTGCTTGTAGATATACTCAGCAAGTGGATGTGCACAACCCTATCTTATGATCACACGAGGTTGTATGTCATTAGACAACTTGTATGATAGTGGCAAAATACCCTTTCAACGTTGGGTTCGCCTTACCCTATTTGATTCACCAAATATAACTAATAAATGATATATAAAATACAACACACTTTTTTATACTGCTTAGGGAGAACCTCCACAGCTAGAGACCACCATTCTATCTCCCTGTTACCCTCGTTCGACCCAGCTACACTCTTATTACCTAAAAGGAGTTGTGAAGCAAAAGGGTGAGCACACCAAGCTCAGTAAAGAATATTATGACTAAAGATAATTAAATTATCACTAACATTCATCAATAATAAATTAGAGATTTAGAACATATTGTAGATGATAAAACTTTTCAACCATAGTTGCAGCGGAACGAGCAATCCATTAGAAGAGTCAAATAGACCATAAAGTCTATTATCTTCTCCATGTTAAAAGTCCACCAACAATGTTTTATTCCTGTAACATCAATCAACAGTTCTAGTCCACAATCATATGAATAACTCATAATCATAATTGTGGTTCTAAATTCCTCTTCTCATCCAGGACGAAGATAATTTTTATCACCTGTCTTTACCTGAAACATCAAAGATCATGGTTATACCAAATCACAGTTCATGTTCATAATCATACTAATAAATTCATCTTTGAACTACGAGCCAAAGATATTCATTAACAGTTCATCTTTGCACTACAAGCCAAAGATATTACTATCTCAAAAAAATATATAGTCATTTCAGAATTTATATAAATAATAATTATAATCACGTTGATCAATTCACCTTTGCACTTAAGCCAAATATATTCAATTATAAATTCAATGGTCATGATCATACCAGTCAACAATTCATCTTTGCACTACTGGCTAAAGAGAACCCATAGTCACGATCATACCAATAATCTACCCATCTTTACACTCAAGTGAAAGAGGAATTTGATCACCAGGATTATAAAAATATTATATATGATAATAAAAATAATATAATCAAAACATGAATTTAATTTCAAGAGTAAGATTTATAAATCAACGATATTTTGGTCAGAAAAAGAAACCAATTTTATCGTGAATAGTACCCCATAAATAGTAACTCGTGAATAGTAACTCATGAATAGTAACTCGTAAATAGTAACCTCGACATAAAAAGATAATGTTTCACAATGAAATCCATATCAATATTTATAACACCTTAATCCAACTGTTATAAATCAATTAATAATTTCAAAATCTAATATTATTAATATTACAACAATATTTTAATTATTTCTTAAACTTATAAATAATTTATTCTAATTGTTTACACTTTACTAATTAATGCATTTAATCATTCTAAAATGTCAAACTCATAAGATTTCATCACCAATAATCAAAACCCTCATCAAAAATCTACATATACCTTATATAGGATTCTCAAGCCATAAAATCCTATTTTTCAATTTTCTTACTTCACATAACATATTTAATTCATTTATTCATAACAAGTCTATTTTTTTGAAAAATATCAAATCAGTACAAACAAATTTTCTTTTTTGGGATTTAGCAGAATATAGTCCCATATTAAACATATATTTTTCTCAGAATTTTTAAAATTCATTTACTATTTTTCATATAACCAAAACTGACGAATATTTAGACATTTATCATAAACTGTACTTTTATCCAAAAATTCTAAAATTTACAGAGTATAATTCTGTTATATACATGTACTTCCAATAAAATTTTTACCAATTTTGGAGTTAACCACAAGGAGTTATAAGAGTTTACTTTTAAAATAGTATTTTCCCATAAAATTCATAACTCCTAATTTATACATCCAAAAATTGCTATTTTTGGACACAATATAGAAAACTCATCAAATTATCATTTTAAATTTTTCTAGAATTTTTGAGGGTCGAAAAAAATTACGAAACTGAAAAACATAATAACCCTTACAATCCCTTACTATCCCTTACCTCAAAAGAGCAGTACTTCTGATTGGAATAACGCTGAAGGGAACTTGCACCATATAGCAACACTCAAGACATCTAAATACTCATAAAAATATATTTGATAATATAGAGAGAGAAAACTTCAGTTTCTGGTGTGATTTTCAATTCTAACTTAAGCACTCTATTTATAGGAAAATGCTTAGAACACCAAATCAGAAAATTTAATAAAATATTAATATAATTATTTTAAATTCCTACGCCCACTTTGAATAATTGAACTCAGCACATTTGCAATACTAGTGGGGCCTACCAACATAATAAAAATGTTTTTCTTAAAAAAAATAATTAAAACTTTAAAAATCAATTATTCCAAAACTTCGAAACTTCAATAATTCATAATAAATAGCTCTTTTATCAAAAAAATTTAAATCTTATGTCCTTTCATAGGAAATTCAATTCTCTACAACTTTGTAAGTTTAAGTTTTTCCAAATTCCAAACAGAAATTGACCGAAATCCACATACGGACGATTTTGCAGGCTATAATCAAATTTCAGTCAAAAATGGGGTCCATCAACACACAAAACATGTGTTAAATATTTTTTATAACAAAAATACTCTTCCTCCTCATTTATTCATATATCACACATTCATTGTAAAAATATCACCATTATTATATTATTAAAATATAATAATATATTTAAATGAATTATTTTATCAGAAAAGATAAAATATTAATTTTCAACAATTGTCATATTACACATTTTTTCCATCTATATCCACATAAAATAAATATTTTCCTTATCATATAAATTAATAATTAATTATTTACAGATAATATTACAGAATCACAGTACTGACAACCAGGCCATTCTCAGAAAAGAGGGGGCTTTGCAATAAGGATTTCTCCTTACTGGCGCGCAATTAGGTGACCAAACCTCTCCTTAGACAGAACTTTCTAGACATTACCAATAATGTTATCTAGTAATATTATTAAAATAATATGAATTATTGATCTGATACTAAAAAATACTGTGTAGTGACAATTATTGAAACAATAATAATATAAAATATCAGCGTAGCAATTATTGAATTAATAAAATAAAATATTGAACAGTAATTACTGTAACAATTATTGAGTACTGCCTTCTTACGTAAGAATCAATAATTGGTGTAATACCGTGTGCTACTGTGCAACAACGCGTATTACTGTGTTTTAAAGACCGGGTATTCCAACAGTATTAACGGTAACAACTACGTCGTTATTTATAAACAACTTATACTTACCGTTTTCTTCATCCAATTGCTTTCTGTTATGGCACCCACAAAAGGCTACGCCGTCGTACGAATATTCTCCGACAGGAAGAATATTTCACGACCAAACGAATATTCCCCGACATCAATGAGTATTTTATAACCACTTGCTTATTTTGAAAAATTTACATAATTCACCCTTAACTTTAATCTTTTATCAATTTAAACATTTACTGAATAGTAATTATAAGAAAAATTGAATACTTTTATTTCATAAAATTCGGGGTCTTACATGTTACAATTGCGGGAAAGAGGGACATATCATCTCAAATTGACCACAACAATCTAAGGTGTGTTATAACTGTGGAAAGGAAGGTCATATAGCTAGAGATTGTCTTGTAGCAAAACTAAGTCCAGCGGGAATGGTGACTCCGAAGGCTATTCTAGACAAGTCAAAGTCAGCGGTTCCTGGAAGAGCGTTTGTCGTGACTGGCCAAAACACGAGAAACCTAAACGAGGTGATTACGGGTAAGCTAATCATAAAGTCTTGCGAAGTTTATACCTTATTAGATACCGATTCTACCTATTCTTTTTTCTCTCCTACTTGTGCTCAACGTTTGAATTTGACTTCGGAGAAATTAGACTTTGACTTATCTGTTGAAACTCCGTTAGGAGAAACTTTCGTTACATCTACTGTTTATAAATCCTTTTTGATCCAAGTTGGTACCATCACATTACCTGTCGATCTTATTTCTTTAAAAATACTTGCCTTTGATGTGATTTTAGGGATTGATTGGTTAACTATTAATCATGCCAAAATTGATTATTTTCGTAAGGTTGTTAGTTTTTATATTCCTAACCAACCTGTTATGTGAATTCAAGCTACCAAACCACTAAAGTCAATCAATATCATATCAAGCCATAAAGCTATTCGTTTATTAAAAAATGAATGTCAAGCTTTCTTAGCTCATGTCACGAACTTGAACAAAAATACGTCAGATTTGAATAATATTTCTATTGTTATTAAATTTCCTGACGTATTTCCTAAAGAACTTCCCGGTATACCCCAAGAACGGGAAGTTAGATTTTTTATTGACCTTAAACCCGATACAAAATCCATTTTTAAAACCTCATATCGAATGGCTACTATTGAACTTCAAGAGTTAAAGGTCCAACTAAAGGAGTTGTTGGACATCAGTTTCATTCGTCCTAGTACATCTCCTTGGGGTGCTCCTGTTTTATTCGTAAAGAAGAAAGATGGGAGTATGCGACTTTGTATCGACTATCGAGAATTGAACCATGTCACCATCAAGAATAGGTATCCGCTACCTCGCATTGATGACCTATTCGACCAGTTGCAAGTAGCACAATTCTTTTAAAAGATCGATCTTCTTTCTGGATATCATCAGCTGAAGATTAAAACTGAGGATATTTCGCAGACTGCCTTCAGAACTCGGTACTAGCATTATGAATTCTTAGTCATATCTTTTGGATTGACTAATGCTCCTGCTGCTTTCATGGATATGATGAACTGTGTGTTCAAGGAATATTTGGATCAGTTAGTTGTTGTCTTTATTGATGACATTCTTATCTATTCCAAAAGTCGTGAAGATCATGAGCACCATTTGAAGCTAGTACTCTAAAGGCTTTGCGATAACAAGCTATATGCCAAGCTGAAGAAATGCGAGTTCTGGCTTGAGAAAGTAGCATTCCTTGGGCACGTGGTGTCAAAACATGGAGTATCTGTTGACCTGGCGAAGATTGAAGCCATACAAGTTGAGAGCAACCGAAGTCGATGACCAAAGTACGTAGTTTTCTGGGCTTAGCTGGTTATTATCGGAGATTCGTGGAAGGATTTTCTCGAATCACTACTTCGTTAACTCAGCTGACTCGAAAAGATACAAAATTCGATTGGAGCGATGAATGCGAGAAGAGTTTCCAAGAGCTTAAGAGGAGACTCATTTTAGCACCCTGTTCTGATAATACCATCTGGTTCGGATGGATTTGTTATCTACAGCGATGCTTCAGGCAAAGGGTTAGTATGTGTTCTCATGCAACATGGGAAAGTCATAGCCTATGATTCGCAACAACTCAAAGAATATAAGAGGAATTATCCTACTCATGATCTAGAGTTGGCAGCAGTCATTTTCGCATTGAAGATCTAGAGACACTACTTGTATGGGGAAAAAGTGGAGAGTTATACGGATCATAAGAGCCTTAAATATTTCTTTACCCAAAAGAAACTCAAAATGCGACAACGACGTTGACTTGAGTTGTTAAAAGATTACGATCATACCATCCAATACCATCCTAAAAAAGCAAACGTGGTAGCTGACGCATTAAGTAGAAGATCATATGCGGGTACGAGTGCGATGTTGTTAACACAAAGGCACATTTTGTATGACTTGCAAAGGATAGAGATAGAGTTAAAGACTCCAAGGACCCACGTGATGATATCAAATATACTAGTAGAACTGATTTTAATCGATAAAGTTAAAGCTGCTCAAGCTACGGACCTGGAGCTGATGCGTATGAAGAAGAAAGTACAAGAAGGTGCTATTCCAGAAGCAAGAATCGATGAAGAAGGAATACTTCGAGTCAACTCCAGACTTTGTATTCCTAACGATTTGACTTGAAGCATAGAATCATGATGGAGGCACACAACACACCATTTGCAATCCATCTTGGGAGTACCAAAATATATCATGATCTTCGACATACATTTTGGTGGAGCAATATGAAGAGAGAGATCGCGGAGTTTATATCGAGGTGTTTAACTTGTCAACGTGTAAAGGCGGAGCATCAAGTGCCAAAGGGTCCATTGCAACCACTTGAGATTCTGAAATAGAAGTGGGAACACATTACTATGGATTTCGTTACAGGTCTTCCCAAGGTTTCTTAAGGTATAGATGCAATTTGAGTTATTGTTGATAGATTAACCAAATCTACTCATTTCTTGCCTTTACGGGACAGTTATTCCCTTGAACGTCTTGCTCGTATGTACATGAATGAGATTGTGAGATTGCATGGCATACTAGTATCCATAATTTCAGATTGTGACCCAAGATTCACTTCACGATTTTGGGTTAGCTTGTAGAAAGCTATGGGCACGGATTTACGATTCAGTTCTGCATACCATCCTCAAACGGATGGGCAATCAGAAAGGACTATTCAAACTCTTAAAAATCTATTAAGACTCTATGTCCTAGATTTCAAAGGGAGTTGGGATAAGTACTTGTCATTGGTAGAATTCTCCTACAACAACAGTTATTAAGCAAGTATAGACATGGCTCCATTCGAGGCGTTGTATGGAAGAAAATATCATTCTCTAGTATGATGGGACGAGGTGGGTGATGCAACGTTGTTGGGGCCAGAATTGGTATGCATGACTATAGAGAAAATCCAAATGATCCGACAACGTATATAAACGGCACATGATCGAGAAAAGAGTTATACGGATCTTCATCGAAAGGACGTGAAATTTAATATTGGGGATCATGTATTGTTACGTATTGCTCCATGGAAGGGAGTAACAAGATTTGGGAAGAGAGAAAAGCTCAATCCAAGATTTATTGGTCCATTTGAGATTCTTGAACGAATAGGAAATGTGGCCTATAGACTCGCATTACCTCCAAGCATGTCTCGTGTTCATAATATTTTTCACATATCTATGCTTCGTAAATATGTTAAAGACCCGAACCACATAATTGAGTTAGAACTAGACGAGATAGCCAAAGATTTAACGTACGAGGAGGTACCTGTTAAGATCTTGGATATGAAAAAGCATGTCTTACGCACCAAGGTTATACCATAAGTTAAGATTTTATGGAGGAACTATGCTATTGAAGAAATGACCTGAGAGTTAGAATCAGAAATGAAAGCAAGGTATCCTTACCTTTTTGAAACACCAGGTACGTACGTCAATTTTGAGGACGAAATTTCATGAGGGGAGGTTGTAAGATCCCAACATTTTTATAAATAAAATCGAATTTTCTCTCATTATTATTTTGAATAATAAGGTGTTAATTTGATATAATACTTTGGTTATGGGTGAAATGTGTAAAATTTTCAACATAAGCAAGTGGTTGTAAAATATTCATTTTTGTCGGAGAATATTCGTTTGGTCGTGGAATATTCTTGCTGTCGAGAAATATTCGTACGATGGCGCAGCTATTTGTGGGCCCTATAACGGAAAACGGTCGGATGAAGAAAATGACAAGTTTGAGTTTTTATAAATAACGACATAGTTGTTACCGTTAGCACTGTTAGAATATCCGGTGGTTAAAATACAGTAATACGCGTAGTTGCACAGTAGCACACGGTATTGGACAGTATTTTTGTATTATGGATTCTTACGTAAGAAGGCACTACTCGATAATTGTTACAGTAATTACTGTTCAATATTTTATTTTATTGATTCAATAATTGCTACGTTGATATTTTATATTATTATTGTTTCAATAATTGTTACTGCACAGTATTTTCCATTATCAGATCAATATTTCATATTATTTGAATAATATTGTTAGATAACATTATTGGCAATGTTTAAGGAAGTTCAGTTTAAGGAGAGGTTTGGTCATCTAATTGCGCACCAATAAGGAGAAATCATTATCGGAAAGCCCCCTTTTCTTGGGAACGACCTGTTTGTCATAATTGTGATTCTGTAATATTATTTGTGAATAATTAATTATTGATTTATTTGATAAAAAAATATTTATTTTATGTGGATATAAATGAAAGATATATATATGTTATGTGGATATAAATGAAGGAACTAATGTTGAGGTGTTTTATCAGTATTTTGTCGGGATAAAGGTATTAAAAATCGTCCGTATGTGAATTTCGGGCATTTTCTGTTTGGAATTTAGAAAAATTTTCTTCTACAAAGGTGTAGAGAATTAATTTTCTATGAAAAGGACATGAAATTTGAATTTTTCTGATAAAAGAGCTATTAATTATGAATTATTGAAGTTTTGAAAATTAAATATTTTTATTAAAATTATGGGTGGGACCCACTTTTTTCTTTTGTTGATAAAATGTGCTGAATTAATTTTCAAATGTGGTGGGATGTTTGGTCAGTGACGTGCTTGAATAATTATATTATTATTTTATTAATTTAGTTTGTTTTGGCGTTCTAGCATTTTCTTATAAATAGGGTGCTTAGTTAGAATTGAAAATCACACAAAAACAAGTTTTCTCTCTCTATATATTATCGAGCATATTTTGTGAGTATTTAGATACTTTGAGAGTTTCTATTTAGTGCAAGTTCTTTCCGTATTACATCTGATATTGTAGTCAGAAGTACTGTTCTTTTGAGGTAAGGGATGTTATTTTTTTCGTAAATGCATGATATTATTTTATTCAATATCATTATGCTGAAATATTGACATGAATTTTAATGTAGAATTTCAACCTTTTTGTGACGGGGTTACTATTCACGTATACGACATTATTCACAAATACGACACTATTCACAAAAAAATGAAATTTTCTCTTCCTTATCCAAGATGTCTATTATGGTTACTATCTTTGATTGTATCTATGTTTTGATCTTTAATTTTGAATTCTGCTCCACAATTGATTATTATGGAGTATTTTTAAACTTGGGTAAACTATAGTACGAATCCTTAATATTTGTTATTTTGTCTCACTGGATTCATTTTTTTAATGTTATTTTTCATTATCCTCAGTCCTAAATGATGATATTACTAAATATCTTTGGCATGTAGTGCAAAGATGAATGATTAACTGATGAATATCTTTGGCCCGTAGTGCAAAGATGAACAGGTGTTTAGATGAACATGACCCACTGGTGATACAAATGAATATCTTTGGCCTGTAGTGCAAAGATGAATATTTGATTCAAGATTGATGTTACAGGGATAAAATATTGATGATGTACTTTTAAATCTTAAAAAATAGTAGAATTCATTCTCTACTTAATTCTTCTAATGGATTGATGTTTCCGCTGCAGTTATTGATCTAAAACTTGTTGTCTATTATATTATATCAGATTTTTCCCTGTTGAAGATTAATGATAATTTGTTGTATATTATCTTAGTCATAATATTCTTTACTAGGCTAGTTGAGCTCACCCTTTTCCTTTTTGTTCCATTTTCTCAGGAGGCGAGAATATAGCGGGAACTAATCGGGGTGTGGAGTGATGTTTCTAGTTAGTTGTGTTAGCAGTCCTCACTATTTTGTAAAATAATATTTTAATAATTGTAAGGAGGACTTATTTGAGTGTGGATATTGTCTAGAAGACAATATTTGTATTTAAACTCACAGTTTATGTATTGTCATATTTTGCACGACAATTGTTGTAATGATGTTGTAGTTGTTTCTGTACTGTGTATTGGCGACTCGGAATGGGTGATGTATACCTATTTTGGGGGCGTCACAGTTACTGTTCATTTACTGTATGTGTAACTGATGAGCTTAAATTTCCAGCAACGTGATTAATTAGTAAAATTCAGTTACTATATTTCCAAAAATGGGATTTAATGTACAATTGTTACTATATTAGGAAAAATTAGGGATTATTTATGTACTCACTTCATATAATCTATGTACATTAAGTACACATAATAAAATAACGCAGTTAGGTATTATTGCCCGGGTATCTCCCAAAATTATTTTTATTACTCCCATAACCTTATTATAACATTATTTAATATTAACTGTTCAGTTTACACACGTAATTTCTTTCCTAATTTCTGGAATACACATATATTTAATTATTTCTGTATTAAAGATTACATATGAATTCATTATACTACTTGGTACTTCATGCCATTAAAATGTATTCTTATCATATGATTTTATTCATGTCACACATTGTACTAATGTTCCATTTCATTTCTACAGTTAAAACTAACTTTCCCAGACTGATCACTGGCTTAGCTGCGCTATTTTGTACTGCTGGGAGGGCACAGTTGCGCTGGTCTCTAGCAGTGCCAAAATGGTTTAGCTGTAAGCCAGTTTCAACTTCTATCACCACACTAGTTTTACATGATATGAATTAACTTCTATATTGGTGATATTACTAGTTTAAGAGTGTATTCATTCCTTATATGGAATCACATAATCATACACAATTAATCATCCTCTTGGTTTAATCACTTAGATTTCCCTTCTTATGCCACACAAGGCATTTCTCAATTCACATCACAACTTTCCACTTATAAATTCAATTTGAATTAATTGAACTACTCGTCTTACTACACATCAATATTTATATTCAGGTAAATATGCATTTTTTTATTATATTGAAACAATTATTTATTCCTAAAATTCTCGTTTCTTACATCTTCCCCCCCACTTATAAAAATTCTATCCTCAGAATTGGTACAAGGTTACACGAATAAATGGGGATAATCCCTTCGCATCTTATCTTCTAATTCCCATGTGGCCTCCTCGGCGTCGTGGTTTTGCCAAAGTACTTTTACAGAAGAGATAATTTTATTCCTTAATGTTTGCTCTTTCCTATCTAATATTTGGACAGGAATTTCTTCATATGCTAGATTATTCTCTACTTGGATGGGCTCATAAGAAATCACGTGTTTGTAGTCAGGCTTGTATGGACGCAACACGGAGATGTGAAACACGTTATGAATGTGCCCTAACTTAGGTGGTAATGCAACTTTGTACGCCACTTCACCCACTCGCTTTAGTATCTCGAATGGTCCTATGAATCTCGGACTCATTTTTCCCCTCTTACCGAATCGTATTTTTCCTTTCCAGGGAGATACTTTTAAGAAAATGTGACTTTCGACTTCAAAGTTGCGGTCCTGACGATACAAGTTTGCGTACTTCTTTTGGCGATCTTGTGCAGCTACTAGTCGAGTTTTTATCAATGTCACTAAATCTAATGTTTGTTGAACTAATTCTGGCCGCAGTAACTTTCGCTTTCCAACTTCATCCCAACACAACGGTGTTCTACACTTCCTCCCGTAAAGAGCTTCATACGGTGGCATGCCTATACTCGCATGGTAGCTATTGTTATAAGAGAATTCCACTAAAGGTAGGTGATCATCCCAACTTCCTTTAATGTCCATCACACAAGTTCTAAGAATGTCCTCTAGCGTTTGTATCGTTCGCTTACTCTGCCTGTCAATCTGTCGATGATAAGCTATACTTAACCTTAATTGTGTTCCCATCCTTTCTTGTAAGCACTTCCAGAATTTTGACGTGAAGTGCGGATCTCAGTCAGAAACAATCGATACTGGCACTCCATGTCGTGAAACAATTTTCTTTACGTACAGATTTGCTAAATGATTTAAACTATATCGGATCTTGATCGGTAGAAAATGAGTTATTTTTGTTAATCGATCTACGATAACCCAAATAGCGTCAAAACCTTTTTGCGTGACTGGAAGTCCTACCACGAAATCCATCGTAATATGCTCTCATTTCCATTTCGGTATTTCCAACGGTTGGAGTAGACCACTCGGCCTCTGGTGCTCTACTTTGACCTATTGACATGTAAGACATCTACTAACGCACTCCGCAATTTCTTGTTTCAAATTAGGCCACCAAAAATGTTGCCTCAAATCCCGGTACATCTTCGTGCCTCTTGGATGAACTGAATACATTGTGTTGTGTGCCTCGTGCAAAATTTCTTCCATCAACTCAGTTACCACTGGTACCCACATTCTCCCTTTGAATCTCAAAATACCGTCTCTATCCATCTTGAAATTTTCTTCCTCATTCTCCGTGATCATCTTCCCGATTTTCTTGCACTCTTCATCCTTTTCTTGGGATTCCTTTATTCTGTCCAACAAGGTCGGATGAGCTTCGACTACAAATAGTCTCTCTTCTGACCTCTTTGGTCCCTTCACTTCTATTTTCAACTTCTCCATATCCCTTATTAACTCATCCTGAGTTATCAATTGAAATAACTTCTCCCTTCCTTTCCTACTCAATGTGTCGGCCACAACGTTCGCCTTTCCCGGATGATAAAGAATATCGCAGTCATAATCCTTGTTTAATTCTAACCACCTTCTTTGACGCATGTTCAACTCCTTCTGTGTGAAGATATATTTTAGACTCTTGTGGTCTGTATATATCTCACATTTTTCTCCGTACAAATAATGCCTCCAAATTTTTAACGCAAAAACTACTGTCGCTAACTCTAAGTCATGAATAGGGTATCGTTTTTTTGTAATCCTTCAATTGTCGTTACGCATATGCAATGACTTTGCCATGTTGTATTAGCACACAGCCCAGTCCTCTATTCGATGCATCACTAAACACCACAAATCCTCTCGTATCATCTGGTAATGATAATACAGGCGCCTCACTTAATCTCCTTTTCAGCTCCTGAAAAATCTCTTCACACTTGTCCGTCCACATGAACTTCACCGTCTTCATTGTCAAATTGGTCAACGGGGTGGCTATCTTTGAAAAATCTTGGATAAATCTTCGATAGTACCCAGCTAAACCTAAGAAACTTCTCACTTCAGTTGGCGTCCTCGGTTTCTCCCACATACTCACTGCTTCTACTTTCGCAGGGTCTACTAAAATTCCATCCTTATCTACCACGTGTCCTAAAAATAGAACTTTTTCCATCCAAAATTCACACATATAAAATTTTACATACAACTTCTCTTTTCTTAGTGCTTCCAAAACCATCTTCAAATGTTCGGCGTGTTCTTCTTTCATCTTTGAGTAGATTAGTATATCATCGATGAAAACTACTATGAATTTATCTAAGAATGGCTTGAAGACTTGGCTCATTAAGTCCATAAACGCTGCCAGAGCATTCATCAACCTGAATGACATTACCAAAAATTCAAAATGTCTGTAACGAGTTTAAAAAGCCGTCTTTGATATATCCTCTTCCCGCACCTTCAACTGGCGATAACATGTTCCCAAATCTATCTTCAAGAAATACTTGGCTCCCTTCAATTGGTCAAAAAGGTCGACTATCCTTGGTAAAAAATATCTATTCTTAATCGTCACTCTATTTAATTCTCGATAATCGATACAGAATCTCATCGATCCATCCTTCTTCTTTACAAACAACACCGGTGCTGTCCAAGGAGACACACTCGGTCGTATGTAACCCTTATCTAGCAACTCTTGCAATTGTATCATCAATTCCTTCATTTCTACTGGTGCCATACGGTATGGGGTTTTTGAAATCGATGCAGTTCCCGGTGCTAAGTCTTTTACGAATTCGATTTCTCTGTCTGGCGGAAGACCAGGCAGATCATCCAGAAATACATCTTGAAATTCTCTTACTACGGATATATCCTGAATTTCTACTCCCTTTTTTTGAGTATCAACAATGTATGCTAAGTAACCTACACATTCTTTTCTTATCAATTTCTTGGTCTGCATCATCGTAAGATAACATAATTGCTTAAACGATGAGCTACCATAAAACACCACCTTAGACTTATTCGAAGTCTGAAGGTTTACACTTTTATTATGGCAATCAATTATTGCAACATGGTTATACAACCAATCCATTCCTAATATTACGTCAAACTCTCCCAATCTTATCGGGATCAGGTCTACGTTTAGTTCATGATCTCTAATATTTACACTACAATTTCAGTAAATATACTCTACAGGGATTACTTCCTTATTAGCAACTTCTATGTTCAAGGGATCTCCTAATCGTTCTCGGGGTAATTTAAGTCGATTACCAAATTCCTTAGATACAAAAGAACAGGTGGCACCCGAATCAAATAATACATAGGCATTTATATCTTTGATCGGGATGATACCTGACACAACGTCCTTCATAGCTACGGCGTCCTGGCCGATCATATTAAAGGTTTTGGTAGTTGGACGGTTGGATGGCATCGGTCTGCTAATCATCTGTTTGCCACTCCCTCCTTATTGGCCGCTTCCTCCACTACTTCCTTTCTTCAGGCATTCATTGATCAAATGGCCCGCCGAACCACAAGCGAAACATCCTCTGATCTTCTTCGGCTTCGAGCAATTTTGAGCATAATGTCCCTCTTGGCCACAGTTGTAACATACACTGCGCCCTTTCCAACATTTACCATGGTGATACCTTCCACACTTTGGGCATCCTTCCACCTTCTTCTTAAACTCTCTTCGAAACTTCCCTACTTGATTGTTGGGATTCTTGTTGTTGTTGTTGTTGTTCTCCCACTTCATATTTCCTAAATTGCTACCTCCGCTGCTGCTTCCTCCACGGTTTTCTCCTCTGGTGCTCTTTCCCTTCTTCTATTTGTTATATAGACTTGAAGCTTCACTTCCTCCCACTGCAATAATAGCCTTCTCCTGTAATGTCGTAAACGAATCAATCTGAAGAACCGATACCTTGTTAAACAACCAAGGCTTCAGTCCTTGTTTGAAATGTCTAGCTTTCCTTTCTTCATCTACCACCTGGTGTTCAGCAAATCGGGCTAGTTCATTGAACTTAGCCACGTATTGCGCCACTGTCATATCTCCTTACTTAAGTTCTAAGAACTTTACCTTCATCTTATTTTTTATGCTCTTCGGGAAATAATTCTCGAAGAACAAAGTCTTAACCTCTCTCAAGTGATTATCCCTTCTCCCGCTCTCTGCTGATTCGCCTCCCACCAGTAGTTCACTTCGCCTTTCATCATGTAGGTTGCAAATACCGTATTTTGATCTTCACCCACACGAGCGATGGTGAAAGCCTTCTCCATCTCTTTGATCCATGTCTGAGCCACAGTCGGATCGGTAGTTCCTACAAATTCTGGAGGTCCTATACTCCTAAAATCCTTAAAGTTTGTGACTTGAACCACTTGGGGAACGGGTGTTACTGGTTCATTTCTTCCCCTAAGAGCTTTACCTAATAAATCTATAAGTCTCAGTATCGGATCTACTGGTCCTCTCTCATCATTAATCGACTCTTCTGGTGCAGTTATTTTACGTCTGGGCGGCATGTTTCTGCGTCATAAAATTTTCATTTTATTATATAATTATATTACTTAGACATTTCTCAAAAGAAATAAAATTTTATAACACGTTTCTGAAATAAGATCATTTATATTCATATGCCAAATGGTTATAATTACATGTTCGTGTCTAGCATACTTCTAAAAATGACAACAACATATCCACTCTTATCACAAAAGATGGGGACAACACTCACATATTACCCGTCTAACATTTTTCAAAAGTTTGGGGGTTTACAACTATCTCACATCTTACACAAAGACTGAGATTTAACAATAACAATTTAAACAACACATAAATAAAACACTACAACTATTAAGCTTCTTTCTCTAGACTCAATCTAACATCCCACACTCTACGACTCTCTGGTATTCCTTTTGAGTAATGTGCACCACCATGTCTCCGCTTATGGTATGTCGGGTCTGTCCTTGCTCAACCGGGTAGTGATTTACCCCATCAATCAATCTCTCCATGGCCGTGCGCAGAGCATAGCCCATCTTGTTCATCTTCCTTCTCTTGCACCGCACCTCATCTTCTAGATCATTTGCCCTATCATTGGTTTCCTCCCACTTCTCCTTGAAGTGAATCCTATCCATCACCTCAATCTCTAACTAAGTACGGAGAGCCTCCTTCTCCGTCCTCTCGCTCAACACTCTCTGCACCATTTCCTCCAATTTCCCTGCCAACTCTACATTCTTAGCCACCGATCGGTGAAACAAAGTCCCCATCTGGATTCCTGCCTCCTTACGGTGAGCAATATCCACCTCCATCTCCTGCATCGTTAATTTCCTCTGATGGTCCTCGTCCTTCAATTTTTGGAACTCAGACTCCCTCTCCCTAGACTCAGCCTCTAGTTCCTCCACTCTACATCCTAACTCCAAAATCTGCTCCTCATACTCCCCCAACATCCGATCCTCAAAAGTAGCCTCGTCGGAGTCCTCCATAGGTTCAGGCTTTTCCCTCATAGGCTCCTCCTCCGGATCAGACTCCTTGGGTAATGGCTCCATCTCCTCCTCCTCGTCATCATCATCGATAGGGCCAACTACTGATATAGGCTCCGCTATCAATGGTGCCTCAAATACCACGTGTATGTCACGTGGATCCCCCTCTACTACTCGGCTAGGTCCTCCCAGGTCAGTCATCCTACAATCGCCAACATAAGACAAACAAAACAACAACTCCATCAGAATGTTAAATAAACATAAGTTCATTGTATATATTGAAATTATATTTCATAACACACTAACTCTATCTCTAGGAAAACTCTATATGAGTTGCATCTCTCTCTATCTTCTAAGTTCTCCTAAGTTATAATCTAAGGTCTCTCGCTCCCAAGGTTTATAACTACTGCTCTGATACCAACCTGTTGACACCCCTAAATTCAGACCACACTTGTCTCAAATATGGTTGTCACGTACTAACTCTAATAACCAAATTCAAATCTCACACAGCGAAATAATAGAATAAATTACATCGTTATAGTATAATTATTCTTGTCCCAAGGGTTTGTAACTTAAACATCTCTTACATAACTTAATCATAATTAAACATCATTTAAACATAACTGATACATAATACAATACCATTTAACTTAAACATAGCTTAATAAGCTTTTCTATAACCAAATAATAGTATATCACTAGCATCATATAAATAACTACTCCAAAGCCTTCTCTTTACCCTTGTCCTTGCCAGAGGGTTCACCACGTTCTGCCTTCACTGAAAGTTTTATGGAAAATAAGGATGAGCAACAATTTTACCCAGCAAGTAATATAGCAAAAAGGGAAATCAATAGGGTTTTATATTTCTCAAGGGTATATCAATAACGATAGTTCAAGATATCAAGAAGTATCAATGATTAACAACAATTATTGCTATGAACAATAATATTCAATGATTAAATCAATTCAAGATTTTAAAGCAATAAATACTGAGCAGTCACTAAGGACTATGAACTTCTCCTAGAATTAACAGTAATAGATTGATAATTCTACAAAACGAGTACAACATGTGATCTGCCTAAAGTACCATGTGTCATGCATAACATTTAATCTTTCTCATGTGCGCACGTATTTCCCTTACTAAGAGGGTTGTTCTTCTCAGTTATAGTAGTCCGCACCAAGTTAATTTGGTTTGGATAGCTTTCGATCAAATATCAATAATCTAGCTGAATCAATGGCTTAGACAGTTTCTTTCACAATATATATGAACAATTATCGTTCGAATCAAAGTTGGAAATTTCATTACGAAATATTATTCTTTCAAAATTCTACTTGTACGACCAATATTGCATAAGTTCAAATAATGCTCAATAAAGAGTAAGGTTCAAGTACTTGCCTCAAGCGTAGTTTACCAAAGTAAAGCTTATTACCCTCTTTCGAATCCTAACATAATATATTTACACGTATATGATATTCATTAGTTATATAAACTCATATATATAAGTTCCAACGTACACATAAACGTCTAACTTAGTTGTAACTTTATACATATTACATCACATATCCTACATCCTCATAGCACAAATCAGATTGTATGACACTACAAAGTCTAACAACACCTTTTCAAATCATAGTTTGCAAATACCTTTTCGAACTTCATTCGATAAATATTTAACTCTAGCATCTAGCATGTTTCTTAACACATTGGATAACACACTGGTCATATAATGTAAGTTAACTTATCCCTACAAGCATGCTTTGAACATCAGATTAGAAACAGAATTTAGACTTGACTGCAAGATGGCGTAGCTGCACCCTGGCTAGGCATAAGGACGGTGTAGCTGCACTGTCTCCTAGCCAGACCAGGGTTGAGCTTTGTATTTCCTGTTTTAGCCCCATCCTTTGTTATACTCAAATAATCATACTTAACTTGCATACGAGCTTAAGTACTTTATATAGGTGTATGATCATCTTGAGTTTACTTTTACATGGTTTTAGTTTACGATTTCCATGGAAGTAAAGCATAAAAGGTTATGTAATCATCATGCTTTATAACTTTGGCCATAGGTCTACATACACAATCTTTTAATACACATGCTCATGGTGTGCATATCATTTATTCATAACTAGCATTGTTTAATACTTCAAAACATGCTTGAAACTCATGTTTGACTAAATTATCATTATGTCCATCACGTACGAATCATGTTTAGAGACGTAATAAACATAAACATGACATCTTAAACCTTTAGAATCTAAATACTCATATGATGCAACTAAATTCTGAAAACTTGATCAAGGTTGCCTTTGAAATCACTTTAACATGAATGTTGCAATATATAAATCAACTTTTAAACTCTTATCATAAGTAACTAAGTCATGATAACTTCTTTTCAAGATTAGAACCTACATCTTGTAGCATTCATGTTCATTAGCTTTATTATACTAAGCTTTTCTTTAAAACATTTCTAACACAAGGTCTAATAAGTTTGGTCATGGACAAAGGCACTATAAACACTATATCATGCTCATTTCTTTTTGAAATCAATCATGTATAAATCACTAAGTTCAGAACTTGTAGAACATGTATCACATCAAAGTTTATTTTTAAAACCTTAAGTTTTTATTACAAATCTCTCAATAAATCATGTTAATCACTTCATACTACATAAGAAAGCTTTATATCTCATGTTATACCCCTTTTCAGGTATATATTTAAGTCATTATACTAAGTTCACAACTGCGCCATGCCTGGAACAACAACAGTAATATACTCTGTTTACTTAACTTTGATCCTTTTTGATTTAAACATGTTCAAATCCTCATTAAAAGTTTCATACATGCAAACCTACTTCCTAAACACATTATAGCATGTTAATTCATATCAATTGACATAGAATTCTAAGGAATTTCAAGAATTTAGCAAGACCCAATTCAAGAACAAAAGTTAAGATTTGTATACCTCTTAGAGCTTAGTAACTTAGTTTCTTCCTTCTGAGATATCTAGCCTCTTCTTTGAACAACAACCACTCAAACTCAAACTATTAGAGTTTCAACAACCAAAACAAATCAACGTAAAACTGAAAATTGGTCTGCTATTTATAGAGGAAACTTGGACTGGGCATTTGCATTACACTAGGGTTGGAGTCCATGGTGCAGTAGAAGGAAACATTGGTAAATAAAGAGTAGTTAAACTACCTAATACCAGCCATCTTTTAGCCAATGAGTACATGCTTGGAGGTTACGCAATTTAGCCATAGGTTACTGTTCATTTACTGTATGTGTAACTGATGAGCTTAAATTTCTAGCAACGTGATTAATTAGTTCAATTCAGTTACTATACTTTCCAAAAATGGGTTTTAATGTACAATTGTTACTATATTAGGAAAAATTAGGGATTATTTATGTAATCACTTCATATAATCCATGTACATTAAGTACACGTAATAAAATAACGCAGTTAGGTATTATTGCCCTGGTATCTCCCATAGTTATTTTTATTACTCCCGTAACCTCATTATAACAATATTTAATATTAACTGTTCAGTTTACACACGTAATTTCTTTCTCAGTTTATGGAATGCACAGATATTTAGTTATTTATGTATTAAAGATTACATATGAATTCATTGTACTACATGGTACTTCATGCCATTAAAATGTATTCTTATTATACGATTTTATTCGTGTCACACATTGTACTAATGTTCCATTTCATTTCTACAGTTAAAACTAACTTTCTCAGACTGACCACTAGCGTAGCTGCGCCATTTTGTACTGCTGGGAGGGCGCAGCTGCGTCAATCCCTAACAGTGCCAAAATGGTTTTGCTCTAAGCCAGTTTCAAGTTCTATCACCACACTAATTTTACATGATATGAATTAACTTCTATATTGGTGATATTACTAGTTTAAGAGTGTATTCATTCCTTATATGGAATCACATAATCATACACAATTAATCTTCCTCTTGGTTTAACCACTTAGATTTCCCTTCTTATGCCACACAAGGCATTTCTCAATTCTCATAACAATTTCTCACTTATAAATTCAATTTGAATTAATTGAACTACTCGTCTTACTACACATCAATATTTATATTTAGGTAAATATTCATTTTCTTATTATATTGAAATAATTATTTATTCTTGAAATTCTCAGTTCTTACAAACCTTATATGGACATGATTCCTCTTCCAGTTTACTCTCCTAATGGCATACTATAACAATGTTGCACAAAATCTAACACTTAACAAATTTGGATCTATGGCCTCTGACATTTGACTGTCAGGCCATATTTCTAGGGTTCTTGACAGTTTATTAAATCTTTATTTTCACGCTCTTAGATGTTATGGATCCATGATATATCATCATACATCACTATTTAACATCACATACAACATATATAAACATAAAAACATAAAAAAATTCTAAGCATATAAGATCTAGATTAGGGTTAGAGTTTATAACTTTCTTGAACAACTTTTGATCTTCTTTTCCTAATCTAATCTTGGGGTGTTCTTGGCTTTTCTTGGGACTGATTCTCTACCTAAATTTCGTGGCTTAAGAGAGAGAGGGACATGGCTAGGGTTAATGAACACAATGAAGCCTTCTTTGATTGTTCTCTTTCTTTAAATCCCAATCTTTATTCCAATGGATAAGAATGTTGCTAGGTGTCAAAGAGATCAGATTTGGACTGTATTTTAGGCACATGGGATATCTCAAGTTGTGAGTGTAACAACCCGATATTTTCTATATAAATAAATCAAAAATTTTGTGTATAAATTTTTTTTAAGGATGAGGATTTGTACAAGATAATGTGTATATATAATTATGTGGTAAATAAAAATATATTTATTACATAAATATTTACAAATAAATTTATTTTAGAATTATTGATTTTTATAAAGTATATTCTTATAATAATTAATTTATAGTAGAAATATTTTTATTAATTATTTTCTATGAAAATATAATCATATATTATTTAAATAATATATGGAGTGATTTTTAGAATAAATATAATAATTATTTTATTATATGAGTTTTAGTACAGATTATTAAGTTAATAATTTTACCTTAATTATTAAGGATAATTATGAAAGAATAAATCAGATATGGAATCCAAACCCTAATTTTGGATTTTTATTAAGGAATGAGAATAACAATGTAATATTTATTATATTTTGATTTTTCAGTGCTATAAATATGTACTGTATGTACGTATTGATGATGATTGGTCAATTATGGTGTTTAATTTCAAAACCTTATTATTAATTGATTAAACCCTAATTTTACTAGGGGAAACCCTAATTGGAAAATCAACTGTGAGTTCAAGACTGTTATATAACTGTGTTATATGTTTTATATTGTGTATTAAGTGATTAATTAGGTAAATCCTAATTAAAATTCTAGAAACCCTAAATAATTTTTAGAAAACCCTAATTATTTAAAAACCCTAAATTTTAATTAGTAAGTTCTAATTAAAATTTTATTGAACTTTAAACTTAAATTTATAAACCCTAGAAATTACCTGAAAAACCTTAAGGTTTAAGATCTATTGATTTCAACCTAGATTCAAGTGCCATAGACAAGAATATCCTTAAAATATTTTGTTAGTTTACTAAAATACCCTTTTAGATTTATTTTTAATAGATTTCTTGCGAATCTTTCCATATCTTGCAAAGTCACCACCCTAGATTATAGCACATGCCCTAAAACTCATCCAAGCTTATCTCTTTTGACACCTTACAAGTTAGATACATTGAATCTAAGAATTATAAATAGGTTAGGAGAGAGAAAAGTGCACATATTTGCTCATTTGTGCTCTTACACTTCACCATGACCATCTCTCTCTAAACCCACGAATTTCCAGTGCTAGACCAGTCCCCAAATCAAGCCCCATGAAATCCACTAACAAAATCAGAGGCCAGAATCAGAAATTGGATCATAGAAGGTATAAAACCCTATTTCAAATCTGACCATTAATGATATTTTAAATGTTAGATTTTTGTGTTAAAACATGTTATATGTAGTCTATATTGATGATCTGGGTTGGTATCTTGAAGATCCATAACATCTAAGTGAACGAATTTGAAGATTTTAAAAATCTGGAAAAATTGTTCTTGGTGGTCTGACAATGAATGTCAGACCTTATATCTCTGTGATATTTAATGTATTTTGTGTTTTAGAAGTTTATAGTTGTAGTCTGTTATGTGCTCTTGGATCTGGAGCAAGAATAAGGCTTATATCTAGTCCAGATTGCAAGTTATTTAAGGTCAAAAGGCGCTGACCGGCCATGACCGGGTGTTTCTGGGTAACCCAGAAACAGCCCAGAAACGACCTGACCATGCTTTTGACCGGCTAGATCTTTCAGTTTGTTGTTAGTTTGTTGTTTATGTTGCATCTAGGTTGTAGTCTTGTATATGAACTCCATGTTTATGCCTTAAAATCTCCTAATATTAGACTGGGTGATTGTAGTGGACGGTCAAACCAAGCAACTCGAGCATGTTCTCTGTTTTCAGGGTAACCCATATAACATATGAACATGTCGACTGACATGGTTTGACCGGATCATAAATGTTGATTCTGTTGATGTTAATGGTATTTTATGACATAGAACTGTAGTACTACATGTGGTCTACAACCTGAAAGCTTTATATCACTAAAAGGTTACACGGATTGCAAGTTGTGGAAGCCCAAAAATGGCTTGTCTAACTGTTCTTCATTTCTGGGTAACCCAGAAAATGAAGAACAGCTCTGACAACTTGTTCATGGTTCCAGATCTACTTTGTTATGTGTTTTTTTGGCCATGTTAGTTGTTGGATCTTGTAGTAGTGCATTAGTACTACAATACTTGACAAATAACATGCCCAGTAACATCAGGATCTAATCAGAAAACTTGGTCAAACTAGCTACCTCCAATCTGTGTATGAAGGTTCTGGGTTTAGTCAAGGACATGAAGAACACCTATAGCCACGGTTCTGTCGCTATAGGCGGTCTTTAGCAACAGATAGTAATTTATTTTTCAGAAATTAATTAATTTAATTAAATAAATAGAGAAAAATAGTGTTTAATTATTAAAAATACCAAATAAATTATTTTAAATTCTGAAAATTAGTTTTTAATTATTTTAATTATATTTCATAAATATTTAATATTTTTGAAATGTTATTAGTATTTAATTTAATTAATTATAATATTAAATAAATTAGATAAAAATAATTTTAATATTTGAAAAATCATTTAAAATTATATTTTGATATAAGAAAATATTTTAAGTCATTTTTAATGACTTTTAATATTTTGTGATGAAATTCATTAATAAATTAATATTAATGATAATTAAGTTATTTACTAAATGAATTAAATAAATTAATTAAAAATAATTTTATTATATTAAAAATCATTTTAAATAATAATAAGGTATTTAAAAATATTTGAAGTTATAAAATATAACTTTAATATTTTGGGAAATGATTCATTAATAGTTTAATATTAATTAAATATTAATGATAATAGAATTTTTTGATATTTAAATCATTTAATAATGATTCCGGTGTTTGAAAATTCATGATAAATTATAATAAATGTTTAAAAATTATTATAAGTCATTTAAAAATAATATGGCTGATACTTACAGATATTGAATTTCAGGACAGAGTCTTAGACTCGATAATTATCCAATAAAACCGTCGGTACACTGACATATTTTAGAAATTGATCTGGACTTAGATAATTTGATTAGTTATGTGCTTATTTGCGATTCAATGGTTATTAAACATATGTGATAATGTGATTAGGATATGTGTTATAATATGATATTCTAATCCGTAATATGATCTTATTACTGATAGGTGTTAAATAAAAGATAAAACTAAGTTGCAAATTTTAAGTAGCGCATCAGGCAAGTATCTTACCTTTGCATTTTCTTTATGCAATGGACATGAGTAATAATATTTATGAATTATATTATTACTGTACAGATTATTAACCTTATATTATCTACGCTCATTGATTATCAACATGTTAGTATATGGTAATTCAGATATATATATATTCTGTTCGTTAATTTCTATAAATGGTTAGACAAGTGTCCCCACTTGAATGATCATTGTATTTAATCACATGTTGATATACCTTTATCAATTACCCGTATATATATATATATATATATATATATATATATATATATATATATATATATATATGTTGAATTATAGATTATTGTTGAACAAGATAAAACCTTTCATTTGGAACCCAGACAAGTATGAACATCCCTACACGGGAAAAATTTTATGCGCCCAAGGCAGATAGAGTGAACGATACACTCGTTCTTGCATGTAGTGTTGATTAATACAGGGTACAACTGGCTGATCACCCCGTGCCCGTAAGTCATGACGGTTTACAGATGAAGTTCTGTTTAACCTTTTCGAAAATAAAAACAATGTTCATAGTATGTTAATTCAACCCTATTTATAGTCATTATGTAGTTTCAAAAATTTGAAAGATGATTGTTATGTTATTATTATCAGGTCAGATTACTTCACAACTATTGACTTGTTGTAGAAGGGTAGTATAAAGAAAACATTTAAATTCTTTAAGCTTATATATATATATATATATATATATATATATATATATATATATATATATATATATATAATTGCTATTACTTGCTGGGCACTCAAATGCTCATCCTTGCTTAATTTAAATGTTTTCAGCTAAGTGTGAAGAACCAGAAGGCTCATGCAGAAACAAAGGAAAAGGAAAGCTAACCAAATAAGATTTGTGGTAGTTTATGTAATAGTTTGATATTATTATTAAGACAAGTATGATATATATTATCTATCACGGGTTGTAATGAATGTTTAAAGGTTGCGTACTTGGGATTCAGACTCTGATGAATATGTAAATTAAGTTGATCTTTATATTATTGTTATTATTATTAGTATTATTTCGCTCATAGAAATGGTATCGTGAAGCACCGAGTTCGGGTTTCAAGTACCTGGATTTAGGGGCGTCACAGTGAGTCACTAGATTTGGCCATATCTTTTAACTTAAAAGTTAAGTAAAAAGGGTATTTTAGTAATTTTGCAAATAAAAAGGTATTTTGGTAATTTCCCATATAATTTTAATGGTATTTTGGTCATTTGACATGCTTCCCTTAAATCTTAACCCCTAGGGTTTTATACTTAGCAGTAGGGTTCATAAATTAGGGTTTTGAGCTCCCAATTAGGAAATTAAGGTTTCCAAAAATAGAATTAGGGTTCCTAACTAATCGTTAGGGGTTCCTAACTACACATTAGGGTATCTAATCTAACATTAGGGTTTACTAATGTTATACCTTATCTGATCAACATTTCATCTTTAATCTCATACTGAACATACAAATAATGGTTAATACAGTTTTAATAATTGTATTAATAATCAAAACCTAATCCGTAATTAAGGTTAAGGTTTTCATCAGCTGTTCACCGTAACTTCATTCATATTTCTTAGCCAATAACTAATTTTATTATCTTTCTACGCTCATATCATACATTTTCAACATAATAATGTTAATCAATACTGATATTAATAATAAAAAATGTATTCATAAAAATAGAATTGTTTAAAATTCAGGGTCCTGACACTTTTCGGTATATTTATTTTGACAAGCTGCCTTGTCGTGCTTACACTGATAAAACGCTTTGTCATGCTTTGTTTAGATATGTGTAAAACCTAATTTAGAAAACCCTAAACCCTAACCCTAATTCTATAGCTCCAAACCTAAATTAGGTTATCCTAAACCCTAATTATGATTACTAAACTTAATTCAGGTGTTAATAACTTCATTAAGTTATCCTAAACACAAAAACCAAAACCCTAATCTTAATTAGTGTGAATTAAGGCAAGATTAAGCTTACTAATTAAGTGAAGTAGCTCATAAGCATGTGCCGCCACCACCAAACTCATCCCAATCTCATATGGGCACTAAACACCTAGTCATAGCAACACAAGTTCATTAGCAAGATATTTGTTGAAGTAAGAAATGGAAAAAATACCATAAAACCCTAACTTCCTTATTCCTATAAGTAGTAGCCTCATATCTGGCCAAACTCACGAATTTTTGTAACCTATACACTTATACTACACACTATATTAAGCCTTAGCAATAGCAAGATCAGAATCAAAGAGTAGACATCAAATTTTGTTCAAGAAAGGTATAAACCCTAATTACACTCTAGATCTTTGATGCTTTGATTAAATTGTTGTTTTATTGATTAGTAATATGTAATAGCATGTTAGTTAGTGTTATAGATTGATAGAACATGTTTTTATTACATCCAGATGCATCAATGTGATGTTTTAAGCATATTATCCAAAGTTACAAAAATAGGCTTAACAGCCTAATGTCAGAGCCTATAAATCTTAGCCTGTTAATGTTTTGGTCTGTTAGTTGTATCATAGTTATAGTCTGACATGAGCTTAACAACCTATAAGTGAAATCATGTTAATTGAATCACTGGACTGCAAGATATGAGTGGTCTAAGGTCGTTGAGCGATCACGAAAGTTTGTTTTCTAGAAATTCCAGAAAATCTCCAGAAAGCATCTGACAGCCGTTTGATCGGCTCAGATCTTTAACCTGAGATATTGTTAGGCCTGCTAAGTGTTATGTTTTTGTACCCCTGACATGTATACTACATAAGTATGACACTTTAACACCTGAACAATGCATAGGATGACCAGAATTAATGGTCAAAATCCGTTGACCAATAACAGATTCATTTTCTGGAAAACCCAAAAAATGAAGAACACCTTCAAAAGGTGTTTGATAACACTTTGACTAACTTAGATATTTGCCTTATGATGTTGCTTGGGACTAAGCCAGTGTTACCCTTTTGGACTTTGGTATATAGACTACAAACTACAACAATTAAAACACACATGTATTACATAGATTGAAAGATATTAAAGCCTTAAGATCGTTGACCGACAATGACTAATGTTCTGGGTTACCAAGAAACCCAAGAACAAGTCTGACAGTAAGTTTAAACCTCTATAATTTCTTGTTATGTTTTAATTAGGATCCCAACTTGACATATTGTTGTAGCCTTGCATGAACATTGCAATACAGAAACACTTAGAGATCTAAACACATAACCAGCTAGGAGATAAAGCTAGGTCAAAGTGACCACTAAGGGTTGACCATGCTGTTCTTCAGGGCTGAAGAGCACCTATAGCCACACTTCCTGTCACTAAAGTCAATAGCGATGGATAGAAATAAAAATAATTTAAATAAATTAAAATAAATAGAAATAATTATTAAATAATTATAAATTAAGTTTTAAAAATTATTTTAAGTTATAATAATTAACTTTTAATATCTTGGTATAAATTTCATAAATATTTTATTTATTTAAATATTATTAATAATTAAATTATTTAATAATTTAATTAGATAAATCATTTATAAATAATAATTAATTATTTAAAAATGATATTAATATTTTAAAAATTATATTAAATGATTATTAATTATTTAAAAATAACACTAAGGTTTTAAAAATCATTTCAAGTAATTATTAATTATCTAAAATAATATTAATGATTTAAAAATCATTTTAATAGATAATTAAATGTTTAAAAATCATGTCAAAAATAGATTAGACTTAAATAGTTTGAGTAGTTATGTATTGTTATTGATACTAATGATCTATATAAATATGTTTTAACATATTTTGGTGTCATAAACACATCGAGTAGTAATATATAAGCGTTCTTCGCACAAGCAAGTTCCCTAAACCATAACTTCTTATTGAGCAAGTGTTCTATTCCTACGCAAAATTTCTATCTTAATTTCCTTTCGATACTTGTACGGAATAATTATGTTATCAATTATTGTGATGTTATTGCCCTTGCTTTGGCATAACTTAAAGAAATGAAGTACTTATTCATGTGATTTTGAACTAATGTTTATCAAAGCATAAATTGTTGTGTCAAACTAAATTGTTTTGGTAAGACATCTAATACTGTGTTAAATTTACCCTTGATGGGACTTATATTGTGTCTACAAACTGACACCAATTGCACGTGGATATGGTAAGGATGATATGCATACTCCTAGGATATTGAATAGGTTGATCCCCTATATCATATCCAGAATAAACATATTTTTAAGTCTTTGTGACTAATAGAAATGGTTGATATGAATCTAGCCTGGTTATCAGCCCTCAGTTAAATAAACTTGTTAAACTATCATTTCTTTAAATTAAAAATATTGTGTTTATAAATATAAAATTGTTGAGCATGTCATAACTCTGTCATGCAAATCATTTCTTTTGCAATTTTAGATGGTAATACCGGCACGTCTGGAACAAATAACGGGAAGAGACCATGTTTAGATTATATTTAAATTATTATCTATATAATGTAAGTCTTATAAGACTTTTTGTAATAAAGAACTCAATGTTGAGAACCATGGAACCGAACTTATTATATAATATTATCTTTTATTTCCGCAATCGTGTTATATTTACATTCTTAGATGAATTAGCAAAATTATTAAACTCGTATAATATTCATAGGAACTATACATCTGATTGAGGGTATTTCACTAATAATGAGAGTTCTATAAGCATTAAGGTTACACTTAATGAGCGTCGATACGGTGCCATCTTTACCGGAATGCTCCCCTCAGTTGCAAGAACAAACTTATCATAAATACTGTGAATATCAGATAGATAGGTACTATGGATATAAAAGAGATATTCATAAGATATAATTTATATATCCAAGTGAGGGTATTCAAACAAAGTAATGGTTCTGATAAGGACTATTGTCTGTTATGGGATTCTGTGAATCTTGGATAGATAGGAATGAAATCTTATCGAATATTTATATTATTTAGATGTGAGCACCAAATCAAATACCGCGGGTGTATAGATTTGGGGGCGTCACAAGTTTGGTATCAAAGTAGTAGGTTGTAGATCTAAGATAGAGGTGTCTTAGGATATAGTCTTTAAGTTTGAAAAAAATTTAATTAAGCATAAAATAACCCTAAAAGCCTTATGTTGTGTGTAAAATTTCTTTAGATATATAATCAAGTAATAATAAGTAATTTCTTTAGTAGGATGGCCAACTTAAATTCAGATGGTACGCCAATGGTGATAAATCCACCTATGTTAGCTTTTGAGCCAAATAGTGATCCTGAAGAGGAAGAACTTTAACATGATCAAGAGTTACTAGATGCTGAAGAAGATGCGGATCCTGTAGCTGGTTAGTTAATAAGGAAAGAGGATCATACGATAACACTTGCAGCAGTAGTATAACAATTAGAAATCAAAGTTAATAATGCTAGATTTAGGGCATTTATAGCTGAAGGTTTGCTGGAATTTGAGAGGGGAGATACTAGCAGAATGAGGGCATCACTACAGAGTGTTCAAAGGGAGAAACAGGGTGTACAAATGCAGTTAAACCAAGTTATTCGAGAGACTCGGAATTAGTTCAAAAATCTAAAACGTCATGTGGTTAAGTATCCAGTAGAGGATAGGAAGACTGATTACCTTATAGATCGATAAGGATCAGTATTATGCCACATGATCCAAGACACTTATGATGAAGCTAGAGGTTATTAAAAATAGTATAGGGACCTAAATGTTTATTTCCCTCTAGTAGTATGTATGTGGAAAAAATTTGATGTGTAGTAAACTAGTGGTAGTATATGAACCACTAGTCAGATATGTAATCTTCAGTATGTGAAATTCAAAATATGTTTGTAAACATCAGACTTGTTTAAAATTTTCACATTTTTCATACTTGTATTTATACTTGTATTTACTTTTGATTATAAAATTATGCCACCAAGAAGAAGACCCCAGAGAGAAGTAGAAAATTAGAATAACCCTACCCAACAATTAGTGGACATATTGTTAGGAGCTGTATAGGGTAGACAAATAAAACAAAATCAAAATACACTTTTAAAGACTTCAAATTAGTGGGTCAACCTAAGTTTAAGGGTACCGCAGAGCTTGTTGAGGCCCGAACTTGGATAAACAAGATAGAAAAATTCTTCCTTGTTACCAATGTTAATGAAAACTAGAAAACAATATTTACAACCTTTTTCCTAAAAGGGGAGACAAACTATTGGTGTGAGACTACTAAAGTTCGTGTTCAAACTAAAATAGTCTCTTGGGATAAATTCAAAGAACTATTCTTTGAAAATTATTTTCCCCAATCGATGAAGGATCATATAGAGGTTTGATTCTTGGAGCTAAAATAAGGAGAGCTTACTGTATCTCAGTATATAGCTAAGTTTACCGAACTAGCAAGGTTTGCTTCACATAAAGTTGATACAGAGGCTAAGAAGACTTGAAGGTAGGAGGAGGGTTTAAAACCCCAGATTTATAGCAAACTGTTTGTCTTTCAAGTAAAAACTTTTCCTAAAATTCTCGAGAAAGCTATTGTAGCTGAGAACGGGAATGAGAACCTGATTAACTTCCACAAAGATAAAAAGAGTCAAAATGAGGGGGAAAAGTTAAGGGAGAACCCAATTCAAGTGGGTTTAACAATAAAAGGAAGTGGGATACCACTTTTTCAAACAACTCTGAGAAGAAGGTAAAAAATTATAACAACAACAACAAAATTGATCCTTGTGCCACATGTAAAATTCATAAGGGTGTGTGTCTGAGGAAAAAGGATAAATATTATAACTATGGTCAAGAAGGACACTATTCTCCTCAATGTCCTAACCCTAATAAGAGTAGATGTTTCAACTATGGTTCATTGGAACATATAATTAGAAATTTTCCAAAACCCAAGAACCAAGGAGGAGAGGGAAACCAGGCACCAAATAATAATTTCAAGTTAACAATAGTAGAAGCTGGAGGTCAGAGTCGTCCAACCGCCAGAATATTTAATATGACGGTGAGGGATGATGTTTCTTCACAAGAGGTGGTGATAGGTATCATCCCTATCAATACTTTAAATGCTTATATGTTATTCGACTTTGGTGCTACTTGTTCATTTGTGTCTAATAGCTTTTCTAAAAATTTGAAAATTCCATGTGAAAACATGGACATACCATTCTGTTTAGAAATTACAAATAACAAGAAAATTTCGATTAAGACCGTATAAAGAAATTGTAGTGTGCATATTAAGGGACACAAATTTCTTGTGAACCTTATTCCTATATAGCTGGGGGAATTCAATGTAATCCTAGGGATGGATTGGTTGGTTAATCATAATGCTATGATTGACTGCCATCATAAGTGAGTAAACCTGTTAACTGCGTCAAAGTCAAAGGTAGTGTTCAACGGTGGTTGTTCACCTAAACAGTCTAGATGTTTGACCATAACTCAAGCAGGAAGATTACTTAGAAGTGGTTGTACAAGTTATTTGGCATATATAGTGGATACTCGAAAGGAAGGAGTAAATCTAGAACAAATACTAGTAGTTAAGGAGTTTCCCGATGTGTTTCCAGACGACATATTAGGTCTTTCTCCTAATAGGGAGATCGAGCTTGTTCTCGATCTTGCACATGTATAACGCCAGTTTTAAAGGCACCATACAGGATATCACCAGTAGAGCTAAAAGAGTTACTGGTAGAGTTACAGGAATTCTTAGATAAGAAGTATATACAACCTAGTGTTTCACCTTGGGGACCACCGTTGTTATTTATAAAGAAGAATGATGGAACCATGAGATTATGTATCAACTATAGAGAATTAAATAAGTTAACTATAAAGAATAAATATCCTTTACCAAGAATTGATGATCTTTTTGACCAGTTGAAAGGGGCCGAACCCTTTTCAAAGATCGACCTACGATCAAGTTATCATCAGCTAAAGGTACGAAAAGAAGATGTGTAGAAGACAGCGTTTAGGACACGCTACGAACATTATGAGTTTCTTGTAATGTCATTTGGATTGAAAAATCCACCAGCAACATTTATGGACATAATGAATCGAATGTTTAAACTATGCTTAGACAAATTTTTTGTCATGTTTATCGATGATATTTTGATATATTCAAAAATACAAGAAGAGCATGATGAACATTTGAGGAGTGTATTGGAGATATTACGACAGGAAAAACTTTACGCAAAGTTTTCCAAGTGTGAATTCTGGTTAGAAAGAGTTCAATTTTTAGGTCATGTAATTAATAAAAATGGGATTGCAGTAGATCCAACGAAGATCGAAACAATTGTGAATTGGGAACCACCAACAACTCCAATAGAAGTAAGAAGTTTTCTCGATTTAGCGGGTTATTATCAGCGTTTTATACAAGATTTTTCAAAAATAACAACCCCGCTAACCAATTTAACTCAAAAGATGGTGAAATATGTCTGGACAGATAAATATGAGAAAAGCTTCCAAGAGTTAAAGAAGTGACTGAACATGGCACCAATATTATCCTTACCAGATGATACATGAGGCCTTGTAGTTTGTAGTGATGTGTCACACAAAGGATTAGGGTATGTGTTGATGCAACATGGGAACGTGATTACGTATACATCACGACAACTCAAAGATTATGAGAAGAGGTATCCCACTCATGACCTTGAGTTATTTGTACGGGGAGAAGTTTGAAATATACATAGATCACAAAAGTCTAAAATATATTTTTACACAAAAAGAGTTAAACATGAGATAGAGGAGATGGCTAGAACTGATAAAGGATTTTGACTGTGAAATCTTGTATCATCCTGGGAAAGCCAACGTAGTTGCAGATGCGTTAAATAGAAAGAACTAAGAAAAATTAAATATAATAACAAACAACGAGGTACTGATAATACAGTTTATGAAATTTGAGATCGAGGTAAGAGTTCCAACTAACTCTACCCAGAAGTTGTTTGTTATATAGAATGGTTTAACTTTGATTGATAGAGTCAAAGAGATGTAGGAGAAGGATGATGATTGTCAAAAATGTAAATTTGAAATAACTCACACAAAGATTATCAAATTCAAAATAAATGAAGATGGGGTACTAAGATATGAAGATAGAATTTGGGTTTTCTTCAGATCAAACATTAAAAGATGAAATCTTAAATGAAACCCATATTTTTAAGTTTTTCGTACATCCCGGCAGTACAAAATTGTACAAAGACTTAAGTTAACATTTCTGGTGGTCAAATATGAAACGAATAAATTGTTGAATGGGAAAGTAAATATTTCACGTGTCAAAGGGTTAAGGCTGAACATCAAAAGGCGAGTGGATTACTACAACCCTTACCAATTCTTGAGTGAAAGTGGGAACACATAACCATGGACTTCGTGGTATGCCTTTCTACTACACAGAAGGGGCAACAATGCCATTTGGGTAATAGTTGACTGTCTTACTAAATCAGCTCATTTCCTACCTATCACGATTACTTATAACCTAGATTAACTAGCTAAATTATATATAAATGAAATTAACTCTAGGCATGGGGTTCCTATTTCCATAGTGTTAGATTGAGATCCACGATTCACTTCAAATTTTTGGGGAAGTCTTTAGAAACACTTAGGAACTCAGTTGAGATTAAGTATGACTTATCACCCACAAACAGATGGACAGAGTGAGAGAACCATCTAAACACTAAAGGACATGTTGAGAACCTATATTATTGACTTTAAAGGAAGTAAGGAGGATCAGTTACCTTTAGTGGAATTTGCTAATAATAATAGTTATCATGCTAGCATATGTATGCCATCATATGAAGTCTTATATGGTAGAAAGTTTAGAATACCTTTATGTTGGGATGAGGTCGGGGAAAGATATATGTTAGGACCTGAGATAATCTAACAAAATACCGAGACAATTCGAGTTATACGTAAGAGATTATAATCGTCTCAAGATTGAAAAAAGAAGTACACTGATCCACATAGACAACAACAAAATTTTAATGTTGGAAGCCACATATTCTTGAAAGTGTCCCCTTGGAAGGGTAAGATATGTTTTGGCAAGAAATGAAAATTGAGTCTGAGATTCATTGGACCATTTAAAATTTTGAGGAGAATAGGTGAGGTTGCTTATGAAATAACTCTACCTCCTGAGTTAAACCATTTCTGTAATGTATTTCATGTATCCATGTTACGACCGTATAAACCTGACTATAAACACGTTATAAACTACGAACCTATCCAAATCGAAGAAGATCTATCTTATATAGAAGAACCTATTCAGATCATCGGCTGGAAGGAACAAGTGTTACGAAACAAAGTAATAGCATCGGTGTCGACGTCGGAAAAAATTTCCTTTTTTTGGAATTCCTCTTTTTTGTGATTCTACCCTTTATGTTTTCTATGTGTTTATTTTTATTTGAAAGGGCGAGTTTGAAAATAGTCCGACACAAAATGTCAACGATTTGAAAATTTAGAGTCGCCAGTTGGTAGTTTAGAAATGGTTGTACCAACTCAACAGAATTTGAAAAGGTTTACACAAAGGCCCAATTGTTGGACTCTATTTAACATGCATTGGAAACCGAGATTCATAGAGTTCGAGAGCTTGATTAAGCGGGGGGGGGGGGGGAAAGTGTTACGCACCCCCTGACTTCCGTGAAAACACAGTTATCCCTCGTTTTCACCTATATACAAAGGGTTTGATGTGTGTAAAAGTTTAATTTTAAGAAATATACAACAATGATGTTTTGAAAATAAATTTTCAAACCCTTATGCTCATATAGTAATTGAGGCCTTTGATACTTTCATTTTATTCCGTAATCAGCTAGTTTTGATTTTATTCTCGAGATGCGAAGCATCTTCAATAAAATAATATACATATAAGTGTCGGGCTCCTAATGGGCATGAAAGCCATCGAAGCATGTCTAAAGACCATAAATATGATTTACAAGCTAACTGTACAGGTGAAAAATGTCCATCATGCAAACCAAATCTAGATCCGTCAGCTGGATCTTAGATCCCGTGGCTCCTAGGCTCACATAATACCATATGAGTATCCTGCATATAGAGGATACTAGAGTAAAATAAATATTTAATCTAAACGACGCAAAACAAAGGATTCATCAGTTAAATCTCTGTCTGCGCGTAGCCAAGCTTTTCGTTCCCTCTAGATACAGATCTAGGGTCACGTGGTTGCTTAATATTTACAAACAAAACTAGAAAGAAAACTAGATTTAAATAAATCTTAGCTATTCTAGCTCAACGATTCCAATTTTATAACTTTTGAACTGGTAAAAAGTTAGATATGACTAGATTAAGATAAATCTAGTCCACAAATTTAAATATTATAGATTTACATTGAATTAACTGTTAACACAGATATTAGTTAATATATATATATAAATAGTAGAAAGCTTCAAATCTAAAAAAATCTTACAATGTACTGCAAAGAAGGTTTCAGACCGCTTTTAGAGCTTGAAAACTCAGTTTCCACTGGTTAAAATTTGATACGTCGTATATATATATATATATATATATATATATATATATATATATATATATATATATATAAACACAAGTGTTTAGAAAGAAGAATATTGGAGTTTGAAACACTATAGGAGGGGTTAAGAGCTGAAATGGACAGAGTTCTCTCTTTTTTTTTCTACATTTTATGGCTGATGGGGGGTCTTATTTATAAACCAAAATAGCCACGGGTCTACCCATGGCAGTCGCGGGTCTACCTGAGGCTGCCCGGGTGGGACCCAGGTCCCGTGGGTCGAATCGTCTCAAAGTAAGTGCACTCCGACCAATGCGCTGTCTACTCGAACTTTCATAACTTTCAATCCAGGAGTTCGATGGACGTGCCATACCATTCCAGAAAGCTCTTTTCGAGAGCTACAAAATGACATAGTGCTTCTCCTTTTTCAAATCCGAGATGATGGGTCCATGACCGAAATGGCATCTTCGAGTCTTCGTAAGCAGTCCGTTAAGCTGTTTTGCGTAGTTTGCTCTTAGAAGTGCTGCAATGGCTTTTTGTGACCCTATTTGTTATTTTATTAGGTTTGTTGAAGTTGACTTGTTAAATGACTATTTTTCCCTTTCGGGGGTTGTCTCCAAAGTTGATGGGGATTTTGGTTGTCCTTCGGGGTTGGCTCCACGGTTTTATTGCTGCCAACTTTTCTTTTCCTTAGGGTTGATTTGATGTTCCACAGGAAAGTCTCTGTGATTAGATTTGATGTTGTGGTCCTCTAGGGTTATCTCTAGAGTGTGAAAAAGACGATTTTGCCCTCCTGCATAGTTAGTAACAGGAAAATAAATTTTGAGTGTCTACAGATGTTCATCTTTATCATGTTTATGTAATGCAATGGAATGAACATGATAAAGATTAATAGACACTTGAAATATGACAAGGGATATTTAATGATGCAAATCGCAATGCAATAAATGTTATGATAAATGTTAAAATGCTTTTGTAAATTTTACTTTACAAATCGCACATCGCATTTCACAAATCACACTTCATACATCGTAAATCGCTTTACCATTTTCAGTTATTGCTTATGCATATACTGGTGTTAACTTTAATGGTTTGATTTTTGTCGGTGTTACCGATGCTTGTTTGATGAAGATAAATTTAGATGTTTTCTACATCTCTGCTAGGGATGACATTCTAAAATCACTGGACCTTCCTGATGTATACGCTGGTAGTTTACAACGGTGCCTACCCTGCTGGTAGTTAACAACGATGCCTTCCCTATTGGTAGTTGACAATGGTGCCTACCCTGATAGGAGTTCACAACGGTGCCTACCCTGCTGGTTGTTGACAACGGTTGATCACTGGACTGTATTGATGCCTACTCGTACGGTAGTTTTCAACATCACAATTTTTTCTCAAGTCTGGGCATTTAATGTGTATGCATATTTGACTCTATTGAGGATGCATGAATAACTTTTTAATGGAGATGTGCACTGATATAGCGCGGTTGCACATGTACAGACCGTACATGATATATTGATCTTAGAAGTCTATTGTCCTAGGTTGATGTATATGCTTAATTGTCTTGACAAGATGTAGAAACATACCTCACCCTTTGTGATGCGATTTGGAGTTTCTTTTAGCTGTTGGGTGCTTATGCCCCATTTCCTTGTGTTTTTTATTTCAGTTTATACAGAGGTGATGTATTATATGATGATGTATTTAGGAATGCATATATCATGCTTTTTATTCCCTACATCATATTGTCATTTATCATTGTTATTTATAATGATGCACGCATTATGTAATGGATATGCATTCACACAGGTGAGTTTAGCATTGACCCCTAGATGGTCTTATGATACGGTTCTACAAATTTCTTCATCTACCGTTAGTCAAATTGAGCATACCCTACCCATATTGATAGCCTCTTCTCTGAGATAATGGTATGGTAGTTTGTCTCCCCCAAATCAGGTGACAGTTGATCAGCTATTGAGGCATTCTATGTCCCTCTTGACGTTCGAGGTACCGTTGGGATTTGTAGAGGGCATGATATCTTGTTGGATACCAAAGAGACATGTCTTTAGATTCGATATCCATGAGTTGACTCCCACATTAAAGGAGTATGAGCATCTCACTAATTTACCCTTCTACCGATCTTGTGCTAGGATGGCTGTCGGTGATATGAGCCGGCAGTTTGTGACCCTAGTGGGCGTACGATGTAGAGTTACCATGGATGAGATTACCTCAGGGCATTTGGTGTCCTTGGATTTCTTGATTGACCGATTTAGGTCACTAGACAGCTATCTACAATATTCAGAGGATTTCACC
This sequence comes from Panax notoginseng, assembly GCA_016801055.1. Taxonomy (NCBI): domain Eukaryota; kingdom Viridiplantae; phylum Streptophyta; class Magnoliopsida; order Apiales; family Araliaceae; genus Panax; species Panax notoginseng. The sequence continues at coordinate 93,338,845 of CM029017.1, read as the reverse complement.
ATTATTGAGGGTGAGTGACATGTTGCCCGTGTAGATATCCTATTGATGTGTGTCGTGGCCTATTTGTATATGTCGCTATATATGGGCCATCTGGATATTGGCTTAATTATGGTAGTTCATGCTCTTAGGGAGGGTTGTACCATCTTGCCCATGATATTAGCGGAGCCCTTGAGGTCGACCACATTTTATCATACCCCTCCTATAGGGTTTTTCAGAGGCAGTGTTGTCTTGTTGTATATGCGGTTCATGACATATTTGAGACCGATTGACACCTTTAGACATCATGGGTACTGTTTTACTCATGAGATAGCCATGTCTTATTCCTTTCAGTCGGATGAGTGTACATATGCAACTCCTGGTTGGCTTTTCTGACAAGGATTGAGGATCCATTTGCTATCTTGCCTTGATGAGGACTCGGCTCTCCTTATAGCTTTATTACTCATGCTGTTGACATGGCTTATCTACCCATGGCTGGTTTGATAGGGGTGACCACGTATCATCCACAGGCTGTCATGGGACAATTTGATCAGTTTCAGGATATTAACCCCTTTGACGGGGCATTGGGTCAGGGACTGTTAGCTCGGCTTTTGTTAGCAGATCACTTGACCAGGATTTATGATTATTAGACCATCGAGAGAGGGCTATTTTTGGACTAGTCACCTGGGTCTCTCTTCAGGGTATTTTGCATGGCTGGAGGCATATATTACATCGGCAATGGTTGTCACTCAGAGCTGAGTATTGATTCTGATGAGGAGGAGCCTATGGAGGGTCCTGATTCTCCTACCGAGGACGAGCTATTTACTGGTTTGACAACAACTCTGGTCATTGACTCCCCCAGCATTCCTACTACTACGTCTCCACCTTCTATAAAGTATTTTGAGTAGAGGTTACATCTGATGACATTTGAGAGGGATTAAGCTAGGGCTCTGATGTTGATAGCTTTTTCTGGTAGAGATGTTTCTTTTACTGAGAGGGATGATGCTCGAGCTAGCCGGGATGCCACTTTTATTGTGAAGGATAAGGCTTGAGCGGCTCAGGATGCTGCTTTACTGATAGCACTGCACTTAGATTCCACACGGCTAGCATCGTTACAGATATGAGTGCATTCATAGATGATCATGGTAGCACTATGTAGATGGTCGTAGATCTTCTGGCTCACATGGATACCCTAGGGCAGGAGCATATAAATTTGCCTCCATCTTCTGAGAGGGACTCCATGTTGGACTTGTTGGCCCATTTATCTACGGGTTTATAGACTACCTTTCACCTTCCTGCATAGACTAGGTTATCCATTTTTATCATGCACATGATACATTATATATATGAAACAATATTATATGACAAGGAAATATATTTTGATTCATTTCACTTTTAGATATGTCTTTTCACTTTCTCGATCCTTGATGGATTGACATTGAGATGTCCTAGGATCTTTTTGAATGGGACATTGATCTTTGGGCTTCCATTTTTTTGGTGTCTTGGAACTGGTCTTTGATGTGCTTAAGGTTTAAGCAAAGGGTTTGGCTTTCCTTTTTGAGGGTTTGATCGCACCATAAATGGTTGCCTATGTACCCCCAATGATGAAGGGAGATCAGGTCTTACGTAGTTCAGGCTATGCTTGAATACTTTTGAGTTTGGATTTTTTTTTGGGTTTTTGAGTTTCTTGCTTGGTTTGAGGGGTTTTTAGATTATTTTTTTGTTTGACCACACCATAGATGGCTACCTACGTACTCCCATTGATGAGGGGAGATCAGGTCTTTCGTAGTTCAAGCTTTGGCTTAAGCTGTTGAAGAGTTGTATCTTATGATTGCTGAATCATTGAAGGGTTTTGTGATTTTGTAGGGGTTAGATCGCACCATAGTTGGCTGCCTACGTACTCCTATTGATGAGGGGAGATCAGTTCTTTCGTAGTTCAGGCTTTGTAGTGAAAACCTGAATTTATTTGATTGATTGATTTGATTTTTGATTTATTTTTTAGAACCAGGATGTTGGCTTGTAGATTATTTCAGACTTAGTACCTTTTCACGTTGTCTAATTTGATATGCTGGGGAAATTCTTCACCATCCATTTCTTGCAGTCTGAGGGCTCCTCCCGTCAACACTTCCTTGATAATGAAAGGGCCTTCCCAGTTCGGGGGAAACTTTCCTTTAGATTGATCTTGCTTAGCAAGGACTTTCTTTAATACCAAGTCATTTTCTTTAAATTACCAAAGCCAGACTTTCTTGTTGTATGATTGAGCAATTCTCTGCTGATATAATTGACCATGAAAGATAGTTGTGGCCCTCCTATCATCTATCAGAGATAATTAGTTTTACTGGTCTTGCAACAACTGGTTTTCCTCCATTTCAACATCTATCAACACTCTTAATGACTCCATTTCTACATATATGGGGAGCACTGCTTCCATGCCATAGACCAATGAGTGGGGGCAGCCCTAGTAAAAGTGCGCATTGACGTTCTATAGGCTAGCGAAGTCAAAGGTAATAATTCAGGCTATCCCTTATGATTGGCAGACATCTTTTGCATGATCTTCCTTATGTTCTTATTGGCTGCTTCAATAGGACCATTCATCTTAGGATGATAAATGATGGAGTTAAGATGTTTGATGTGGAATTTGCTGTATAACTCCTCCATCATCTAGTTATTTAGATTCTTAGCATTGTCTGATATGATCACCTCTGGTTGTCCATATCGACAGATGATATTGTTTCTAATGAAACCAATGATTACCTCATTGGTGACTTGGAAAAAGAGGCCGCTTATACCAATTTGGTAAAGTAATAGATCATGGTGAAGATAAATCGATGACCATGCTGGCTTTGGGCTCGATTGGCCCAATCATGTCCATTCCCCACATTAAAAAGGGTCATGGTGGACTCATATTGTGTAGTTCATTTGGAAGAGTGTGGATGGAATTTTCATGAATTTGGCATTGATAGCATCTCCTGACGTGATCATCATAGTCGGCTTTGAGAGAAATCTAATAATGTCATGTTCTTAATATCTTCTTGGCAAGTAAAGGACCGCTCATGTGTGAACCACATACTCTATCAAGGACTTCATCCGTGAGTCTTTGGGCTTGGTTTTATCTAGGCATCTTAGAAGGCATATTCCTGCATCCCTTTTGTAAAGTGCATCTCTGCTCAGGTAGAATTTCATGGCCACTTTATGGATCCGCTTTCTTTCAGCTTGACTTGCCCCAGCGGGCGTAGATCCATCTCGAAGATATTCTTTAATGTCATGATATTAGGGCTGTTTGATGGGAGGCAATTCATCTGATACTTCTCCAATGTAATTTACATAGGCTGGTGCCTTCTGGCTTGCAAATTTGATATCTGAGATGCCTCCCCTTTCAGATATGTTGATCAAGGAAGCTAAGGTTACTAGTGAATATGCAAAATCATTCATGTTCTGAGGGATGTGGATGAAAGATATTTCTTCGAACTCCATATCCATCTTGATAACTTGCCGATAGTAAGGCAGCAAATGCAATTCTTTGGTGTGATATGCCCTAGTGGTTTGCTTGATGACTAGCTCGGAATCCCTAAAGGCAATTAACCATTTGACATCCATGGATTGGGCCAGTTTCAATCCCATAATACAACCTTTATACTTAGCTGTGTTGTTGGTGTTGACGAACTATAATTTGATAGCCACACGATACTGTTCTCCCACAATAGATACCAAAACTTCCCCTTCTCCGGCACCTTCTATGTTTATGTCTCCATCAAAATACAATCCCCAAGATCGGACTGTATTTTTCTGATGGATTTGTTGAATTATCATTATTCCTTCATCCGGGAAATACATTTCCAAGGGCTCAAAATTCCATGATGGTGCTCCAGCTTATTGATTCGCAATTCCTTGACCTTTGATAGACTTTTTGAGTCACGTAGATGATGTCGAATTGTTTGAGGATCAACTGCCATTTGGACAGTCGGCAATTCAACATGGGTTTGTTAAATACGTACTTTAGAGGATCCATGTGGGATATGAGATAGGTTGTGTGACCCTGGAGATAATGTTGTAACCTCATGGCGGCCCATGCTAATGCACAATAAGTCCTTTCAATCAAGTATACTTTTGCTCGCCGCTACTATATCTTTTGTTGAGATAATTGATAGCTATTTCTTTGCCTCTATCGTCTTTTTGTCCCAGCATGCAGCCCATAGAATTGTAATTGACTGACAGGTAGATAAACATGGAAACATTATCCTTTGGAGGTACCAAGACAGGAGCTTTGACCAATTGCTTTTTGATGGAAAGGAACGCTTTTTGACAATCTTCATTCCATTTCATGGAAGAATTTTTCCTTAACAGATTAATGATGGGCTCACACGTTGCTTTGAGTAGAGAGATGAATCTGCTGATGAAATTGATTCTTCCCAAAAATCCCCGCATTTCCTTTTTAGTTCGGGGCACGGGCATCTCGATGATTGCCTCAATTTTGGCGGGATCCAGTTCAATGCCCCTGTGACTTACTAGAAATCCCAACAACTTGCCTGATTTAACACCGAAGGCACACTTTTCCGGATTCAGCTTCAAGTTGTATTTGTGTAATCGTTTGAAAAGCTTTTTGAGATGGTCGATATGGTAATCTTCCTTTCGGGATTTGACGATGATGTCATCCACACAAACCTCTATTTCTTTTTGCATCAAATCATAGAAAAGGGCCATCATGGCTCGCTGATAAGTTGCACCGACATTGATAAGGACGAAAGATAAACATCTATAACAAAAGGTTCCCCAAGAAGTGATGAAGATTGTTTTATCCCTGTCTTCTTTAGCAACCATGATCTGATTGCACCCAGCGAAGCAGTCAATAAAAGAATACATGCCATACTGAGCCGTGTTGTCTATTAGTATATGGATAAAAGGTACTCAAAAATTATATTTGAGACAAGCTTTGTTCAAATCCCGGTAATCCACACATACTCATACCTTCCCTCCGGGCTTAGGCACAGGAAATATATTGGACAACCACTCAGGGTAGGTTGATACCACGATGATGTCGACTTTGAATTGATTAATAATTTCTTCCTTGACTTTCAAGCTCCACTCAGGTTTCAATTGCCTGAGCTTCTGCTTGACTATCTTGAATCCTTCATTAATAGGCAAGCAATGGATGACAATATCAGTAGACAAACCGATCATGTCCTCATTTGACCATGCAAACACATCCTAGAACTGGGTTAGTATAACAACCAGGTCTTTTCTTTGGCTTGGGGTAAGGTCCATGCAAATCTCAATTTCTTTAGGGTTTTCTGAGGTTTCGATATTGACACAAATGGTTTAATTAAGGTTTGGTTTTGGTTTATCTTCGACCCATTCTTTGATCTCCTCAGGCACGTCATAGTCTTCTATCTCTTATTGTTGAATCCCCATCAAGTAAAAGTCTAACTCTACATCAAAGTTGTTGTCATTATCGAGATTTGGCATTCCATCAACAAGGCTAGACAGATCCAACTTTAGAGTCCTGAAAACAAAATGCTTTCACTTAATATATGAGATTGTTTGATCATACAAAGCGTTAGCAAAAGTATGACAAAAGTAACTGCTAGTACTATGTAACAAAAGTAAGTAGTCAATAATATCTACACTTTAAGGCAGATGTACTTTTTGCCCTTTTTACCCTTTTTGGCAGATGCAAGGAGTGCTGCTCCAATTGCCTAGGATCAAGTCTTTGTGGACATCTGTGATGAAGGGATAGTTGATGTCCTCATCCTCTTTGATGATGACCATAACTGAATTCATATCAAGGTCAGTATTTTCCTTTAATCGATTCTCCTTAGCCCTATTTATGCGAGGGATCAGGATTTGATCTCTTAAATAGTCATCATCTGGGATATCCTCGTTCATACCCTTAGTATGCACCAAAAAGTACATCTTTGATAACCGATTTTGTACTTCTTGTTTGAGTCTCTAATTCCTTTCCTTGCTTTTTGGATCCGAAATTAGGACTTATTTTCCACTAGCCAGCTCGGTCCTAGGAATCAGCATACCCGTCACAAAAATAAGAATTTTCCGCATACGCTTTACAAATCCTGCATCTATAAGATTAGGTAGCAGAATGGTAGAGGAAGGAATTGGTGGATATTTTTGCGGGTTCTGATGATCTGATCCAGACGAATAGCCCAATCTAGCCTTCCATGTATGGCTAGGAATTTGAACTGGACTTCTGATTCCTTGCTAACCATGGATCTATATGGCAGGAGCAGATCCATCTACCCTTCATCAACAGGTCAAACACATCATCAATGGTAATCTGGTAACTGTCAATGTCGAAATAAAATATCTTGTTCATACACAAAGCGATATATCTTTACTCAATCTTAATGAGGGAATTGAGTTTGTCATTTTTTGAGCTATTGAGGTAAGCAACACTCAATATCAACCTATCGGGTTCCCGCCTTTGAAGCCCAAAGTTTCCACCGAAGTAATGTTGGCTAATCAATAAATGATATACTTTTTGTTACACAATGGCTCTTTCTATCTCCCATTGACACAATCCTTAGGGCAAAACCCCCAAATGGGTAATAATCTCTCTATAAATAGAAGTCCCTCCTCTCAAATTTGAGTAGCTAATTTCTCTGTAGTGTTTCTAATTAGAATGTGAGTGTTGTTGAGCAATCTAGAAATTGAAGCAAGAGTTAACATTTCAACTTCAAGAAGGTAATGTCCGTTTACATGTTCTTAAGTTCAAGTTTTGCAAGTTCTTAGGAATATGCTTGAATACTTGTTGTTTGAGTTGAAAAATTGATTGTTGAAACATGATGTAATCTGTAAGTTGATGATAGACATTGTTAATATGGTTGAATACAAAAATAACGAAGGTTAAACGGATTAATTTGGTCAAGAAATGAATCTATGATGAAGAGAATCGATAAATATATTAAACTTTGGAAAAATAACATAAAGTTGGAATTTGATTCTTGAATTTGGTTGTTTATGTGATTTGAGTTGTTAGAATCATGCTAGGGATGTTTGGTAGTAAGTTTATGGAGTTTATAACAATTGGGTAACCTTAAATTGTTGGTTATATATGAATTTAGGGCATTGGTTCGCAGCAGGGGAGTTAGGAACTGAACTGCAGTATCCAAGTATGGACAGTGCCGCCCTGGCGAGCTTTATTGTCGCCCCGGCGGGGTTCCGACAGTGTAAAAGTCCCGCCCCGGCGGGGGGTTGGGCAGTGAAGTTAGATTTCTACTTTTGTTGTTCAATACAAGAAATCCTAATTTAACCTAACTTAACCCAAGGAACATAAATAATCTTTAAACATGTATTAATACGTATTGTAAGATGTTTTAGTGGGCTTGGGGTTTGAGTTATAATCTTTTGGAGGAAAAATTTAAAAGTCAAAAACCAAACTCGATAGATCACGTGTCTTTTGAATTCTGACTTTTTAAGCATGTGTATGTAACTTAATTAAGTTTATAAATATGTTTTCAAGATGCTTTGCATACATAGTATGTTTAATATGAGACTTTTAAGAAAACTCACAGGTTTGAAAACCAATTTTTGTTGAAAACTCTACGACTTTTATTGTGAACTTTTGAATAATTATAATAGGATACTTTATGCCTATAGAGATAACCGACATGTTCACATGTATAGGTAGACACGATATAAACTACGCAATCATGAACTAAAATGAGTTTCTAAGTAGAGAGCTATACTAGCTACGTGCAAAAAAATCTAATACGTGCAAGCATGCGTAGAAAGGTTGTTTAGCATTGTTATGTGGTTTAATGAATACTATGGTTAGTAGTTTATATAATGAGCTCTCTTAGCTTTGTAAGATGGAAATTTATGAGTAAAATTAACAATTGTTGAAAGTAAATTAAAACTACCAAACCTAGCTTAACAGTTCCTTAACATGTATGTGTGAAATGACTTAAACTAGAATGCGTGACTTAAGTAATATTTCACGTATACAAATATGAGATGAGTATATGGGACTAAAATTTGCTAAAATGTTTCTAAAATTTTCAAAAGTAAGAACAATGTGGATTATGCATCTATGAGTTTTAAATGTGTATAGAATACATGGATAGAAATATGTGTGATAAATGCATGTTGATATATATGTCAATTGTGTGTGACTAATGAATACCTATACGTACATAAATATGATAATATAGTTCATTGAGGTGATTTTATGCTATAAGTGGTAATCAACGCAAAAGGCAAGTCTCTAACTTTAAACTTCCTACGTTATTACAAGTGACATAACTTCATTCTTATAATTAAATGAAAGTATCTAGACCTTATGTCTCATAGTGAAACTTCGAATCATTGTTATATCTAACATACTTATATTGAGCAAATATCTACATTCGTATGATTATTTTTCATAATCAAAAATTGATTTTTATAACTTGACTCATGTTACAAGAATTAAACTTATTGTTCCTAAAAAGTTGTCTAAGCTATTTGATTCGGCTAGACTAATATCATGTGTTAGAAAGATATCCAAACCAATTGACTTGGTGCGGACTCTTATAAATCTACTGAGATGAACAACCCTTAATGAAGGGGAAATTATATAACTATCGAGAAACTGACGCGCGCACATACTAGAATATTTAAATGTTATGCATAACACAAGGTACTTTAGGCTGATCACCTGTTGTACTCATTTATATTGGATTTTCAGTATAATACTGTTAATTCTAGCAAGAGTTCTTAGTCTCTAGTGACTGCTCAGTGTTTCTTCTTCTTGAACCTTGAAATGATTAAACCTTTGCATCTTATTGATATCTTTCAGTCCATATCGTCACTTATTGAGAACTATTGATACTACTGATTATTCTTGAACTATCATTTACTGTTATACCCTTGAGATTCAAACTTTATATTTGTTCACCCTTATTGCTATATTTCTTGTTGGGCAAACCTATTGCTCATTCTTGCTTTCCTAAAAACATTGCAGTTAAGGCAGAGCAAGGCGTTACCTCAGGGAAAGACAAAGGAAAGGGCAAGGCTATGAAATAACTTTAGTACTTTAAGTGTAGGAGAGCTATTATTACTATTATTATTATAATGATGTATTAAGGGATGATTAATTTACGTTTAAGTTTAATTATTGGAATGTTGTAGTAACGGTCACGAGACCTTGCGACAAGAATATTTATGTTATAACAATGTAAATTATTCTATTATTTCGTTGTTGATGATTTTAGTATGATATTAGAATTAGCACGTGACACACCAGATTCGAGATGAGTGTCTGAATTTGGGGGCGTCACAGTTATTGCACAGTAACTCATATTATTTGATATGATATAATTAGACCAGTTGGAAGTATTATGAGTCTATGTTAATAATTGTGAATAATGGTTCAAAGATTGAAAATGGTGTTGATTAAAGATAAGTATGATATGTAGATGTTTGTTCAATTATTTTTTTTTTACAAAAGTAAGTCTGGCAGGACTTGCCGACACTCTACTTTTCCTAAAGTAGTCTGGACCTGTGACAACCCGGGAATTTAGATATTTATTAAAATCTTAAAATATTGAATCAAGGTTAAATAATAGACCTAGATAGAAATTAAGTGAATGGATATGACATTTTTGGGAAGAAATTTTATGGATTTAAACATTTTTGTGGAGAATTATTCAGGATTAAGTGTATAAGTGTATATTAAGTAGACCAGCCCCTAGAATGATCAATATCATCTCAAGAACAGATCATGATGATCAGATTTAAGATTAAAGCTAGAAAGAGGTATAAACCCTAAATTTTGGAAATCATGTAATTTATGTTATATGTTATGATTTGTTGTTTTAAGTTGTGTATTAGGGTGTTATTTAGTGATCTGGGTTGTTACATCCTAGATCCATAACATCTAGATACACGAAAAATGAGTTTTTAGAAACTGATCATGAACCCTAAAAATGTGGTTTGACAACTGAATGTCAGAGACCCTAGATCCTTCTTCGTTTTTGCTTTGTGTTGTTTTATGTTATAGATTTGTTCTATGTCATGTGGACTATGATCTAAAACTGAAAACAAGGTTAGATCATGTGAAGATTGAAAGATATAAGCAGTCAAAGGGCGTTGACTGAGCACGAAAACTAGAAATCTGGGCAAACCCAGAAACCCCGAAAGCCTGACAACCATTTTTGAAGGCTCTGATCTTGCTCTCGTGTGATAGTTTGGCCAATTTGTTGTTTTGATGTTGTAGTATGATATCAGAACTACACAATCATGTCCTTAGATCACCCAGATCATGTATATAATCATAGATAATCATGGTCAAAGTAGCGTTGACCAACTGCCTGAAGAACAAATCTGGAAAATCCAGATTTCTTCAAGAGTAGTTTTTCTAACAAGGTTTAACCAGGCTAGATCCGTCACATGTGATATTGTAATACTAATCTAGTGTTATGTTGTTGTACCATGACATCTCTTCTACAAGTTTGAACCATTAGATCGCATGGAGTAAACTCAGAATCAAAGATACCAAGCTTCAAAGTAGGACCCTTGAAACTGCTTGAGTTTCTGGGCAACCCAAAAACTCAAGAACACGTCTGACAAGATCTTTGGGCCTCAGATTTTTCTCTGGTGTTATATATTGGCCATGAAACTTGATTCTAGTTGTAGTGTTTCCTAACACAAATTACGAGCCCAGAATCAACAAGATCCTAGATCTATTACTGGTCAAACTAGCTAACTTGCAAACTGGCCATGAAGATCTTGGCAGGCTCAAGAACACCTATAGAGATAGTTTCGTCGCTATAGGGCCCTTTAGCGACAGATTAATTACAAAATTATTATTTTTATTAAATAATTAGTATTAAATAGTTTTTAATTATTAAAAATTCATATTAAATTCCTAAAAATTATTTTAAAGCCTAAAAATGGGATTTTAATAATTTAGAATATATTTCATTAATATTTAATATTTTTGGAATATTAATCGTATTTAATTTATTTAATTAAAATATTAAATAAATTATTTAAAAATGATTTTAATACTTGAAAAATTATTTAAATTTATATTATGATATAAGAAAATATTTTAAGTTATTTTTAATGACTTTTAATATTTTGTGATGAATTTAATTAATAAATTAATATTAACAGTGATTGATTTATTTAATAAATATATTAAATAAATTATGGAAAATTAGTTTTACTGCTTTAAAAATCATATAAAAATGATTTAAGTATTATAAAAATATTTTGAGTCATAAAATATAACTTTTGATATTTTGTCATGAAAAATATTAATATTTTAATGTTAATGGCAATTATTGGATAATGAATTTAAATGTGTAAAAATCATATAAATGAGAAATTAAAGTATAAAAATACTTTAAGAAATTATAAATATTTTATAATTTTATGTTATGTGTTTCATTAATATTTGATATTAAATAAATATTATTGATATTAGAATATTGTGGTATTTAAATCATATAAATATGATATTAATGATTGAAAAATCATGATAAATGATAATAATTGTTTAAAAATTATTATGAGACTTTAAAAATTATTTTGACTGATAATAAAATTATCTAAGATAATTGTGTTGCGTTTAGACAAAGTCTTATGGATAATAGGCTCATGAATTCTCTGACTGGGCCGTCGGGATGTCGAAATTGTATCGGACTCAACTCAGACTGAAATAGTTTGACTTGATACCGAGTCTTATGTGTTGTATAAACTGATAGGATTATCTGTTAATGTGTTTAGGTTATTTGACAATTGTGATAGTATTATTCTAATTTGTAGATCAATATTATTTATAATAGGTCTTCAGTCAAAGCCAAATAAATTGCGTAACGATAATCAACGGTACATGCAAGTTTTCTTTAACTCGACCTCGAGTTGTTTCATTCAAGTATGCTTGTGGTTAATCATTGCTGATTACCATGTCTATGAATTATTAATTCGCACTCTGTGCATATCGCATGTGTTCATCAGGTATGAAAGGCTGATCACCTTCATTTCCATTCGGTCCAGATATATTTGTTTATGTTCAAAGTTCATTCAGATATGAAAATTTTTTCATCAGGCATGAAAGGCTGATCACCTTCAAAGTTTGTTTATCGTGAGTCCGTAACCTACAAAAATGGTTATTTGCAAGGGTGAGCTCGACATCCCAGTAATTCTAACAGTTTTCATGCATCACATAGCACATAATATTATGTGCAGTTTATACAATCATAATCATTTAAACTCAATACGCATGATGCTTCTCACATAGCAAGTATAGAGATTAACTTCTTAAACATATAATCATAGATTGACTTTCAAATTTCATACATATCTCATATGCATTTCATAAATATAACTCAACATTTTCATGGCAAAATATAATTTAAGCAACAATTATCAAATTCATATAACATATAGGAACTGAAAGACTTGACTGGCTCGTAGATTATCAACTATAACTTAACTGCTTATAGCTATATGCACTTCATGTATTCCTACATAATTGTATAATCATGGATTCATACCCATCAGTCATACATTTCCATACATTCTCAATGTAATAATAAATGTTACATTATTTTCTTACTCGGTATTTAAAACCTTCGTTTCACTTCTTTATCATACTCCTAGGATAGCTATTTATATATATGTATACCTTAGCCACTTATATTTGACATCAACATTCATATATATCTATCACACACTTGCATATCTGTGACGCCCCCAAAATAGGTATACATCACCCATTCTGAGTCGCCAAATACATGGTACAGAATTTAAATACAAACTTCTTTTATACAATATAACAAAATATAGCAGATAAGTTTTACATGAATATTGCCTTCTAGACAATATCCAAACTCAAATGGAGTCCTCATTACATTTATTATCACACTATTTTATAGAATAGTGAGTACTACTATAGCCACCATCTCGGACCATCACTCCGTTCTCCGACTAGTCCTAGCTACATTCTCATTTCCTAAAGAGAACAATGAAAGTAAAAGGGTGAGCTCAACTAGCCCAGTAAAAATATTATGACTAAGATAATGCATAATAAATAATTGTTAGCCTTCAACATTGTTAAACTGATAATAAACAACAAGTTTAACTGCAGCGGAACAAGTAATCCATTAGAAGAGTCAAGTAGATCATGATATCTACTATCTTCTATGATTTAAAAAGTTTATCATCAATTTTATCGCTGAGACTCAGTCCAATAAATAATCCACATCACTGAATTATCTACGCACTACAGGCTAAGGATATTCATTAGTATCACGTCCACGAATTATCCATGGACTACAGGCCAAGGACATTCGTGTAATCACCAATGGTCATGATCATGCCAACAACTGTCCATCAATGCACTACGGGCCAATGAGGACTTTTACCACATCATTTGTAACATTACGGGTCATGATTATACCGAATAATCCCTGGTCATAATCATACCAATCAACAGTCCATCTATGCACTACGGGCCAAAGATAATTTTCATCACAATATAAGCATGAAGATGATGACAATGATATAAGAGTTCAATTAAAAGAAAGCAAAGGATAAATTTTTAAAGACTTATAATTTAATTTATCCAGAATTCAATAATGTCCAAATTGTCAACATGATACTACTTTGTGGAGTAAAATTCAAGAATAATATTGTATCAAAAATTATTTGGACAGGAAAGAAATCAATTTTTGTCATGAATAGTACCCAAGGTGAATAATACCCGAGTGAATAGTACCTCTTGAATAGTACTTCGTGAATAGTTCTTTAGGAATAGTACTTTATGAATAGTACCTAGTGAATAGTACTTCGTGAATAGTACCTCGTTAATAGTAATTTATAAATAGTACCCCGTGAATAGTATTCTAGCATGAAAATCTTAAAATTTAATAGGAATGTTCAGAAAAATATCCTTGTGAAACGATACTAGATGTAGCATAAATTTTAAGGATATTCTATTAATTTCACTGAGTATAGAAGCAAATACTTTAACAAAATGAGTGTAAAATTAGGAATACGAAACGAAATAATATTACTTACATACTACCGAGTATGGGAGAAAATATTATTTCATACGAATATTGAACAAAAATAATATCTTTTACCTTAGTAGAAGGCTGGATACTGCAATAGTGAAATAGCAGAATACCCTTCTTCTTCCTCTCTATAGTTTCTCTCTCTGCAGTTGCTCTTGTGAGTCTTAGTGAATTGGTGAGAATGAAAGAAAAAATGAACTTCTATTTATATAAAAACATAGTTTCGATAACTGCACGTTTAGGGGCTCGAATTATTACAGTATAGTACCTTCATCTTTACCTCTATTTTTAATTTAGTCCTTGAAGTATTATCAATCTTGCACCTCCGCCCCTAATAGTACATGCATGTGAATCAATAGTTTCATACATGTGAACCAATAGTAATATGCATGTGAACCAATAGCAATTAATTGCTCATTTATCCGATTAATTGCCCGTTTGGTCTATAATAACAAAACCAGCAAATCACGAAATTACCTCCTTTGAGGGTAATTGGGTCATGGAAGAATTAAAGAAAACTAAATGAACAAACATCTTTAATCATCACGAACTTATTCATCATTAATATTATTACTCACAATACTTAACAACTAGATCATTCCCAGGAAAGAGGGAGCTTTTCGATAAGGATTTCTCCCTATTGCTGCGTAATTACGTGACCAAACCCCTTTTCTCGACAAAACTTTCTAGACATCGTCAATAATACAAATAATAATATGAATAACTTTGTCGTCTCAATTATTGATTTAATAATATAAAATATTATGCAGATGATACTATGACAATAACTGAATTAATAATATGAGAGATACTATGCATCAATTACTGTGACAATAATTGAATAAAACTGAGTGATTTCTCACGTAAGCATCAATAATCAAAGATATTATATAATAATGTGTGCTACTATGCAACCATACATATTACTGTACTTTTACCACCGGGTATTTCAACAGTCTAACGGTAAAACTTTCGTCGTTATTTTTATAAAAAGATATTTTTGTCGTTTTCAAACTTCGACAATACTTCTGTTGCGGGGTCCACCAATGATTGTGTCGTCATACGAATATTCACTGTTAAAAAGAATATTTCCCGACCAATCGAATATTTTATAACAACTTGCTAACTTTGCAAAATTTATAAATATTACCACAACTATAATATTATATCAAATCCACACCATAATATTCAAATATATATTTTGTAAAAAATTAATCTTTATTCATAAAAGTTGGGGTCTTACACTATCTACATATTTAAAACTCATAAATGCACAATCCACATTATTCTTGCTTTTTGTAACTTTAATAAAATTTGTCAAATATGGGTTATATGTAACCACTTCATCATCACTTAAGTCAAGCATTATATGTGACGCCCCTAAAATAGGTCCACACAACCCATTCTGAGTCGCCAAATACATACCACAGAATCCAAATACAAACTTCCTATTTACAACAATTAAACTGTCGTGCAAAATACATCAACACATAAGCTGTGAGTTTCAATATAAATAATAGTACTCACACTCCAAACCAATGATACTTTACATAAAAGTACAGTCGATAACTATTTTAGGAATTAATTTTTTTTGAAAAATGCTCAAGGAAGCCTTTATACATGGAAGGCCATGCATCTAAGTTATAGTAGATATCATAGGTATTGAGAATTAACCTTGGTTGACCCAATAGACCCCAAAGAGAACAAGACGATTACTATCCTATTTATTTTAATGGTGTGTATCTTCTTGCCATATAATTATCTTTATTGTCTTAAATTGAGGATTATATTCCAACCATACTCCAAGATTATATAGGTAGTGCTCATAGATATAGTCAGCAAGTGGATGCGCACAACCATATCTTATGATAACACGAATTTGTATGTGATTAGACATCGAGTATGACAGTGGCAACACACCCTTTAAACTCTCAATAAAATTACGTTCTCCTCATTCTAATGGGGTGCATTTTTGACGCTTTCAAAGTCGGGTTCTCATCCCCCTATTGTTGTTCACCAAAATCAATTATTAAATGATGTATAAAATACGACACACACATTTTAAGTCCTCAATACAATTATAAATTGACATGCTGTTTTATAATGTATTGAGAAACTTCAACAGTCACAGACCATCACTCTATTTCCTTGTTATCCCTGCTCAACCCAGCTACACTCTTATTACCTAAAAGGAATTGTGAAGCAAAAAGGTGAGCACAGATAGCTCAGTAAAGAATATTATGACTAAAGATAATTAAATTATCAATAGCCTTCATCAGTAATAAATCAGATATTTAGAACATATGGTAGATGATAAAAGTTTTCAACCTTAATTGCAGCGGAATCGACAGTCCATTAGAAGAGTCAAGTAGAACATAATGTCTACTATATCCTCCAAATTAAAAGTTCATCTTTAATATTTCCTTCCTGTAATACCTATCAAAAGTTCTTCGTTTTACTCAAGACAAAGAGAACTTTCATTACCTGTCTTTACCTGAACCACCAAAGATTATAGTTAAATTCACAATTTATGTTTATAATAATGTAAATCAACAGTTTCTCCTTGTCACAAAGGCTTAATAGAACTTTCACTCAATATCCTTGCCCCGAAGGCTAAAGACATTCAAATGTAATAATAATGATTATATCAATCAATTGTCTATCTTTGCACTACGGGCCAAAGATATTCAACTATAAAACCAATGGTCATGATCATGCTAATCAATTGTCTATCAGTGCACTACGGCCGAATACATTCAATTGTAAAACCAATGATCATGCAAAAAAATAATCTAACTTTGTACTACAGGCCAAAGATATTCATTTGTATCATCAGTGGTCATAATCATGCCAACACATGTCCATCTTTGCACTACGGGTCAAAGATATCAATCAACAGTTCATCTTTGCACTACAGGCCAAAGATATTCATGAATCAACCGTTCATCTTTGTACTACGGGCCAAAGACAACTTTCAACATAATTTAAGTCTAAGAATTATGACAATGATATAAAGAATGAATCAAGTGAGATCAAAGATAAATATTAGAGATTTCTAATTCAATTTATCTAGAGTTCAAGAATGTCCAAATTGTCAACATGAAGATCATAACATGAATTCAATTTCAAGAATAAGATTCATAAAAGATAACTTGGACAAAGAAAATGAAATTAAATTATGTTGTGAATAGTACTCATAAATATTATAATATGAATAGTACCGTATGAATAGTTATGACGCCCCCAAAATTAGGTATACATCACTCATCTTGAGTCGCCAGATACATGGTACAGAATTCAAATACAACTTAATAATAAAACTGTCGTGTTCAATACGACAAAACATAAACTGTGAGTTTGAATACAAATATTGTCAACTAGAGAGTATACAAACTCAAAAGGAGTCCTCATTATAATTATTATCACACTATTTCACAGAATAGTGAGGACTACTAATGCACCATCTAGGACCATCACTCCATTTTTCGACTCGTCCCAACTATATTCTCATTTCATGAAGAGAACAGTGAAAGAAAGGGTGAGCTCAACTAGCCCAGTAAGAAATATTATGACTAAGATAATGCAGAATAAATTATCATTAGTCTTCAATAATGTTAAACTGATAAAATACAATAGACATCAAGTTTAACTACAGCGAAACCAGCAATCCATTAAAAGAGTCAAGTAGAGAATAAAATCTACTATCTTTTATGATTTAAAAGGTTTTTCATGATTTTTATCGCTGGGACTCAACTTAATAAATAATTCACATCATCGAATCACCCCTACACTACGGCCAAGGATATTCTTTAGAATCACGACCACGAATTATCCATGCACTACGGCTAAAGATAATTATATTTTCATCAACGGTCTTGATCATGCTATAAAACAATTCATCTTTGCACTACGACCAAAGAGAATCCATAGCCATAATCATACCAAAAACTGTCCATCAATGCACTATGGGCCAGTGAGGACTTTTTTCACGTCATTTGTAACATTACGGTCATGATTACACTGAATAATCTCTAGTCATAATCATACCAAGTCCGTCTATGCACTACAGACCACTGATGACTTTCAACAAAATATAAACATAAGGATGATGAAAATGATATAAGAGTTCAATAAAATAAGTTCAAGAATTAATTTATCTAGGAACTGATAACGTCCATATTGTCAACATGATACTGTTTTGTAGAGTAAAATTTAAGAATGCTCAGAAGAATATTTCCATGAAAAGATACTGGATGAAGCGCAAATATCAAGGATATTCCACTAATTTCATGGAGTATAAAAGTCAAAGTTTTAACCAACTGAGTATAATAAAGAATGGAATAACAAAAGAAATCACCATGCATGCGATATACCACACAAGCAGGTTATTCTAACAAAAATAATAAATAACGGAACCAGGTCCGGCATAAAACGCACAGACATGATATTCTAACAGAATAATAAATAATGAAACTAGGTCCGGCGTAAACGCACAGACATGATATTCCAATAGAATAATAAATAATGGAACCAGGTCCGACGTAAATGCACAGATAGGATATTCCGACAGAATAATAAAGAACATAATAATAGAAGAATTTCACCATGTATTCGGTACTTCGCATAAACAGGTTATTCCAACATAATAATAAAGAATGGAATAATAGAAGAATTTCACCGAGTATAGGGGAGTCCGCGTATACATGTTATTCCAACAGAATAATAAAGAATGGAATAACAGAAGTTCTCTTCATGAATACAAAAGAAATAATATCCCTTACGTGTACAACAAATAATATCCCTTACCATAAAAGAAACTTGATATCGAGGTAGTGAAGTAGCAGGATACTTTTCTTCTCTCCCTCTATAATTTCTCTCTCTAGAGTTTCAGTGAATTCGTAAGAAAATAATGAAGGAATGAACTTCTATTTATAGAAAAATGGACTGCATAGTAACTAACTCATGAACGGTCTAGATTGATTTACTTTAATCTGACGGTCCATATTTAAAGCAAAATCTTTTAAATAAAATATAATATATTCTATTTATAATCTAATAAGACGAATAATTTTATAAAAAATTTTACTATGTAAACACTAAGCAGGCACTATGCAAATACTATGCATAATAAAATATAATATATTCTAATTATTGTCTATTAAAACAGATAACTTTATAAAAGTATTCTGTTTTATATAAAAAAATTTTACTATTAGCCTAATAAAACGAATAACTTTATAAAAGTATTCTGTTTTATATGAAAAGCTTTTCTGTTTTATTACATTAACAATATCAATAAAACAAAACTGAGTGACTTATCACGTAAGTATCAATAATCAATATCGTGTGCTACTATGCAACCACGCGTAATACTGTACTTTTACTACCGAGTAATTCAACAGTATTAATGGTAAAACTTCCGCCGTTATTTTCAATAAAATATTTTTGTCGTTTTCTCAATCCGACAATAATTCTATTGTGGGGTGCACCAATGATTGTGCCGTCATACGAATATTCCCCGATAAAAATAATATTTCCCGACTAATCGAATATAATATAACAACTTGCATACTTTGCAAAATTTATAAATACTACTCACAACTATAACATTATCTCAAATTCACACCATAATATTTAAAAAAAATACTTCGAAAAAATTAAATCTTTATTCATAAAATCTAGGGTTTCATAATCTCCCCTCCTTATGAAATTTAGCCCTCAAAATTTACGTACGTACCTGGTATGCCGAACAGATGAGGACACTTCGTCAGATTTTAACTCTTGAGGTATAACCTTTGAGTGTTGAATACATTCCAGAATTTTAACAGGTACATCTTCATTAGTTAAATTATTCGCTATCTCGTCTGGTTTTAAATCAATAATGTGGTTCGGGTCGTCCACATATTTACGTAACATCAATACGTTAAAAATGTTATGAACACACGACATACTTGGAGGTAAAACGAGTCTATAAGCCACAGTTCCTACTCGATCGAGGATTTCAAATGGGTCAATTCAATCGAGGGTTGAGATTTTCTCTCTTCATCGATTCTTTCTTCTAGAATAACGCCCTCTTGAACCTTCTTATTCACATTCATCAGCTCTGAGTATGTAGCTTGAGCGGCTTTAACTTTATTGATTAAAGTCGATTCTGATCGTATATTTATTATCTTCACGTGGGTCCCTAGAGTCTTTAACTCTATCTTTATCATTTGTAAGTTATACGAAATGGGTCTTTGCGTTGACAATATCGCACTCGTACCCGCATATGATCTTTTACTCAATGCGTCAGCTACCACGTTCGCTTTTCTAGGATGGTATTGGAGGGTATGATCATAATCTTTCAACAGTTCAAGCCAACGTCGTTGCCGCATGCTAAGTTCCTTTTGGGTGAAGAAATATTTAAGGGTTTAAGAAATGAGTTTTGTACTGGGGTCAATACAAAATTCGATTTCACGCTCTGGGGTAGGCTAAGAAGTCTTCAAGAATATGTCAGGAACTTTATTAATAATAGAAATATCGTTTAAAACTGTGACCCTCATCCAAGACTTGGATAACACGTCTCATTGATACCTATCAACTTGCCATCATCATTCACGACGTCGCCTACAGAATGTCTGGCTTCGGTGCATTCCACATAAGGAAGTCACCAGATAAAGGCTCAGGGCTTTTTACTTATGGCTCGATATGATAATGATTGACTTTAGTGGTTTGGTTACTTTGAATTCACATAACAGGTTGGTTAGGAGTATGAAAGCTAACAACCTTACGAAAAGCATGATGAGTAGTTAGCCAATCATTTCCAAAAATCACATCAAAGGCAAGCATTTTCGAAGAGATAAGATCGACAGGTAACGTGAAAGTGTTGATTTGAACAAGATTTATAAATAGTGGAGGTAACGAAGGTTTCTACTAACGAAGTTTTAACCAATAAGTCAAAGTCTAACTTCTCCGGAGTTAAATTTAAACGTTGAGCGCAAGCAAGAGAGATAAAAGAATAGGTAGAACCGGTATCGAATAAGGCATAGACTTCACAAGAATTTATAATTAACTAAGCCGTGATAACTTCGTTCGATTCCTCGTCATGAAAACTGTTCTCCCTTAAACTACCGAATTTGACTTGTTCGGGACAGTCTTTGGTGTCGTCATTACCACTGGAATTGACTTTTGCTATAGGGTATATTCCACCCTCAACTGCTTCGTCGTACTCCTACTCCATGATCTGAATCATTAGCCTTCGATCCATATCGAATTGGGGTTGACCGTAATGTATAGGATAATTCAAAACTCGATGTTGGATTCTCCCAATTGCTGTCAAAAAAGAGAAATACATATCATCTATTTTAGGTTTCTTGGATCGAACTTCTCTTTCCACAATATTATCAACGCGTCGTGTGACTTTTACCCATGCATATTTCATTCTCACTCGTTCTGTTGTTTCTTCTTTCAGCTGCTCCTTGACATTTGAATTCTCAGATTCCAGCTTTAATATCGTATACTCTGCCGAAGAGCGCTCCTGTTCAGCTATCACACATCGGGTAATACAATTTTGAATTGTTACATTCCTTTGCTCCACTACCTCCTTTCGTTCTTCAGCCTGCTCTTCTAACTCATGAATACGATTTTGCAATTTTACATTTTGATCAATAAGTTCTTCTAATAAATCCTCCTTAGGTTCCTCTTCTTCCTCACTCTCAGTTGCTACCTCTGCGACTTGCTTGAGTGAAACTTTTAATTCCTCAATCACCACATGGATATCTCTAATCGCATTATCTGTGTTGGAGATTAGACGTGTCTCCACGGTCACATGTGCTCCATTGCTATTCTCAACATTCTCGGATGTTATTTTCAAATACTGCTGCAAAACAAGGGTTAATTAACCTATCACATATTATCCCTATACTCTGACCGACCAATTAAATACCAAATAAACTTAGGTAAGTCATACTAGCGAAGGAATTACCCGTCTCTCCCCTCCTAGTTCTATTCTCACATCCTAGCCAGGGATCATATCCCTAAGCTTTGATACCAGCTGTGACACCCCCAAAATTAGGTATACATCACCCATCTTGAGTCGCCAGATACATGGTACAGAATTCAAATACAACATAATAATAAAACTGTCGTGTTCAATACGATAAAACATAAACTGTGAGTTTGAATACAAATATTGTCTACTAGAGAGTATACAAACTCAAAAGGAGTCCTCATTACAATTATTATCACACTATTTCACAGAATAGTGAGGACTACTAATGCACCATCTAGGACCATCACTCCGTTTCTCGACTCGTCCCAACTATATTCTCATTTCCTGAAGAGAACAGTGAAAGAAAGGGTGAGCTCAACTAGCCCAGTAAGAAATATTATGACTAAGATAAGGTAGAATAAATTATCATTAGTCTTCAACAATGTTAAACTGATAAAATACAATAGACATCAAGTTTAACTGCAGCGAAACTAGCAATCCATTAAAAGAGTTAAGTAGAGAATAAAATCTACTATCTTTTATGATTTAAAAGGTTTTTCATGATTTTTATCGCTGGGACTCAGCTTAATAAATAATCCACATCATCGAATCACCCCTGCACTACGGCCAAGGATATTCTTTAGTATCACGACCACGAATTATCCATGCACTACGGCTAAAGATAATCATAATTTTATCAACGGTCCTGATCATGCCATAAAACAATTTATCTTTGCACTACGGCCAAAGAGAATCCATAGCCATAATCATACTAAAAACTGTCCATCAGTGCACTACGGGTCAGTGAGAACTTTTTTCACATCATTTGTAATATTACGGTCATGATTACACCGAATAATCCCTGGTCATAATCATACCAAGTCCATCTATGCACTACAAGCCACAGATGACTTTCAACAAAATATAAACATGAGGATGATGACAATGATATAAGAGTTCAATAAAATAAGTTCAAGAATTAATTTATCTAGGAACTAATAACGTCTAAATTGTCAACATGATACTGCTCAAGAATGCTCAGAAGAATATTTCCATGAAAAGATACTGGATGAAGCGCAAATATCAAGGATATTCCACTAATTTCATGGAGTATAGAAGTCAAAGTTTTAACCAACTGAGTATAATAAAGAATGGAATAACAAAAGAAATCACCATGCATGTGATAGACCGCACATGCAGGTTATTCTAACAGAATAATAAATAACAGAACCAGGTCTGACATAAAATGCACAGACAGGATATTCCAACATAATAATAAATAATGGAACCAGGTCCGGCGTAAACGCACAGACATGATATTCCGACAGAATAATAAAGAACATAATAATAGAAGAATTTCACCATGTATGCGGTACTTCGTATAAACAGGTTATTCCAACATAATAATTAAGAATGGAATAACAGAAGAATTTCACCAAGTATAGGGGAGTCCGCGTATACAGGTTATTCCAACAGAATAATAAAGAATGGAATAACAGAAGTCTCTTCATGAATACAAAAGAAATAATATCCCTTACGGGTACAACAAATAATATCCCTTACCATAAAAGAAACTTGATATCGGAGTAGTGAAGTAGCAGAATACTTTTCTTCTCTCTATCTATAATTTTTCTCTAGAGTTTCAGTGAATTCGTAAAAAAATAATGAAGGAATGAACTTCTATTTATAGAAAAATGGGCTGCATAGTAACTAACTCATGAACGGTCTATATTGATTTACTTTAATCTGACGGTCCATATTTAAAGCAAAATCTTTTAAATAAAATATAATATATTCTATTTATAATCTAATAAAACGAATAACTTTATAAAAGATTTTACTATGTAAACACTATGCAGGCACTATGCAAATACTATGCATAATAAAATATAATATATTCTAATTATTGTCTAATAAAACAAATAACTTTATAAAAGTATTCCGTTTTATATAAAAAGATTTTACTGTTAGCCTAGTAAAACGAATAACTTTATAAAAGTATTCTGTTTATATGAAAAACTTTTCTGTTTTATTACATTAATAATACCAATAAAACAAAACTAAGTGACTTATCACGTAAGCATCAATAATCAATACCGTGTGCTACTATGCAACCACGCATATTACTGTACTTTTACTACCGAGTAATTCAACAGTGTTAATGGTAAAACTTCCGCCGTTATTTTCAATAAAATATTTTTGTCATTTTCTCAATCTGACAATAATTCTGTTGTGGGGTCCACCAATGATTGTGCCGTCATACGAATATTTCCCGACAAAAATAATATTCCCCGACCAATCGAATATAATACAACAACTTGCATACTTTGCAAAATTTATAAATACTACCCACAACTATAACATTATCTCAAATTCACACCATAATATTTAAAAAAAATACTTCGAAAAAATTAAATCTGGGATTTCACAATAGTAATATGAAATGAAATAATATCACTTACATAATATGGAGTATGAAAGAAAATGATACCCCTTATGAGTATTGAAATAAAATAGCATTCTTTACGAGAAAAATAATATCATTTACCTTAATAGGAAAGTAGTTCTAACTAAAATAACAGAGATTATGTTGAGGAAATTTTGCACTGTTATCAACACACAAAATATCCTTATACTCACAAGAAATACACTCAATATTATAGAGAAAGAATTTTCTGATTCTGGTGTGAGTTTCATTATTTAACTAAGTAACCTATTTATAGGAAAGTACTAGCACACCACTTCTGACAAATTTCACATGCGGATGATTTTTGCAGCCTACTTGTTTTGAAAATAAGGTTTCCAAAACCAAGCTTCTCACTTCCTGTAAGACCCCGAATTTTATGAAATAAAAGTATTCAATTTTTCTTATAATTACAATTCAGTAATTAGTTAAATTGATAAAAAGGTTAAAGTTAAGGGTGATATATAAAAATTTTTAAAATAAGCAAGTGGTTATAAAATATTCATTGTTGTCGGGGAATATTCGCTTGGTCGTGGAATATTTTTACTATCGGAGAATATTCGTACGACGGCGCAGTCTTTTGTGGGCCCCATAACGGAAAGCGATTGGATGAAGAAAACGACAAAAAAATGAGTTGTTTATAAATAACGGCGTAGTTGTTACCGTTAATACTGTTGGAATACCCGGTGGTTAAAACACAGTAATACGCGTTGTTGCACAGTAGCTCACGGTATTGCACCAATTATTGATTTTTACGTAAGAAGACATTACTCAATAATTGTTACAGTAATTACTGTTCAATATTGTATTTTATTGATTCAATAATTGTTGCGTTGATATTTTATATTACTGTTGTTTTAATAATTGTCACTGCACAGTATTTTCTATTATCGGAGCAATAATTCATATTATCTGAATAATATTATTAGATAACATTATTGGCAATGTCTAGAAAGTTCTATCTAAGGAGAGGTTTGGTCATCTAATTGCGCGCCAGTAAGGAAGAGATCCTTATTGGAAAGCCCCCTCTTTCCTAGGAACGACCTGGTTGCCAGTACTGTGGTTCTGTAATATTATTTGTGTATAATTAATTAGTGATTTATATGATGAAAAAAATATTGATTTAATGTGGATATAGATGGAGAAAATTTTTAATGTGACAATTGTTGAAAATTAATATTTTATCTTTTTCTGATAAAATAATTCATTTAAATATATTATTTTAATAATATATTGATGGTGATATTTTTACAATGAATGTGGGATATATGAGTATATGAGGAGAAAGAGTATTTTTGTGACATTAAATGATTAACACATGTTTTGTGTGTTGGTGGACACAATTCTTGACTGAAAATTTATTATTGACTGTAAAATCGCCCGTTTGTGGATTTCGGTCAATTTCTGTTTGGAATTTGGAAAAACTTTCTTCTGTAAAGTTGTAGAGAATTGAATTTCCTATAAAAACTAGCGAGATTCGAATTTTCTGATAAAAGGGCTATTTATTACGAATTATTGAAGTTCCGAATTATTGAGTCTGAATTGATTTTTGTTACAAAAATTGTTTAAAACATGTTTTGCATTTTTGGTGCATTTGTGTGAAAAATATGTTTTTGATGTGGTGGGCTAAGGAAAATTTGGTTATAAATATATTATTATATTCAATTTTCTACTTTGGTGTTCTAAGCAATTTCCTATAAATAGGTGCTTAGGTTAGAATTGAAAATCACACCAGAAACGGAAGCTTTCTCTCTATTTCTCTCTCTATATTATCGAGTGTATTCTTGTGAGTATTTGATATCTTGAGTGTTGCTATACGGTGCAAGTTCGTTCAGCGTTATTCCAGTCAGGAGTACTGCTCTTTTGAGATAAGGGATTGTAAGGGATGTTATTTCTTCTTAAATGATATTACTTTCTTCAATATCATTATGCCGAAGTATTGATCTGAACTTTTTATCAAATTTGGAACTTTTCATGTCGGGGTTACTATTCATGAGTTACTATTCACAAGTTACTATTCATGAGTTACTATTCATGAGTTACTATTCACGAGTTGCTATTCATGAGTTACTATTCACGAGTTGCTATTCACGAGTTACTATTTATGAGTTACTATTCATGGGTTACTATTCACGAGTTACTATTCATGACAAAATTGGTTTCTTTTTCTAACCAAATTATAGTTGATTTATGAATATTACTCTTGAGATTAAAACTATTTATTGATTATATTGTTTTTATTATCATATATAACATTTTTATGACCCTGATGTTGAATTTCTCTTTTACTTGAGTGTAAAGATGAACAGTTATTGAATATCTTTGGCCTATAGTGCAAAGATGAACTGTTAATGAATATCTTTGGCCGTAGTGCAAAGATGAACAGTTATTGAATATCTTTGGCCTATAGTGCAAAGATAAATTGTTATTGAATATCTTTAGCTTAAGTGCAAAGGTGAATTGATTAACATGGTTATAATTACTGGTTATATAAATTCTGAAATGATTATATATTCTTTGAGATAATAATATATTTGGCCTGTAGTGCAAATATGAACGGTTGATGAATATATTTGGCCTGTAGTGCAAATATGAACTGTTGAGGAATATCATTGGCCTGTAGTGCAAAGATGAATTGTTGATGAATATCTTTGGCCTGTAGTGCAAAGATGAATTGTTGATGAATATCTTTGGCCCGTAGTGCAAAGATGACATGTTGTTGAATATCTTTGGCCAGTAGTGCAAAGATGAACATGTGTTGAGATGAACATGACCAACTGGTAATACAAATGAATATCTTTGGCCGTAGTACAAAGATGAAGTTATTAGTATGATTATGAACAAGAAATGTGATTTGGTGTAACCATGATCTTTGATGTTTCAGGTAAAGATAGGTGATGAAAATTATCTTCGTCCTGGATGAGAAGAGGAATTTAGAACTACAATTATGATTATGAGTTATTCATATGATTGTGGACCAGAATTGTTGATTGATGTTACAGGGATAAAACATTGTTGGTGGATTTTTAAAATGGAGAAGATAATAGACTTTATAGTCTATTTGACTCTTCTAATGGATTGCTCGTTCCGCTGCAACTATGGTTGAAAAGTTTTATCATCTACCATATGTTCTAAATCTCTGATTTATTACTGATGAATGCTATTGATAATTTAATTATCTTTAGTCATGATATTCTTTACTGGGCTAGTTGTGCTCACCCTTCTGTTTCACAATTCCTTTCAGGTAATAAGAGTGTAGCTGGGTCGAGCGGGGGTAACAGGGGAATAGAACGGTGGTCATCATTTAGTAGTTATATTTGGTGAATCATCTAGGGTGAAGCGAACCCAACGTTGGAAGGGTGTTTTGCCACTATCATACAAGATATCTAACGACACACAACCTCGTGTCATCATAAGACATGGGTGTGCACATCCACTTGTTGAGTATATCTACAAGTACTACCTATATGATCTTGGAGTTTGGTTGAAGTATAATTCTCAATTAGAGACAGTGGAGATAATGATAAGTCAGGAGAAGACTCACTATTGGGAAGAATATGATAGTAACCTTCTTGTTTTTCTTTGGGGTCTATTGGGTCAACCAAGAATAATTCTGTGACCATATGATATCTATCATAACCTAGACGCATGGCCTCCCATGTACGAAGGTTTCCTTGAGCACTTCCCAAATATTCTAGTTTCTAAAACAGTTTTTGACTATACCTTTATGTAAGGTGTCATTGTGAGGTGCTGTCCACGGTTGGGATACGAGTCACATTTGGTATATATTTGTATCCAAAGTTACAGCATATATGTTGTTGTATTTTGCACGACAATGGTTGTAATAAAGTTGTAGTTATTTTCTGTACCATGTATTTGGTGACTCAAAATGGGTTGGATGGAATGGACCTATTTTGGGGGCGTCACACTTCCACCATTTCTTCTCATGTTTTACTATTTAAACAATTATAGTTTATAAAATTATACTATTATAATATAATATAATAATATATCTTAATGAAAATTTTATCAGGGAAGATAATTATGGTTCTATAAAAAAATTAATATGCCAAACTTTCAACAGATGTCTCATGCTAAAATTCCTCCATTTATATTAAAATTGAATAAATATTTATTTGTCAAATTTATCAACAATTTTTATTTATCAATTATTTACAACTCTTCAATCCTTCAATAATTGTTCCTAATTAATATTATAGATTCACAATACTGACAACTAGATCGTTTCCAGGAAAGAGTGAGCTTTTCGATAAAGATTTTTCCTTATTGGCACGCAATTAAATAACCTAGCCCCTTTTCTCGACAGAATCTTCTAGTCATTGTCAATAATATAAATAATAATATGGATAATTGTGTCATGTCAATTATTGATTTAATAATATAAAATATTGTGCAGATGATACTGTGACACTAATTGAATAAATGATATGAGATACTATACAATTATTACTGTAGCAATTATTGAATCAAACACTGAATGACTTCTTATGTAAGTATCAATAATCAGAGATATTGTGCAATATCGTGTGCTACTGTGCAACCACGCGTATTACTATACTTTTATCACCGGGTATTTCAACAGTTAACGATAAAAGTTTTACCGTTATTTTTTATAAAAATGTTATTTATGTCGCTTTTTATATCCAACAGTTATTCTGTTATGTGATCCACTAATGATTGCACCGTCGTACGAATATTCTCTGGTAAAAAGAATATTCTCCGACCAAATAAATATTCCCCGATACAATAAATATTTTATGACAACTTGCTTATTTTGTAAAATTTTCACATATCACCCTTAACATTAATCTTTTATCAATTTAACCATTTACTGAATACAATAATAATTATAAGAAAAATTGTATATTTTTATTTCATAAAATTTGGGGTCTTACATTATAGCTTAAGACATTCATACACATATGCTTTAAGGTTCAGATTACAGTTTAAAATAATCAGGCAACACTGCTTTGTTGCGCTGGAGTTTGGCATAGGATGGGCGCAGCTGCGCCGTCCCTTGGCCAGACCAGATTCTAATTTTTTATTTCCTGGGTTTCGCCCGAGTTCTTAGCATGCAAGACTGTTAACACATATTATATACACACATTAAGAGTCTTGATCAAAGTTTAGTGCCTCTTTTGTTTACTTTAAGTTGTTTCCACACTTTAAAAACTTATTTAAACATTTCTAACTAGGCTAAGTAAGTTCATGCATAAGGAATGAACTACATTAACCATTCCATCATATGAGGATGTTAGACACCTATAACATGCATGTTCACATTTATTCAACTTATTTACATAGAGCTAAGGTAGTTTATCACTTAAAACTCATTTAAAATCATGCTTGAATGACTTTTATTGTGTCAAACTAGGTGACTGCATTCATATACCATGTTTAATGACACAAATAGTACTAGCATGCCATCCTACAAGTTCAGAGGGTAGGGAACACAATGCTCATGAATATTAGTTTCAAAACGTCTAAGTTTTCCTTTAGAAGTCATTCTAGGCCAAGTTAAAGTAACTTAGTGCATGTAAAACAACTTCAAATCTCATTTCATAGCTAACTAAGCCATGTACGCATGTTATCACGTTTGGAACTTTAAGTACACAAGTTTCTTCAAGTTCATTTTCAAAGTTTCAAATTTTCTTTAGAAATCGCTTTGAACCAAGCTAATGTAAGTTAATTATAAGTAAAGCAACTTAACAATACATTTCATACTTGCATGAATTAGCCATATTTGTATGCTATAAAGTTAATGACTTAAGTTCGTCATAGTTTATTTTTCAAAATCTCTATGTTTCTTTTGTAAATAACCATTTAAGTAACTCATGGTATGAAAAAGGGACTCTAGACCATATGCTAGACCTATTTTCAAGCATAACCATGTCAAACTAGCAGCAGAATAAGCGCAGCTACGCCTATCCTAGACAGTTCCAGAAAGGTTTGGTTTCTACAGAATCCAAAACCCAAACACATAATTCTTCAATTATCATGCTTAAAATCAATCACATTGCTTTCATACATGTATATAATATTCAACTAACATGATAGCAATTCTCAAATCACACAAACAACCAATTTGAGTACCCAAATTCAAGATTTATGCTATTTTCTGTAATTTAACACATTTAGCAAATTTTATCACCACGAATTCGTTTCTAAACCAAATTGGTCCGTTTAACATCTGTTGTTTTCATATTTAACCATATTATCAATATCTAACAACAATTTATGGATTACAACAATCCTTAGCCATCAATTTTTGACTCAGAAGAAAGTATTTCTTGACATTATTAAGAAATTGTGAAACTTAGGAATTAAGAGCATATACGATAGTATTATTACCTCTTGCTTGCTTGTATTTGCTAACTATAGCTCTTCAATCCTCCAATTGCTCTCCAATTCAACTTACTCTTTCTAGCAAATTCTTAAACACTCAACAAACGGGAAAGGAGAAGAAGGAGGCTCTATTTATAGAGATTTCAATGCACAGACAATGCATTTATATAATGTTTTGAACTAACAGGGAGAAAGAGAAGCCAAAGCACAATGAAGAGTTGGTAAAATACTCCCTCCTCCTCTATCCCTCCCTTCATTATTAGCTCTAGATGGCCATTATCAATTCTCAGCAACCATGAAATAGCATAGGCTAATGGCTTATCATGGCTAAAAAGTTTTGGAACATAGAAAATGGGACAAGCTACATTACGTCCTTACTTATCAGTAAAATGGTCCTCATTCTACTAAAGTTAATTCCTTTTGGGCTCGTTAAGCCAATTACAATGACTTAATCTTACTACATTTAAATTAAGTTATGAGTGCATATACACACACTGTCATGTATGTACCCCCACATATAAACAAGTATACTTATACTTAAATATACCGCAACACATTTAATCATGTATCTCAGGTATCCTGAGTCAGTCCAATTAATATTTTAATTGGCTAAATATAATTCAGTCGGGTACTCTCAACCCATTATTTTATATCATGCTTTAATATCACAATGACTAATATCAATCATTTATTCCCTTTTTCCATTAATTCTAGTTAAACTTTCAGTTTGGTTCAACTTTAATATTCATGCCACACAAGGCTCATTTATCCAACTTACTAGAGTTATATAACTCAAGCTCATTATCTCAATAATAAAATATCAGGGGTCTAGGCCACGTTTGGCTTTTTCTTAATTTCTCTTTATTTAATATTCATTTGATATAAAGTTTGTGCGCCACACTTTACCTTAATACTAGATTATTTAACTACCTTAAATAATTTTACACTATAAAATTATAATTATGACACCTTTATTTAAAGTAATCATTTTCCTTAAAATAGTTAGTATGTACAACACCAATATAATATAATATAATTCCTCAATTCCTTTTCTTCCATAAATTGTCCCAAAATAATTTCAGTTAGCCACATCTTAATGCATTAACATAATATATCCATCTTTACCCAATATTTAAATATATTAGTCCTCTCCTTTTATCAGACACTTATTATCCATTAACATTTTTCAACTATTAAATCCTTTCATATATTACCATACTATATAATATATTAAAATTCCCATTTAATTAACATATATATTTCATTTTCTTTATGTTAAACACATATATTAATTCACCATCTTATGTACGTGAATTAATCCTTTTTATTCAATTTACTATCATGCCACTGCCACGCAAAGCTTTATAATATAATATTCCATACTATCACTTAATTAACCAATATTTATTCTGGGCTAATTAATTAACTCTCATTCAAATCATGTTTTGCTAACTTAATTCATTCATAAACAACTTAATCACCAATTATGACTTTTATTACACATATGAGCCTACCTTTCTAAATACTTATAGTATGTTTCTGAAATGCTAACTTGTCATAGTATAATCAATTTCCTCTCTGATTTCACAATAGCAATTACTGTTTCATCAATAATTTAGAGATTAAACTTCCCAGTTCAAACTCTATTTCTTGATAATTAAATTAACTATAAAATCTCCTTTATGGATTTCTTTCCACCAATAACACAAAATTCAAAATATATAACACCTATATATATTCTTATTCAAACTCGACATATTTTTTAATAAGAATTTTATTTATCAAAATTTATTTTAATAATTTCTGAAAATTTGGGTTATCCCTGGGCTTATCCTTCATTTCCTCCAATATTACTGTTGATAAGTAGGTTTTATACCTATTTATCCACTATCTATAACTTGAATTAGTTTCTTAATCTCATGTTTCTCAGTTACTTTTCATGCATTTTGTGTTCATTTTCTAGATTTTATGCTTGGGAGCTGTGTGAATGGCTATTGGTATGAAAACGCAAGGAAAAGTAATCTGGACATCGTTTGGGCTTTCATGTTCATTTCATGTTCATGGCTTGAAACTTGGATTATATTGTAGGGCTTCTTCTTAGCTTTTTAGAATATCTTGAATCATTCCAATCGGAGTTCGAATGCAAGAGTTATGACATTTGTACCAACGGACGTTGAACTTCAATGTTTTGGGTGGCCATTTGCACATTAGTCACTTCCAACCCAATTTTAACCTTCATTCGTCCCTTATTTCTCAATTCTTAAAAAATAAAAGTTGTAGAGCTCGTCGAGAGCTTCGATTTGATAGGTGGCAAGCCTTGTAACTCCTCCCAAATCAAATGTTATGATTGTTTTACTAGAGGCACTACAACAGAAAACCTACGATACGGGCGCGTGGATTTCCAGTGCATTTTGAGTGCGGCCGTGCCAATCCCTGGACTAAAAAAATGCCATCTGCTACTTGAGCACGGCTGCGCCTAACTTCAGGCCATTTCCAGCGCGGTTGCGCCACTTTGAAAGTTGACCAGAGTTGACGTTTTCATTAATTAGTGCAATTTGACCGTAACTTGGGCAAGGAGTCAAGTAGGGCTTATATATAGAAGACATCTCAGTATGTAAAAGGGGGATCTCTCCTTTGGGGATCACTTAGTTTACTATTGCTCTTTTCTTTTCTTTAATTTTAAATATTAGATTAGAGTAAATAAAAGTAGTTAGTTTCTAGATTTGATTAGATCTAAAGGTTGAAGCATTTGGATAGCATTATAGATTCAAACTTGGAGCAAGAGAACAGATTTGCAATTCAACTTTCTACTCATATCTTCTCTTTAATTCCTATTTTTACTCTTATGATGTTTATTCAAATTGTGGATGATGGATTTAATTCAACTATGAGTTAAACTCTATTTTGGGATTGCAATGGAATCTGTTGTCTAGTTTATTTTGGCTTACTTCATTGTTAGTCTTATTGATTGTTATGAGATTGTCTATTAAGATTCATGCTTATTTGCTTAATTGATTGACCATCGATTACTGTGATAATCCATACGAACTTGGAAGACGAAGTATAGGTTTAGATATGATCTTGATAGCTTGTGTTTGTATGTTCTACATGGTGATGGAATGTATGATTCGTGCTTAGGATAGACATATACCGAAGCACCACTCGTAGTCAATTGAGGACTTGGGCTTAAACCCTATTTATTTGAAAATCGCATAGACATATAGTGGTTTTTGTAATGTGGGTGTTCATGTATATTCTATCAATTGTGGTTATATGTGATATGGATTTTGTTTATCGAAAGATGGTCATGTCTCACTTTCGTGTTCTCGGCTAGTAAACTGTGACAATTGATTTGTCTTAACATTAGGTGTGTTGATTTAGATGAATCAATAGGGAAAATTGTGATCTCTTATCTTCAATATCTAGTTTTACTCTAGGGTTATTTAGTTTTAGTTAATTTCATAGTTTTCATCACTATATTTAATTATTCGTTTAAATAAGATTGAAATGGTTATGAGCTAGTGCTTGGTGAATTTATTAGTTAATTCTCCATGGGAACGATACTTTACTTATGCTTTATTACTTGTTGACAGTGTATACTTGCACGTAGATATTGATTGGTAAAACGACCAACAAGTTTTTGGCGCCATTGCCAGGGAATTAGTTTAATAATTTTCTCCAACATTGGTTTCAATCAAATTAGTCTTAATTTTAACATTTTTATTTTGTTTTAATTCTCTTCCTATATTCTCTCTTTTTAGGTACCACGGATTACAGTGCTTATCAGTAGTCATACACGAGGATGGATCAACCAAGAGAAATAGGGATTGATGGACTCAATACAATTGCTACATTATCAGCACAACTTGAGATTCTTTCAAGGAAGTTGGACATTGTTGCAAGCCAACGTACTCGAGAGATAGTAGTTACATGTGAATATTGTGCTAGCGAGCATCCGAGTTATCAGTGCAACATCAGTTTTGGACAAGTACAGTATGGGGATGATTAACTCAACAACTATGCTTATCCCAATTATCATCAAGGTTTCGGGTATCACCCAGATTCTTCATGGAGCTATAACTATCAAGACCAATATTACGCCCCAAGTCCAACATATCCACCGGAATTCTCATATCCACCTCTAATGCAACAAGAAGAAAATTCAAGGTTGAAGGAATTCATATCAAAAATCATAGCAGACCATGAAAAGATGATGATGAGTCAGGAGTTATCAAGCTAAAATCTTAATAAACAGATGGAACAACTCATTAATCCCTCAATGAATGGTCTTCAATACATGGATTTTGAAACTGAAACGGATAATTTAAGATTGGAGGATTTGTGGTTCAAGTTTATAGCGTCAACTGATGAGAAGATGATTGAGCAAGAGATGTCAATTTGAAATCTTTTGAATCAGATGGATCAAATGTTCGAAGCCTTGAACAATTGTCCTTAAAAAATTGGTGCTATGACATGGATACTGAAATTGATAGAGAGCCAGAAGTGTACTTGCCACTGGATGAGCTAAAAGAAGTGGACATTGAGGAGACAACTGGGGATATAGAAAATAAGGAATATGAGCCGACCTTTATAATACCCCTAGTGCCTTCTCAACCAAAGTTGAAAAATCCAGTGAATTGTGCACACCGATGTCCCCTTGGTAGTAACATCCAAGGCAAAGATCTTTATGATAATGAGGCATTTTACAAACCATGGTGGGCTGAGGAAGAGAAAATAGAAGAAGAAAAGTACGTTGTATTTTTCATGCCTCAATGCAAAAATCTATTCATAAATACAACAGAAGAAGCACCTGACTATGCAATGGAAATGGGGAAATCATGTACAAGAAAAATGCTAGGTGGCTTCAATTCGAAGACTCTCGCGAAGGGGAACCTCCCAACGCACACTGCGGTTCTAATGGATGGAGGGTTCCTCACCTATCGTAGAGGAATCAGATAGTGGTTTCAAGAAAAGAGTCCAACTAATGGAATATAAATCGAGCGCTTGATGGGAGGCACCCCATCCAATCTTTCTCCCTCCTTGTTTAATTCTTATTTACAGTTCCAATTACTTCTTCTTCTATGTTTAAATCTTCACAATTTCCATATTTAGTAGATGTTTGATAGTTGTAAGTCTTAATAATAGTTTAATTGTTTCTCCTCTCAGGTTCAATCCAATTGCTATAAGCATTCAGGATCTAACAAAAGTAAAAAAAAAAACTAAAGGTGCCAAGGTACAAGGTAGCACGGCCGCACCCAACTGCAAGCCAAACACAGCGCGGCCGCGCCATCTCTTAGTCATAGAAATCAAATACTGCTCAATTTTTAGAATTTCTGACTCAAGCATTCGAACAGTTAGAAGCCCATACTCAATTTCCAACTATAGAATATCTCAAACTTATCCATTGCCTAAAATACCATCGGATCATGAGGAGGCGAATGGAGATGACATTGCCACTTAGGGGAGTATTCTTTTACTTTTAATTACAATGAGGGCATTGCTAATTTTAAGCTTAGGGGTATTGGGTTGTAGTGAGTATTTGTTGCATATAGTTTTATTGCATGTTTAAGTTGTATAGTAGAGGTATTTTAGTATCTTTGTAGTTAAATTCTACATGAAAATATTTTCAATTTTCTTTTGTCTTGTTTACTTAGTATGTGTTTAGTTGTATTACATAGCATATTCCCATGTTTTTAGTCGGTTGAATTCCAATATGGCCATTGATGATATAGAAATGTGATAGATTTTTGAACTCTGTTGATAGCTTAAGCTTAGTTATAATTTCATGCACCATGTGTTCTATGCCTATTATTTTGATGTTACCGGATAGCACGACATTGTCATTATTTGCTTGTTGGTGAGATTAGCACATGCTTGTCTTCTGGGGGAATTTTTTTTTATTTTTAATGATAGAATTTTGTAGAAAGTGAGAAATGACTATAAAGACACAGAAAGTCAAGTTTTGGGAACACATTGGTTATGCATGCTATAAAAAAATTTAGTGAATAAACATCGTGGCTAATTTTGTTTCGGGCCTTTACTACTTGAGTAAGTACGCCCGAGGGGATGCCTCTACACCTAGCGCTCTAAAGCCTGAATGGTTTGGGAGTCGTTGGTTGAAAACTCGCTAAGGGGTATCACTGTATAACCTAATGGAATGAGACATTGCACATCCATGGATAAAATAAAAATAAGATAACCACGGGAATGCGCAAAAATCGCCCTCGAGAGTGAATAAAGCAGAATAAACCCTTTGTTGAACCTTAGCTTGTATTGATGTGTCAGATTGGTTGTTGGTTCATTTATGCTCAGATTTCTTGACTTAAAACCTTAGTTTTCTTCCTTAGAAGTATAGCATGTGGAATCTTTATCTTTATTGAGCTTATTTGTGATTATAGCACACACACACACACACTACATTTTAGCAATAGGTTGTGATTTTTGGAGTGTATGCCCTTATGACTTTAGCTTAGTTTCTCAGAGGCAACTCTTATTGGAATTCATATTTGGTTGAGAATGTGGAATTCATTGTCATAGTAGTGTAGTTTGCATAGCATGTAGATTGCATTATGTTTTGTTGCTTGGGGACAAGGAACGGTTTAAGTTTTGGGGTATTAACTGTCGTGTTCACGTTGAGAGGAGTATAGACTTTGTTAACTCCAGAAAGGCGATTAGCCTTCTCCCAAACCCTCGTTGTTGAAGTTCTTCATTTGATTGTTAGACTTTTTGTTATTATTGTCTGACTTCAGATAATTTCTCATGTCTAGATCCTTCGGCTTCTCCACTATATTCGACTTCAGACAACTCATTTCTTTCTCAACTGTTATGAAGCTTTATGCCTTATCGAATGCTTCGGACAAGTCCTTCGGATGGTTGAACATCAAATCCTTCACTAAATTCTTCAATTTATCAACATCCAACCCCATCTGGAAATACCCAAGAGCTTGGGAACCATTCAAATATGTCACTTATTCAACTGCCTCCCGAAACCTCTTAACATAATGGCCCAAGGTCTCGGTTGAATACTTCTTTATCTTAACATGGTTCCCGGTCGGCTTCCCTCTTCGTTTATTACTCCCGAACCTGATGTGGAATTTGTCACAAAGTTCTCTCCACGACGAGACTGAGTTCAGGGCGAAGGATATCATCCATTATTGAGCGTCCTTCTTCAGGGTTGTCATAAACATCTGACACTTGGCAGCATCAGAGTAGTCATAATAATTCTTTGATTGTATTCATAA
The DNA here is from genome assembly GCA_016801055.1 of Panax notoginseng. Taxonomy (NCBI): domain Eukaryota; kingdom Viridiplantae; phylum Streptophyta; class Magnoliopsida; order Apiales; family Araliaceae; genus Panax; species Panax notoginseng. The sequence goes on along the minus strand of CM029017.1, from coordinate 93,300,811 downwards.
GGGTCTCCAGATCTATCATAGCTCTCCATATGTAGGGCGTTCATGTTCGGATCGGCCCGTTCCCGATCTATTTCTAGGGAAAGCGGTGATGATGATTTGGATGTATTCACTTTCTCTTGGTTGACTTCGACTAGTTTTTTTTTCTAGATCTGCTAGTTTTCGAGCTAATTGTAGACACTTGAAATTTTTTACATTCCTGTTACTAACTTTACAGGAGGGAAGAATCATCTTCCAAAGATAACCCTGGAGGTCAAGACAGCTCAATCCCGAAGACAACCCTAGGATAGTCAGTTCCATCTCAGAGACAACCCCGAGATATTCAGTTCCAATCTTGGAGATAACCCCAAGAATTTCAATTTTCAACCTCGGAGACAACCCCAAGGAATGCTATCAAAGTTCCAGAGATAACACCAGAGAAGTCAGTTCCATCTCGGAGACAACCTCGGGAGTTTAATTTCTAACCTTAGAGACAACCCCGAGGCATGTAGTCGCAATTCAGGAGATAACCCCGGAAAATCACGTTTCAATCCCTAGTAATCAGCTTCAACCATGGTGATAGCCCCGAGGCACTTAGTCCCAAACCCGGAGATAACCCCAGGAGGTCAGGCACACCTTAGAGAAAACCCTGAGGACCTTCAGCACTTGTAGCAGTCCAATCTCAGTGATAACCCTGAGCAACGACTGCTAGATCAGCCCAGAGCTGGAGATAATCCCGATGAGGGACAAAATTGTTATTTTGCCACCTCAATCCCACATTCACGCCGTCTAAACAACATTTCAACCTACATGCTGGACAAAAGTGTCCTACAAGAACCATAGCTCCAATCTCGAGTGACTACTACACAAGACAGCACACCGGATAGAATTTGAAGACTTGAAGACCTGGGCATGAACCCATCTTTCTGACTTCGTACAACCTCTTATCCGATGTCATTGTGTAGCTCTCGACAACAGCATTCCGGGAAGGTATTATACGCCTCAATCGGATGCCCGGATTGAAAGTTATGAAGGTTCGAGCGGACAATACGTTGTACGAGTGCACGTACTTTGAGACGATGGGGCCCACAGAGCCCGGGGCACCCCGGGCAGCCACATGTACATCTGCGGCTGCCGCGGGTACACCTGTGGCTCCCCCCTCTATAAATAGTGGGCTTGGGGTGGCCATTTGTAAGAGAAAAAAAGGTGAGGAAGCCCTGTCTAATTTGCTCTGCACACACTATAAACTGAGTGCTTTTTCATTTCAAACACTTGTGAGCTTATATTTTTGCTACATTTTATCGGTGGGAACTAAGTGTTCATCCATTTAAAGCTATTGAACTCTTCTTTGGCAGTCAACTATAAGCTTTTTCTATACTTCTTGCACACATAGTTATTCACGTTGAGAGTCATGTTGTGTGCGTATACCCGGATTTCGGTCCGTGGCTTTTTATTTTCTTTTGTATATATATATATAAACTGGTATCGAACTCTGTTCGGTGAGCCAGAATTCACATCCGGAGTGCTTACTGCTTTTGTATATATATAAATATATATATATATATATATATATATATATATATATATATATTTCGTCCTGCTTGGAGTTTCCTTCGTGGCAGTTGATCGTCTTTATATATATATTTACATTTACTTCCCGTCTGGAGTTTCCTTCGTGGCGGTTGATCGTCTCTATATATATATTTATTGCTTATATATATATTTACATTTCTGCCCTGCTTGGAGTTTATTTCGTGGCGGTGGCTCATTCATATATGTATATTTACAGCTTTTATATATATAACTATTTACAGCTTTCATACAAACTGCTACATCATGTGAGCCTATGAATCATGTGATCACATATTCAGTCTTCTAAATCTAGATTCGGTTCCCGTGATGGACATTTTCAGCTGTACACGACTTGTAATTTATTCACGGTGTTTGAATTTCCTTAGATGGTTGTTATGTCCACAAGGAGTTCGGCACTGCTATGTATCTTATTTTCTCGAAGATGCTTTGCATCTCGAAAATAAAAGCAATCCAGCTGAACACATAATAAAATGGAAGTATCAAAGGCCTCAATTACTATTGAGCATAAGGGTTTGAAAAATCCTCTATTACCGAACATCACTACTATATCGTTAAAACTGAACTTTTATGTAAAATTCAAACCCTTTGTATATAGGTGCAAACAAGGCATAGCACTACTTCCAGATAATTGTACATTGATCTACACACACACACACATTCAGATAATGATTTAAAATTGAAAAGTAGCGGTCACCGTGGTAACACGGATGTCGGAGGTGCCTAACACCTTCTTTCCTCATAATCAAGCCCACGGACCCTAACGAATCTTGATTTTACAGACCAGTCAAATAGTGTCACATCACTAGGTGAATGTGCAAACCTTTTCTCGGTTGAGTTGGTGCAGCCATTTAAAAATACAAACTGGCGACTCTTACAGTCCAATCGTTGACATATACATGTCGGACCTTTTCACAACTTATTTTTTCAAAAAAATCTCACCTAACATGGGAACACCAAAATATAAGAACAAAAAAGCGACAAATAAAAATCCCGACGTCGACAGGTGGAGTACCAGGAATTGGTAAAACACAACTAGGGTATATAACACAACTAGAGTTATTTTTTCCCTTTCAACTTTTTATTCTTTTCTGTTAGCACTCAAGTGATTGTGATTGGATATATCTTTAGTATAATAAGTTTTTACTTGCACTTCATTAGCTAAATCATAAATGATAAAACAGTTATATGTTGTACTTGATAATTGCCAACACAGAAATTTAACTTGCCTGCTTATGCGATGGTATTTTGTGTATTCAAGTTCAATGGATCGTGCTCCTGGTCATGTAAACTCCATCTGCTTGTTGAAGGAAATTCAATGTTCATCTTTGATAACCATGCTTTCAACAAAGCTATAATAGATCTGTTGTTTCTTTTTCATAATTGCAATTGCCAGAAAGTCATCACTTCATCAAAACAAATTTGTTTATTAATGCAGTTTGATTATCTTTCGCGACAAAAGCGGGAATCTTATATATTCTGGGAGTGATGATAATCTTTGCAAGGTAAAAACCTTACTTCTAACTTATATGTGAGGTATTTTAGCTCTGAATGATGGATTATATGTATTCAAAAATTTCACTTTACAAAAGATCAATGTAAAAGTATGATCCTGATAATATAAGAACATCTTTTCCTTGCTGCCTGGCTTAATAATCTGTGGGCGAGATAGTAGGAGCATCTCTAGATTCTAAGTATATAGTCACTTGGTTAAAATTTGTTTCACAAAACTTGTCCCCAAAAAAAATAAAAACAAAAAAAACAAAGTACTTCATAAAAATCGTTTGCCCATTTCTTACTTTCCTCACCATGATTTACTACTCATGAACATTATTATTATACTTTTTCTAGTCCGATATGCTAGATAAGTAACATTTCCCCCAAGAAATTGGAGCTCTTAACCCACTCTAATTGCATTAAAGTAGTTATCATGTAAAGTCGTAGTCTTTGTATATCTACTGTGAAGCTTTATAACCTTAATAAGACAATCATACTAAGGAGTTATAGGTTTAAAGGTGTGTGATTTCCTTTTCTCATTTAAGCACAGGGTGCAAGATTACTTGTTTTTCTGTACAGGTTTGGGATAGGCGCTGCGTTAGAGCAAAAGAAAAGCCAGCTGGGATCCTAATGGGACATCTAGAAGGTGTTACATTTCTCGATAGCCGTGGAGATGGTCGTTATTTAATTTTAAATGGTACAGATTGGACCATCAAACTTTGGGACATCTGGAGAATGTCTTCTAGTGGTAATTGGTATGTCGAATTTCAGGTTTTCTTCTGGTAAATCTATTTAAGTATCTAGTTTATGTATGTTTTAGCATTGATTTGGGCACTACTATATTGGAATTGAAGGTTCTAGCTGACTAGTGACAACTAGGCTACTTGGTATTCCATGTTAATCTCTTAAGGAAACAACCTTTTGAGTCTTATATTTGTTCATCTGTTAACCCATGTTGGTCACATGTAGTTTGAATAGCTCAGTTAGATATTCAAAACTCTTGAATGTTGCGTACATCACAATTCATCAGCTGTCTAAGAAAACTTTGGAAAGTAGCTGCTAGATGGAATGTGGGATGATATTTGTGCAACTTAATTATACGGCGAGGGGGGGGTAGGTGGGTAAATCCAACCTCGAAGTGTTTTAAAGTCTTTAAATGCTTCAGTTCCTAGCCTAAATGATAGTAGTTTAGCATGACCTTTGAACATTATCAACTACCTTGATTGATCAGTTAGTAAGGCTCTTGTGAAAGAGCTCTTGCACTATTTCAGGCATGTTTCAGTCGGTCCAAGTACAGAGAATGCTCTTCTTTTTTAGCTAATCTAGGTTACCACTTATGTCATTGCTTGTGTAATTATAGCCCTATCAAGTCAGCTTTTTCCACTAGATAACAGGACTTCTGTTCTTAGTTGCAAGTGATTTCCGGTGCCCCTTTATTTTTATTGTTATTTAATTCATTTCATTTGCTCATCATTTATCATATGTTCCTCAAATGTTTTTAATTTGTGTAAAATCATATAGTTTATATTATGAAATTTATTCTCTTTTCCTTTGTCATAGGATGAAAAGGACATGAGGATTAAAGAGCTAAATTCTGAGCTACATTGTGCAAATCTATAGTTGGCAGCTTGTCGAGAACAATTGCATATGGTTATACAATATATCGAGGAACACACGCAATCTCTATCAAGAACAGTTGAAGAAGTAGTAAGTAATGTCAAAAAAGTGGAATCTGGTGAGCGATAGAATTCGGGTCTGATAGGAGTCGACTCTCTTAGAAAATATTTATATTGTAGTTTTCATTTTGTTGGCATTTTGTGGTGTGGATCAACCTCACTCCATTATCCTACTATTTCATGCATAACTATGTTAGCCTCAACATAACTTTGGTGTAGCATCTAGAGAAATTACCTCATTACATATTCCTTTTGTTTTCCTCCCCTTAAATTTTACTACCAGATTAACTATCTTCCTATTTTTTCATATTTAACATTTTTCACTTTATGTAACTGCTGCTAGAGAAAGTAATTGTGCAGCCAACTACAGTTTCATGGTGAGTTCTATGCACTACTTTAGGATCATTGTCCGCTGCCAAAAGAGGTTTTTATTTTATTTTCTTTTTTTAATTTAAGTTCACCAGTTTCTTCTTTTCTTATTCCTCGTCTTATTGAAATTGAATTTTGGTGTTTCTACTGCAGCATGAAGTTTACATGGCCAACCTTGATTTTCTTGAAGAAAATGATGATGAAGTTGATCTAACATGTCACACTTTATTTCTTCTAGTTCATTGTTATTCTTTCAGTTTTCTTACGTTAGTTAATAAATTTTGTAGGTACTATGGTCCTTGTAAGACCAAGATACAATAACAAATTTTGTAGTTATTGTGACTCGAGTATTATGATCTATTTATATGAGAAGTTTTGATTTTATTAGCTCTTTATGCATTAGCTTATCAATTAGTTTGAAAAAGTATGAAAATATTTATATTTATTTGAAAAATAAATTTAATATTTCTTATAGAGATTAATAATAATAATAAATATGAAATCAATGATTTAAAAATCAATTATAATTTTCAATGAATTTTGATTATTTAGCAATTAATTTTTTATTTATAAATTTATAATTTGTGAAGGAATTTCTCTCTCACTAATTTGAAGAAAGATTCTCAATTTATAATTAGTGAAGGAAAATATTCTCTCGTTAAATAAATCTATTCCTCACAATATATTATTTGTGATGGAATCAAGTTATTCACTAATTTTAAATAGTCCTTCTTAAAATATTATTTGTGAAAGAAACCAATCTTTCACTAAATAACAATATTCCGTTACCAAATACAATTTGTGAATAAAAAAGTTATTCACAATATATCATTTACAAAAAATATTTAGTTACTACTTAGCGAAGGATGCCCAATTGCGAGGAGGTCTAATGCGAGCAATCGTGTGAATGAAATATTTCTTCGCAATAAATCACTTGTGAGTGATATACTATGTCTTGTGAAGGATTTGTCCTTCAGTAGAGGTCATTTTTGGTGTAGTGGAGGGTCATACTATTGTACCAATGATTGTGGCAGAGACATTGATGTCAGCCACGTATTGCCACACCCATTCAGTAGGGGTATTTACGGGCAGATCGGTCTTATTGTGTATGTGGTTCATATTACACCTGAGACCGATTGGCACTTTTCGACGCTATGTGTATTATTTTTCCCATGAGATAGCCATGTCTTACTCCTTTCAGCTAGTGGAGTGTACAGACGCTGCATCCTGGTCGGTGTTTTTTGCAGGGATTGAGGATCTATTTGACATTTTGCCGTGTATAGGGCTCAGCTCACCCTACAACTTTATTACTCATGCACCGGGTATGGATTATCTCCCTCTGGCTGGTTTGAGGGGCATGACCACATATAAGCCACTGGATGTGATGTCACAGTTTGACCAGTTTCAGGATATTCATCCTTTTGAGGGGTATTAGGTCAGCGTTTGTCTTCTTAGCATTAGTTAGCAGAGCATATATCTAGGGTGTATGCATGTTGGGATCAGCATGAGAGTGCTGAGTTTACGGTTAGCCATCCGGGCTATTCGACAGAGTATTCTGCATGGATAGAGACAGAGACTGCATCGGCTATGGTAGTATCCACAGTGCCGGGGATAGAGTCAGATGGTGAAGAGCCCATGGAGGACATTGATTTTCCCATAGAGGAAGAGCCATTCACTGGGTTGCCAGCAACTCTTGGAGATTCTCCCAGAATGACTGCCACTGTGATCCAGCATTTAGCAGAGTATTTCGAGCAGAGTCTTCATCTGATGACCTTCTTGAGATATCAGGCTAAGGCCTTGATGTTGACAGCTCTTGATGGGAGAGACGTCGCTCTGTTAGGGAGGGATGAGGTATTAGCTCATAGAGATACCCTTGTTGCTAAACAGAATGAGACCAGATCATCTAGAGATGCCGTGATTGTTGAGCGGGATAGCGCTATATCTGCCTAAGATATCGATGTTATAGATAATATTGTAGTGAGGTCCCTTATTGCTGGCATCATTATATAGATGAGCACGTATATTGATGAGCATAGTGCCACCGTGCAGTTGGATATGGATCTGTTAGCTCGTGTAGAGACCCTTGGGTAGGAGATCACAGCGTTACCTCCTTCTTTTGAGAGGGATGCGATGTTGGACTTGATAGCCCGCATGTAAGACCCTAGATTTTATAAAATAAAAGTATTCAATTTTTTCTATTTAGTAAATGGTTAAATTGATAAAAAGTTAAAGTTATGGGTGAAATGTGCAAATTTTGCAAAATAAACAAGTGGTTATAAAATATTCATTGTTGTCGGGGAATATTCGTTTGGTCGTGAAATATTCTTTTTGTCGGGGAATATTCGTACGACGGCGCAGCCATTTGTGGGCCCCATAACAGAATAACTGTCGGATGAAAAAAACGACAAAATTGAGTTTTTACAAATAACGACGTAGTTATTACCGTTAATACTATTGGAATACCCAATGGTTAAAATACAATAATATGCGTTATTGCACAGTAGCACACGGTATTGCACAATATTTTTGAAATTGTTGATTCTTACGTAAGAAGACACTATTCAATAATTGTTATAGTAATTACTATTCAATATTTTATTTTATTGATTCAATAATTGCTACGTTTAAATTTTATATTATTGTTGTTCAATAATTGTTACTGCACAGTATCTCCATTATCAAATCAATAATTCATATTATTTGAATAATATTATTAGATAGCATTATTAGCAATGTCTAGAAAGTTCTGTCTAAGGAGAGATTTGGTCATCTAATTGCGCGCTAGTAAGGAGAAATTCTTATTGGAAAGCCCCCCCTTTCTTGGGAACGGCCTGGTTGTCATAAATGTGATTCTATAATATTATTTGTGAATTATTAATTATTGATTCATTTGATAAGAAAATATTTATTTTATGTGGATATAAATGAGGGATATATTTTTGTTGTTAAAAAATGAAGGATTTAATGTTGAGGTTTTTATCAGTATTTTTGTCAGAATGAAGGTATTAAAAATCAGGGTTTTTGAGATATTTTGCAGGGGTTATAATTTTTAATCCGACCGTTGGATCGTTGCGATTTTTGGATATGTTATACATATATAAGTTGAGTATATGTCCACAAATTTTGAACCGTTAAAAATGAACGTATGATTTGTTATGAATTTTAAGAGATGACTGATTCAGAAATTGTTGAAGTTTCAGAATTTATCATTTTGGTAGAAAATTATAGAATTTGTGGGCCCCACTCTTGGTTGGTGAAGAAATATGCTTAGATTTTTATTCAAATGTGGTGGGTGGGAATAGTAGCAGGTAAAGCCATGAGGTTGCAGGTTAAGTCTACTTCGGCGTGCTAACATTTTCCTATAAATAGAGGGCTAAGTTAGAATTAAAAATCACACCAGAAACATAAGCTTTCTCTCTTTTTCTCTCTATATTATGAAGCATATTTTGTGAGTATTTAGATACTTTGAGAGTTGCTATTCAGTGCAAGTTTCCTTCGACTTTGCATTCCAGTTAGAAATACTGCACTTTTGAGGTAAGGGATAGTAAGGGATTTTAAGGGTTATTATATTTTTCAGTTCGTAATTCTTCTGACCTTTAGAAAATTCTGGAAAAATTTGAAATGATATTTTGATGAGTTTTATTGATTGTGTCCAAAAATGGTGATTTTTAGATGTATAGATTAAGAGTTATGAGTTTTACGAGAAAAGACTATTCTAAAAGTAACCGCTTATAACTCCTTGTGGTTAACTCCAAAATTGATGAAATTTTTATTGGAAGTATATCTATATAATATCAGTATACTCTGTGAATTTTGGATTTTTTGGATAAAAGTACAATTTATGATAAATGTCTAAATATTCGGCAGTTTTGGCCATATGAAAAATAGTAAATGAATTTTAAAAATTTCGAGAAAAATATATGTTCAATATGGGACTATATTCTGCTAAATTCCAGAAAAGAAATATTTTTAGGATTGATTTGGTATTTTTCATGAAAATAGACTAGTTATGAGTAAATGAATTAAATATGTTATGTGAAGTAAGAAAATTGGAAAATAGAATTTTATGGCTTGAGAAACCTATATGAGGTATATGTAGATTTTTGATGAGGGTTTTGGTTATTGGTGATGAAATCTTATGAGTTTGACATTTTAGAATGATTAAATACATTATTTTAGTAAAGTGTAAATAATTAAAATAAATTTCTTATAAGTTTAAGAAATGTTATTCTTTCAATATCATTATACCGAAATATTGATATAAATTTTATTGTAAAATTTCTATCTTTTTGTGTCGGAGTTACTATTCATGAGTTACTATTCACGAGTTACTATTCACGACAAAATTGGTTTCTTTTTCTGACCAAATTATCGTTGATTTATGATTGTTGTTCTTAAAAGTAAATGCAGTTGGTGATAATATTATTTTTATTATCATATATAATATTTTTATAACCCTGATGTTGAATTTCTCTTTTACTTGAGTGTAAAGATGAACAGGTATTGAATATCTTTGGCCTATAGTGCAAAGATGAACTGCTGATGAATATCTTTAGTCGTAGTGTAAAGATGAACAGTTATTGAATATCTTTGGCCTATAGTGCAAAGATGAATTTTTATTGAATATCTTTAGCTTAAGTACAAAGGTGAATTGATTAACATGGTTATAATTATTGTTTATATAAATTCTAAAATGATTATATATTTCTTTGAGATATGAATATATTTGGCCAGTAGTGCAAATATGAACTGTTGAGGAATATCTTTGGCCTGTAGTGCAAAGATGAATTGTTGATGAATATCTTTGGCCCGTAGTGCAAAGATGACCTGTTGTTGAATATCTTTGGCCAGTAGTGCAAAGATGAACTGTTGACGAATATCTTTGGTCGTAGTGCAAAGATGAAGTTATTAGTATGATTATGAACAGGAAATGTGATTTGGTGTAACCATGATCTTTGATGTTTTAGGTAAAGATAGGTGATGAAAATTATCTTCGTCCTGGATGAGAAAAAGAATTTAGAACAACAATTACGATTATGAGTTATACATGTGATTGTGGACATGAATTGTTGATTGATGTTACAGGGATAAAACATTGTTGGTGGACTTTTAACATGGAGAAGATAATAGACTTTATAGTCTATTTGACTCTTCTAATGGATTGCTCGTTCTACTGCAACTATGGTTGAAAAATTTTATCATCTACCATATGTTCTAAATCTTTGATTTAATTCTGTTGAAGGCTATTGATAACTTAATTATCTTTAGTCATGATATTCTTTACTGGGCTAGTTGTGCTCACCCTTCTGTTTCACAATTCTTTTCTGGTAATAAGAGTGTAGCTGGGTCGAGCGGGGGTAACAGGGAAATAGAACGGTGGTCATCATTTAGTAGTTATATTTGTGAATCATCTAGGGTGAGGCGAACCCAACGTTGGAAGGGTGTTTTGTCACTATCATACAAGATGTCTAATGACATACAACCTTGTGTCATCATAAGACAGGATTGTACTCATCCAGTTGCTGAGTATATTTACGAGCACTACCTATATAATCTTGGTGTTTGTTTGAAGTATAATTCACGATTAAAGACTGTGGAGATAATGATAAGTCAAGAGAAGACTCACCATTGGGAAGAATATGATAGTAATCTTCTCGTTTTTCTTTGGGGTCTATTGGGTCAACCAAGGATAATTCTGTTGCCATATGATATCTATCATAACCTAGACGCATGGCCTCCCATGTACAAAGGTTTCCTTGAGCACTTCCCAAAGATTCTAATTTTTAAAACAGTTTTTTTACTATACCTTTATGTAAGGTGTCATTGTGAGGTGCTGTCCACGGTTGGGACATGAGTCACATTTAGTATATATTTGTATCCAAACTCACAACATATGTGTTGTTGTATTTTGCACGACAATTATTGTAATAAAGTTATAGTTATTTTCTGTACCATGTATTTGGCGACTCAGACTAGGTTGGATGGAATGAACCTATTTTGGGGTCGTTACATTTTGGTATCATTGCTATAAGTAAAGTGCCCCAAGCCTCTCGCTGGCGACTTTCTGTTGATGGGGGATGCACCGAAGCCAGACTCTCCGTAGGGGACACCGTTCTGCGGTGGCAAACTGATAGGTATCAATGTAAGGTGCTGACATAGGTTGGTGTCCAGAGTTATATTTTGTTATCAGAGCTTAGGAATATGGTCTCTGGCGGAGATCGGGGAATAGAACTAGGAGGGAAGAGATGAGTAAATCCTTTGCTAGTGTGTCCTACCTAAGCTTATTTATTGGTCAGTCATAATATCGGGATATTATATAAATATTAATTTGTTCAAATAACCTTTATTTTGAAGCTGTATTCTTGAATGATATCTAAAATACAGGAGATGATCAATGGAGAAATCATGATGACAGGGAAGATGGAATCTGAAATGAAAGCAATGTATTCTCAACTCTTTGAATTATCAAGTACGTAAATTTCAGGGACGAAATTTCATAAGGAAGGGAGATTGTAAGATCCCAGATTTTATAAAATAAAAGTATTCAATTTTTCCTATTTAGTAAATGGTTAAATTGATAAAAAGTTAAAGTTATGGGTGAAATGTGCAAATTTTGCAAAATAAACAAGTGGTTATAAAATATTCATTGTTGTCGGGGAATATTCGTTTGGTCGTGGAATATTCTTTCTGTCGGGGAATATTCGTACGACGGCGCAGCCATTTGTGGGCCCCATAACAGAATAACTGTCAGATGAAGAAAACGACAAAATTGAGTTTTTAAAAATAACAGCGTAGTTGTTACCGTTAACACTGTTAGAATACCCGGTGGTTAAAATACAGTTATATGCGTTATTGCACAGTAGCACACGGTATTGCACAGTATTTTTGAAATTATTGATTCTTACGTAAGAAGGCACTACTCAATAATTGTTACAGTAACTACTGTTCAATATTTTATTTTATTGATTCAGTAATTGCTACGTTAAAATTTTATATTATTGTTGTTCAATAATTGTTACTGCACAGTATCTCCATTATCAGATCAATAACTCATATTATTTGAATAATATTATTAGATAGCATTATTGGCAATGTCTAGAAAGTTCTGTATAAGGAGAGATTTGGTCATCTAATTGCGCGCTAGTAAGGAGAAATTCTTATTGGAAAGCCCCCTCTTTCTTGGGAACGACCTGGTTGTCATAAATGTGATTCTATAATATTATTTGTGAATAATTAATTATTGATTCATATGATAAGGAAATATTAATTTTATGTGGATATAAATGAGGGATATATTTTTGTTGTTAAAAAATGAAGGAGTTAATGTTGAGATTTTTATCAGTATTTTTGTCGGAATGAAGGTATTAAAAATCAGGATTTTTGAGATATTTTGCGGGGGTTATAATTTTTAATCCGACCGTTGGATCATTGCGATTTTTGGATATGTTATACATATATAAGTTGAGTATGTGTCCACAAATTTTGAACCGTTAAAAATGAACGTATGATTTGTTATGAATTTTAAGAGATGACTGGTTCAGAAATTGTTGAAGTTTCGAAATTTATCATTTTGGTAAAAAATTATAGAATTGGTGGGCCCCACTCTTGGTTGGTGAAGAAATGTGCTGAGATTTTTATTCAAATGTGGTGGGTGGGAATAGTAGCAGGTAAGCCATCAGGTTGCAGGTTAAGTCTGCTTCAGCGTGCTAACATTTTCCTATAAATAGAGGGCTAAGTTAGAATTAAAAATCACACCAGAAACATAAGCTTTCTCTCTTTCTCTCTCTATATTATGAATCATATTTTGTGAGTATTTAGATACTTTGAGAGTTGCTATTCAGTGCAAGTTTCCTTCGGCTTTGCATTCCAGTCGAAAATACTGCACTTTTGAGGTAAGGGATAGTAAGGGATTTTAAGGGTTATTATGTTTTTCAGTTCGTAATTCTTCTGACCTTCAAAAATTCTGGAAAAATTTGAAATGATATTTTGATGAGTTTTATTGATTGTGTCCAAAAATGGTGATTTTTGGATGTATAGATTAAGAGTTATGAATTTTACGAGAAAAGACTATTTTAAAAGTAACCGCTTATAACTCCTTGTGGTTAACTTCAAAATTGATGAAATTTTTATTGGAAGTATATCTATATAATATCAGTATACTCTGTGAATGTTGGATTTTTTGGACAAAAGTACAATTTATGATAAATGTCTAAATATTCGGCAGTTTTGGCCATATGAAAAATAGTAAATGAATTTTAAAAATTTCGGAAAAAATATATGTTCAATATGGGGCTATATTCTGCTAAATTCCAGAAAAGAAATATTTTTAGGAATAATTTGGTATTTTTCATGAAAATAGACTATTTATGGGTAAATGAATTAAATATGTTATGTGAAGTAAGAAAATTGGAAAATATGATTTTATGGCTTGAGAATCCTATATGAGGTATACGTAGATTTTTGGTAAGGGTTTTGGTTATTGGTGATGAAATCTTATGAGTTTGACATTTTAAAATGATAAAATGCATTATTTTAGTAAAGTGTAAATAATTAAAATAAATTTCTTATAAGTTTAAGAAATGTTATTCTTTCAATATCATTATAACGAAATATTGGTATAAATTTTATTGTGGAATTTCTACCTTTTTGTGTCGGGGTTACTATTCACGAGTTACTATTCACGAGTTACTATTCATAAGTTACTATTCACAAGTTACTATTCACGGCAAAATTAGTTTCTTTTTCTGACCAAATTATCGTTGATTTGTGATTGTTGCTCTTAAAAATAAATACAGTTGTTGATAATATTATTTTTATCATCATATATAACATTTTTATAACTCTGATGTTGAATTTCTCTTTTACTTGAGTGTAAAGATGAACAATTATTGAATATCTTTGACCTATACTGCAAAGATGAACTGTTGATGAATATCTTTAGCCGTAGTGCAAAGATGAACAGTTATTGAATATCTTTGGCCATAGTGCAAAGATGAATTGTTATTGAATATATTTAGCTTAAGTGCAAAGGTGAATTGATTAACATGGTTATAATTATTGTTTATATAAATTCTGAAATGATTATATATTTCTTTGAGATATGAATATATTTGGCCTGTAGTGCAAATATGAACTGTTGAGGAATATCTTTGGCCTGTAGTGCAAAGATGACCTGTTGTTGAATATCTTTAGCCAGTAGTGCAAAGATGAACTGTTGACGAATATCTTTGGCCGTAGTGCAAAGATGAAGTTATTAGTATGATTATGAACAGGAAATGTGATTTGGTGTAACCATGATCTTTAATGTTTCAGGTAAAGATAGGTGATGAAAATTATCTTCGTCTTGGATAAGAAAAGGAATTTAGAACAACAATTACGATTATGAGTTATACATGTGATTGTGGACAGAAATTTTTGATTGATGTTACAGGGATAAAAAATTGTTGGTGGACTTTTAATATGGAGAAGATAATAGACTTTATAGTCTATTTGACTCTTCTAATGGATTGCTCGTTCCGCTGCAACTATGGTTGAAAATTTTTATCATCTACTATATGTTCTAAATCTCCGATTTAATTCTGTTGAAGGCTATTGATAACTTAATTATCTTTAGTCATGATATTTTTTACTGGGCTAGTTGTGCTCACCCTTCTGTTTCACAATTCTTTTCAGGTAATAAGAGTGTAGCTGGGTCGAGCGAGGGTAACAGGGGAATAGAACGGTGGTCATCATTTAGTAGTTATATTTGGTGAATCATCTGGGGTGAAGCGAACCCAATGTTGGAAGGGTGTTTTGTCACTATCATACAAGATGTCTAATGATATACAACCTCGTGTCATTGTAAGACAGGATTGTACTCATCCACTTGCTGAGTATATCTATGAGCACTACCTATATAATCTTGGTGTTTGTTTGAAGTATAATTCACGATTAAAGACAGTGGAGATAATGATAAGTCAAGAGAAGACTCACCATTGGGAAGAATATGATAGTAATCTTCTCATTTTTCTTTGGGGTCTATTGGGTCAACCAAGGATAATTCTGTTGCCATATGATATCTATCATAACCTAGACGCATGGCCTCCCATGTACGAAGGTTTCCTTGAGCACTTCCCAAAGATTCTAATTTTTAAAACAGTTTTTTTACTATACCTTTATGTAAGGTGTCATTGTGAGGTGCTGTCTACGGTTGGGACATGAGTCACATTTAGTATATATTTGTATCCAAACTCACAACATATGTGTTGTTGTATTTTGCACGACAATTATTGTAATAAAGTTATAGTTATTTTCTGCACCATGTATTTGGCGACTCAGAATAGGTTGGATGGAATGAACCTATTTTGGGGTCGTTACACCGCATACACACTGACTTGTAGATGGGATTGTATTTTCCAGCATAAACTAGCTTAGCCATTTTGTCATGTACAGTAGATATTGTATATATCAAACAACATTATATATGACAGGGAAATATATTTTAATTCACTTCCCTTTTAGTCATGCCTTGTTACTTGCTTGATATTTGCCTGTTTCTCCAAGGCTTATGATCTGGATGTATTCTAAACTCCTCCTTGATGGATGGACATTGAGATGTCTCAGGATCTTTCAGAATGGAGCTTTGATATGTGTGTATTCCTTACCATCTTTGGTGTCTTGGGACTGGTTTTTGTATATAGATGTGGAGAGGAGTGTGGCTTTCCTCTTTGAGGTTGATCGTACCATAGATGGTTGCCAGTACTCCTTTGTATGGGGGAGCCCAGTTAGTTCAATCTCTTATGGATTGGTGTTTCTCTTTGAGGAATCAACAGCAGCTTAGATGGTTACCGATTCTCCCATTTGTGTGGGGAGGTCAGGTAGTTCCATGCCTTTGGTCTGAAGCCGATGAAGTGTGGTAGGTTAAAAGATGATCCCAGTACCATTGATAAGTTTTTATGTTTTGGTAGGAGTAAGACCGAACCATGAATGGCTGCCTACGTATTCCTATTGAAGAGGAGATCAGGTCTGCGTAGTTCGAACCTGGTGTAGAGATGTTTTTGTTTTTGTTTGTAGAGAAGTGTGTAGAAATGTTTTTGTTTTTTGTTATATTTTTTTTGTAGTGCGATCGGACCATATAAAATGGTTGCCTACGTACTCCCGTGTATTAGGGAGATCAAGTCAGCGTAGTTCACCCCTTGTAATGACGGATTGCAGCCGAAAAGTTTAATCCCATGTACATGATAAACTGAGGGTGTGAAAAGTTTTATCCCTGGTGGGACAAAACTGTAGGTGTGAAATGTTTTGAAAATGAAGTTAAGTGGAGAATCTGTTGATCCTAAACCTGGCTACTGGTTGGACAGTGTGTTTGTCCCTGATGGGGCGAATGGGTGTGAAGAAAGGTTGTATGTGGTGAGGTTTAGAAAACCTGAAGTTACTGGGAATCTGATGATCCAAAACCAGGGTGTTTGTTTGCTGGTAACTTCAGACATAGTACCGTTTCACGGTGTCTGAGTTTATGAGCTGTGGAAATTTATCGCCATTCATTTCCTGTAATCGGAGAGCACCTCCTATCAATACCTCCTTGACAATAAATGGGCCTTCCCAGTTTGGGGTGAATTTCCCTTTGGACTGATCTTGATTGTTAATGATCTTCTTCAAAACAAAGTCATGTTGTCTAAACTGCCACAGTCGAACTTTTCTGTTGTAGGATTTGGCGATCCTTTGTTGATATAATTGACCGTGGAAGATAGCAGTGGCTCGTCTTTCATCTATTTGAGACAATTAGTGATACCTATCTTGTAACCATTGGTCTTCACCCAGCTGAGCGTCTACCAACACTCTGAGGGATTTTATTTCCACTTCTATGGGGAGCACTGCTTCCATCCCATTGGTTAATGAGTAGGGGTTGTCCTAGTGGAAGTGTGCATTGACGTTCTGTAGGCTAATAGAGTTAGAGGTAATAAGTCAGGCCATCCCTTGTGATTGGCGGACATCTTTTGCATGATCTTCTTAATATTCTTGTTAACCGCTTCAACAACACCATTCATCTTTGGACGGTAGATGACGGAGTTGAGATGTTTGATGTGGAATTTACTGCATAACTCATCCATCATTCTATTATTGAGGTTCTTAGCATTGTCTGAGACAATCACCTCTGGTTGTCCATATCGACAAATGACATTGTTTCTGATGAAACCAATGATAACTTCTTTGGTAACCCTAGGGAATGAGGCTGCTTCTACCCATTTGGTGAAGTAATCGATCATGGTGAAGATAAACTGATGCCCATTACTGGCTTTGGGCTCGATGGTCCCGATCACGTCCATTCCCCACATTGAGAAGGGCCAGGGCGAACTCATATTGTGGAGCTCCCTTGGAGGGGCGTGGATAGCATTCCGTGAATTTGGCATTGATAACATCTCATAACGTGATCATCACAGTCAGCCATGAGAGAGTGCCAGTAATGCCCTGTTCTTAGGATCTTTTTGACATGTAGAGGGCCGCTCATGTGTGGGTCACATACTCCACTATGGATTTCATCCATGAGCCTCTGAGCTTGGTTCTTGTCTAAACATCTGAGGAGACCTAGTCCTGCACCTCTTTTATAGAGTGCGTCTCTGCTCAGGTAGAATTTTAAAGCCAGTCGATGGATTCTTCTTCTTTTAGTCATGCTCGCCTCAGTGGGTGTAGATCCATCTTGTAAGTACTCCTTGATATGCTGATACCAAGGGTGTTGGATGGGAGGTAACTCATCTGATACTTCTCCAATGTAGTTCCCATAGGCTGGTGCCTTTTGTCGGGCAACTGTGATGCTTGGCATGTTTTCCTTGTCAAGTATGTTAATCAAGGAGGCCAAGGTTACTAGCGCATCTGCAAAGTCATTCCTATTTCGAGGAATGTGGAGGAAGGATATTTCTTTAAACTCTGAAGCCATCTATAGAACCTACCGATGGTAAGGCAGCAAGTGTAGCTCTTTGGTGTGATAGATTCCAGTGGTTTGTCTGATTACCAATTCGGTATCCCCAAAGACAGTTACCCGTCTGATGCCAATTGATTGGGATAGTTTTAGCCCCATGATACAACCTTCATACTCAGCTGTGTTGTTGGTATTGGCAAACTGCAGTTTGACAGTGACGGGATACTGCTCCCCCATAACGGATTCTAGAACTGATCTAGCCCCAGAACCTTCCATGTTTACGGCTCCATCAAAATACATCTTCCATGATTGGCGTGCATCGTACTGATGGTGTTGTTGAACTGTCATTACCCCTTTCATCGGGGAAGTATGTTTCTAAAGGTTTGAAATCCCCTGAAGGTGCGGCGGCCAGTTGATCCGCAATTCCTTAACCTTTGATGGACTTTTGCGTCACGTAGACGATGTCAAATTGCTGTAGGATCAACTGCCATATGGACAGTCGATAATTTAACATGAGTTTTCTGAACACGTACTTGAAAGGATCCACGCGGGATATGAGATGAGTTGTATGACCATGGAGGTAATGCTATAACTTCATGAAACCCCATGCTAAAGCACAATAAGTTTTCTCAATCAGAGTGTACTTGTGTTCACTGCTACTGAATCTTTTATTGAGGTAGTAGATAGCTCGCTCGTAGCCTCTAGCATCTCTATGTCCCAGTGTCGATGTCAGGATTTTTATTTTGTCCATTTTCTGTTCTTGTCTTTTGGTGTTCTCATGTTAGGTGAGATTTGTTTGACAAAACAAGTTGTGAAAAGGTCCGACATGTATATGTCGACGATTGGACTGTAAGAGTCGCCAGATGGTATTTTTAAATGGTTGCACCAACTCAACCGTGAAAAGGTTTGTACATTGACCTGGTGATGTGACACTATTTAACTGGTCTGTGAAACCAAAATTCATTAGGATCCGGGGGCTTGATTATGCGGAGGGAAGGTGTTAGGCACCCCCTGACATCCGTGTTACCACGGTGACCACCACTTTTCAATTAAACTATTATCTGAATGTGTGTGTGTGTGTGGGTCAATGTGCAATTATTTGGAAGTAGTGCTATGTCTCATTTGCACCCATATACAAAGGGTTTGAATTTTGTATAAAAGTTCAGTTTTAACAATATAAAGAAATGATGTTTTGTAAAAGTGGTTTTTTCAAACCCTTATGCTCAATAGTAATTGAGGCCTTTGATACTTCCATTTTATTGTGTGTTCGGCTTAATTGCTTTTATTTTCGAGATGCGAAGCATCTTTGAGAAAATAAGATACATAGCAGTGCCGAATTCTTTGTGGGCATGAGAGTCGTTTAAGGAAATTCAAACACCGTGAATAACTTACAAGCCATGTACAGCTGAAAATGTCCATCATGGGAACCGAATCTAGATTCAGGAGACTGAATCTGTGATCACATGATTCCTAGGCTCACATGATGTAGCAGTTTGTATTAAAGCTGTAAACAGGTATATATATATAAGTTGGAAATATATATATATATATATATATGTGAACAATCAACTGTCACGAAGTAAACTCTAGGCGGGACGAAAAAGTAAATGTATAAAGGCTGTAAATATATATATATATATATATATATATATATATATATATATATATATATATATATATTTAAATTTACACACACACACACACACATATATATATATAGGGATTCCATCCACAACAACCGGTTGTTGGGAGCAACCCATTTTTGGCCAGCCGCTACAACCTGTACCGGCCCTTAACAATTTTTTTTATAAGCCGGTACAGGTTGTAGCGGCCCTTAACAATTTTTTTATAAGCCGGTACAGGTTGTAGCGGCTTGCCAAAAATAGGTTGTTTGATGACAATATATATATATATATATATATATATATATATATATATATAAAAGCAATAAACGCTCTGGATGTAAATCCAGGCTCAATCGAGGCATAAATTGAAGATGTTAGTACGAATATATATATATAAAAAAGATATAAAAAGCCACGGACTGAAGTTCGTGCATACACACGCAACACGACTCTCAACGTGAATCGTGTGTGCCAGAAGCAGAGAAAAGACTTTAAGTAATGTAAGAAGGCTTATAGTAGACTGCTAAAGA
This sequence comes from Panax notoginseng, assembly GCA_016801055.1. Taxonomy (NCBI): domain Eukaryota; kingdom Viridiplantae; phylum Streptophyta; class Magnoliopsida; order Apiales; family Araliaceae; genus Panax; species Panax notoginseng. The sequence goes on along the minus strand of CM029017.1, from coordinate 93,280,653 downwards.
AGACTTCAATAGCTTTAAATGGATGAGCACTCGGTTCCCACAGGTAAAAAGTATCCAAATATAAGCTCACAAGTGTTTGAAATGAGAAAGCACTCAATTTATAGTGTGTACATAGCAAATTGGACATGGCTTTCTCTCCTTTTTCTCTTACAAAATGGCCACCCCAATCCTTCTATTTATAGAGGTGGGGAGTCGCAGGTGTACCTACAACAGCCGCAGGTGTACCTGCGGCTACCCGGGGTTCCCCGGGTAATGTGGGTCTCGTCGTCTCGAAGTACTTGCACTCGGACAATGCGTTGTTCGCTAGAACCTTCATAACTTTCAATTTGGGCATCCGATTGAAGCGTATAATACCTTTCCGTAATTTTGTTGTTGAGAGCTACACAATGACATGGGATAAGAGGTTGTACGAAGCCGGGAAGATGGGTCCATGTCGAAATCTTCAAGTCTTCAAATTCTATTCGGTGTGCTGTCTTGTGCAGTAGTCACTCGGGATGGGAGCTATGGTTCTTGTAGGACTTTCTTTTGAAGTACTTTTGAGTTAAATTGAGTGTATTTTGATTTGAGTTGAGATTAAGTTGGCAAAATGACCATTTTACCCCTCTTGGGGTTATCTCCAATTTTTGCACAGTTGTAGCAGTCATTTCTCAAGGTTATCTCTGAGGTTGGCCTGCTGTTAACTCTGACCGTCCTCAGGGTTATCTCTGAGGTTGACTTGACCTCTTGACGTTATCTCTAGGCTTTGAACTTGATCTCCCGGGCCTATCTCTGGGGTTGGAACTGATTTTTCTGGGTTATCTTTGGGGTTAGAAATTGGATCTCCCGTGGCTATCTTCGGGGTTGAAATTGATGTTGTGGTCCTCTAGGGTTATCTCTGGAGTGTGAAAAAGATGCTTTTGTCCTCCTGCATAGTTAGTAACAGGAAAATAAAATTTTGAGTGTCTACACCCAGCATGTAGCCCATGGCGTTGTCATTGATGGACAGGTACATGAACAGGGGAACATCATCCCTGGGAGGTACCAAAATAGGAGCATTGATTAGATGCTCTTTGATTGTAAGGAATGCTTTCTGACACTTATTATTCCATTTTATAGAGGAGTTCTTCCTTACCAACTTAAAGATAGGCTCACAGGTTGCTGTGAGTTGGAAGATGAACCGAATGATGAAGTTGATTCTTCCCAAATATTCCCGTCTTTCCTTCTTTGTTTAAGGAATGGGCATTTCCGTGATGGCCTGAATTTTGGTGGGATCCAACTCAATCCTTTTGTGACTGACTAGGAATCCTAGCAACTTGTGTAATTTAACGCCAAAGGCGCACTTGGCTAGATTCAACTTCAAGTTGTACTTACGTAACTTGTTGAAGAGCTTTCTGAGATGGTCTAGGTGGTCTTCCTCCCTTCGGGATTTGACAATGATGTCATCCACATAGATCACTATCTCCTTATGCATTAAGTCGTGAAAAAGAGCTATCATGGCTCGTTGATAGGTAGCTCCGGCATTGATGAGGACGAATGACAACCGTTTGTAGCAAAAAGTTCCCCAAGGAGTGATGAATGCAGTTTTCTCACGATCATCTTCAACAACCATGATTTGATGGTACCCCGCAAAATAATCAGCAAAGGAGTACATGTCATATTGAGTTGTATTGTCAATGAGTATGTGGATGAATGGTACGGAAAAGCTATCTTTGAGGCAAGCTTTATTCAAATCCCTATAGTCCACGTAAACTCGCACCTTCCCTCCCGGTTTGGGCATGGGGACTATGTTGGATAGCCATTCAGGGTTCGTCAACACCGTGATAATGTCGGCTTGAAATTGTTTCACAATTTATTCTTTAACTTTTAAACTCCACTCAGGTTGTAATCACTTGAGCTTCTGCCTGACTAGCTTGAATCCCTCTTTAATGGGAAGGCGATGAATATCAATGTCAGTGGATAAACTGACCATGTCTTTATGAGACCATGCAAACACATCCTGGAATTGGGTTAATAGAGTAACCATGTCATTCCTTTGGTTTGGAGTGAGGTCCGTACCTATCTGGATTTGTTTGGGGGTTTTTGAGGTTTCGAGGTTAAAAGAGGTGGTTTGATCAATGTTTGGCTTGGGTTTGTCTTCGACCAATTCTTTGATCTCCTGAGGTATCTCATAGTCCTCTTATATTTCCATCAAGTCTGAGTCCAACTTTACATCAAAGTTATAGTCCTTGTGGAGAATAGGCACTTCATCAGCAAGTATAGGTACATCTAACTTTAGAGTCCTAAAACAAAATGCTTTCACTTAATATATGAAACTGTTCAATCAAACAATAGTGTTAGCATGTAATGACAAAATAACTGCTAATACTGTACAGAAAAGTAAGCAGTTATTGCTATCTACAGGGTAGAGGGAGTTTCTGCCCTTTTTACCCTCGTCGTCAAATGTAAGGAGTGCTGCTCCAATTGCCAAGGGTGAAGTCCTGGTGGACGGCTGTGATGAAGGGGTTGTTGTCCTCCTCCTTCTCACGAATGACGACCAGGATATTTGGGCAATCATCGTCTGGGGTGACCCTGTTTGTACTGTCCGTGTGGACTATGATGCTTATGTTTGATAAGCGCCTTGCAATGTCCTGCTTATGCCTTCGGTCTGTTTCCTCTGCCTCCGGATCTGGTATCAAGACTTCTTTTCTTTTGACCGGTATCGGCTTAGGAAATAACATAGTCATCACATGGGCATGAACCCTTACTGATGTGTGTATAGATTCACCTCCTATAGGTTGTGGCAATCGTCGTATGGCTAAAGATGAAGGAACCTGTTTGTGTTTGTGAGGATTCCTATGACTGGAGCTAGCAAAATAGCCTAGTTCGGCTATCCCTATTTGACTGAGAATTTAAATTGGGCGCTTAATGCCCTGATGATCTTTGTCCAACCCTTGTCCAGGTTGATAACCCAAGTATATCATCTCTTGGCTTGCCGACATTACCTTGGTAGAAATTTTGGGTGTCAGAGGTGGTGCCCCAATAGGATGGTAGTGAGTGTTGCTCACCTCTAGGGCATGGAAGCTGACAACCTCAACTTCATTGAAATTGATGAGTGGGATACCACCTTGTACATGACATTCTGGCTCAACATTAGCAGTGACTAGGTTGTTGTTAATGATGTATTTGAGTTGTTGATGAAGGGTGGATGGGACAGCTCCAGCCATATGAATCCACGGTCTTCCCACGAGTAGGTTGTATCCTATAGCTATTTTGAGCACATAAAAGGATACACAGAATGTATGTGGACCAATTTCCACAGGTAATCCAATCTCGTTGACAACATTTCGTCAAGATACATCGAAAGCTTTAATAACCGTAAGGCTACTTCGGATCCTGTTGAGATTGATATTCATCTTCTCCAAGGTGGCATAAGGTCAGACTTTCTAGGATGATCCTCTATCTATCAGTACTCATGCTACCACATATCTGGAGGAGATAACCGTTATGTTCAACGGTTTACAATGATCAGTCCCTTCCGGAGGTATGTCATCATCAGTGAATGATATCATATTGCTGTTATAAATATGGTTCACCATGTGACGAAATTATTCCACATCCACTGATTTAGGTAAATGCGCTTCTTCTAAGACTCTCAGTAAGACCTTCATGTGATCTTCTGAGGAGAAAACCAAGTCTAGTATGGAAATCTGTTATGGAGCTTCTTTCATGCTTAAAACCACCTTGGCTTCATTGTGGCCCATATTACGGAGGAATTCTTCAATCTTCTTCATGGAAACTTTCCCTTTTGATTTGATGATAAGCTTCATCACCCGTTGGGGAAGGTAGAGGGGATTTTCTTTCAACACTGCATCAATTATATTAGATGTGAATCCTTCATCCTCTCCATAATTCCATGACACTTTCTATAGGCTGACAATAGGATACTGATGCCTGAATGGTAATATAATTGGCTTTGGCGTATCCACTTTCAAAGGGTTTTCAACACCTTTGAGTTTAATAGGTTGAATTGTATGTGATGTGGTAGCCAAATCACCCTTAGAAGATATAACTGCTATGACTTCCTTCCATTTCGTAGGAACTGTGTCCCCACTCTCAAGTAACACAGTGTCATTGTCTGCCAGCTGCTGGACACCTCTGTCAATTAGATTCTGAATAAGATGGCGGAGTGCCCAACATTCTTTAGTGTTGTGACCGCGAGAATGGGAGTGGTATTGACATACTCCATTAAAATCAAACCGTCTTGAACGCGTGCTGATTAGAGGTAGCAGAGCTGTGATTCTTCCTTCATTAATCAACATCTGCAATATCTCTTCCATCGGTTGGCCCAAATAGGTGAATTCTCTTTTATTATCTAAGTCCCGACGGGCTTTGGCATTTGCTCTTTTTACAATTTTATCCTCCAATGTCTCACTTTCTGGAGTACGTTATGGAGTACTTGTAATAAGAGGAAGGAGGCAAGCATGCTCCTGGCTGAATAATTGACGTGTGACTTGGTGCTGATGGACCACCAGTTCTACTAATTGATTAATTTGTTCGCGCAGAGCCTTCATTTTTCGTTCCATCATAAACTGGAACTGTGCATAAACTTATTTGTCAGCGCTATCCTTGCTGGTTTGGGAGGGTCCACCAATGTAGTGGGAAGTCTGTCCACTACTCCAATTAATCTTGTTAACCTCTTCTTCTTTGTATTAAGGAAGAGAGTTATCTTGCACATGGGGTTGGTCGAGTTTAGTGACAACGATCTCACCATTGTCAATCAAATCCTGGATCTTATGCTTCAAGGCCCAACAATCTTGAGTATCATGGCCTGGAGCTCTATCATGATAAGCACATTTCCTGTTAGCATTGAAACCCTTCCCATTCGGGTTAGCTGGTGGTAGAATATGGGTAATTTTCTTCTGAGTTGTCAGAAGATTAAGAATGCTCTCAAGTGAATCCCCTAAGGATGTGAACACTCGAGTGCGTCTGACTTCTCCGCCTTTTGTCAAAGGAGGGTTGTAAGATTGTGTTTGGAAAGGGGAGTAGTTTCTCCACTAAATAGGCATGCTTTGACTGCCTTTTTGCCGTTGTAGTATCAAGAAAACATCCTCCTCTTTCTTCTTACGGACCCTCTGGGGGTTGTTTCCATAACTTCTAGACTGGATGTGCTCAGCTACAGCTTTAAGAGCGGTAAGGTCTTGAATCTTTCCAGACTTCAAACCCATCTCAACCGTTTCCCTATGTTTGATCATTTCGGAGAATGGTTTGCCTATGCCAGCTAAAACCCTTTCATAGAAAGGAGCTTCTTGAATGTCTATGAAGGTCATCACCTTTTTCGACTCAGTCATAGAAGGAATAACTTGAGTAGTCAGGCGCCTCCACCTTTGAGCATACTCTCTAAAAGGCTCATTGGCTTGTTTCTTGACTTTGATAATTTGGTACTGGTCAGGAGCCATCTGAGTTTGGAAACTGTACTGATTGAGGAAAGCATGAGCTAGCTCCTCCCAGCTATGAATCTTGGAGTTGTCTAATCTGGTATACCATGATCTAGCTTCACCAGTTATACTCTTCTTAAACAGCTGCATTATGAGCTTTTCATCCTCGGTATAAGATCTGAGCTCCCCAATGAAGACTTTTAAATGTGTGTAAGGATCTCCCAATCCATCATATTTTTCAAAATCGGGAGTCTTGTATTTCTCTGGATAATGAACCCCAGGGAAGATACAAAGGTCTGAGTACGAAACACTCCCATGTGCTCCAGTCCCTTTGATAGACCGAATGGTATCTTCCATTTGTAGGACTTTCCTCCTGATATCACCGGTGTCTGGATCTTCTTTGAGATGGATGTTTTCAGGGGTTTTGTTTATTTTGTCCAACTGAGATTCAGGTACAGGAATTTCTTTGTCCGGTCCCTGAGTTTCTCCATGTGCAGAGGATTCTATATGTATAGGTATTTATGGACCCTGAGTGGATTTATGTAGTTCTTTAAGCAGAACAACCAACTCTATAATTTGGTGACTTAATCCTTCGAACTCCTCACGAGAGACAGGAGTAGGATTAGACTGGCCAGGTGTAGCCATGCATGGTTGTAGGCTTGTTACCTTTTTGGACTTTGAACGGGTAACAGGACCAATTATTTCCCTACAAAAAGACTTATATAGTTTAGTCGATAGAAAATGTTACATGCTATGTAATGTATCCGTTTTAGGAGTATTATCCTGCAAAACGGATGTTAGTTGTTTGTATGATAAAATAGCATGTCATTTTTTTGATATAAAAGGAATGCATGTACATATATTGCTTCATATTTTCCATTACATTGAGATTGACATGGAAATGAAATTACAAGTATTTGTAATTACAAGTAATGGGAATGGGAAAGTATGAAGAGACTTCCCTCCGCATTTGGTTTATCAGAGGCTGACCTATTTTAGGTTACTCTCGCAGTTTTTTGGCATAAAGTTTCCCAAATCATCGCAATTTACTTGACGGGAAGTTAATCCGGTCTTTTAACTGGAGCGATTTTGGGTGGTGCCTTTCCTGAGCCTCGTTGGAATTAGTCTTCCTACGAGTCCAGTAATCAAACACCGACAGGATAGCCTCCTAGTAGAGGAACCACACAACATACATTGACATAGAACGCGTCTCACCGTATGGAAATGATGACATGTGCGAAGCACTAATATCATAGGCAGATATAGTGCGAAACACTAAGTGCAGTAAGTAAATGTAAAACCCCAAATTTTATGAAATAAAAGTATTCAATTTCTTTTATAATTATTATCCAGTAAATGGTTAAATTGATGAAATATTAAAGTTAAGGGTGATATATGTATAGTTTACAAAATACGCAAGTGGTTATAAAATACTCATTGATGTCGGGGAATATTCGTTTGGTCGTGGAATATTCTTACTGTCGGGGAATATTCGTACGACGGCGCAGCCTTGTGTGGGCCTCATAACAGAAAGTGATTGGATGAAGAAAATGACAAGCATACGTTGTTTATAAATAACGGCGTAGTTGTTACCGTTAATACTGTTGGAATACCCGGTGGTTAAAACACAGTAATACGCGTTGTTGTACAGTAGCACACGGTATTGCACCATTTATTGATTCTTACGTAAGAAGTCACTACTCAATAATTGTTACAGTAATTACTGTTTAATATTTTATTTTATTGATTCAATAATTGCTGTGTTGATATTTTATATTATTGTTGTTTTAATAATTGTCACTACACAGTATTTTCCATTATCGGAGTAATAATTCATATTATCTGAATAATATTATTAGATAACATTATTGGCAATGTCTAGAAAGTTCTGTCTAATGAGAGGTTTGGTCACCTAATTGCGCGCCAGTAAGGAGAGATCTTTATTGGAAAGCCCCCTCTTTACTAGAAACGGTCTGGTTGTCAATATTGTGATTCGGTAATGTTATTTGTTAATAATTAATTATTAATTTATATGATGAGAAAAATATTCATTTTATGTGGATATAGATGGAGAAAATTTTTAATGTGACAAATGTTAAAAATTAATATTTTATCTTTTTATGATAAAAATTCATTTAAATATATTATTATATTATAATAATATAATAATGATGATATTTTTACAATGAATGTGGGATATATGAGTATATGAGGAGGAAGAGTATTTTTGTTGCATGAAATGATTAAAACATGTTTTTCATGTTTGTGGACCCCATTTTTTGACTGAAATTTGATTATAGCCTGTAAAATCGTCCGTATGTGGATTTCGGTCAATTTCTGTTTGGAATTTGGAAAAACTTTCTTCTGCAAAGTTGTAGAGAATGAAATTTCCTATTGAAAAGACACAAGGTTTGAATTTTTCTGACAAAAGGCTATTTATTATGAATTATTGAAGTTCCGAAGTTCCGAAATAATTGATTTTTGAAAGTTTTAATTATGTTTATTAAGAAAAACGTTTTTTTTTGTTTTGTGGGCTACACTAACATGTGCATAATGAGCTGAGATCAGTTGTCCAAGGTGGGCTTAAAAATTATATATATATATATATATTAATATTTTATTAAATTTTCTGCTTTGGTGTTCTAAGTATTTTCCTATAAATAGGGTGCTTAGGATAGAATTGAAAATCACACCAGAAACTGAAGTTTTCTCTCTCTTTCTCTCTCTATATTATCGAGCGTATTCTTGTGAGTATTTGATACTTTGAGTGTCGCTATACGGTGCAAGTTCCCTTCAGCACTATATCCAGTATTCCAGTCAGAAGTACTGTCTTTTCGTGATAAGGGATGTTATTTTTTTATAAATAATATTATTTCTTTCAATATCATTATACCGGAATATTGGTAAGATTTTTCTTGTGAAATTCTTATCTTTTCATGTCGGGGTTACTATTCATGAGTTACTATTCACGAGTTACTATTCATGAATTACTATTCACGAGTACTATTCACAAAACATGATGATTTTTCTTTTAAAATTTTTACCTTTTGGTGTCGGAGTTACTATTCACGTATACGTCACTGTTCACATATATGACACTATTCACAAATACGACACTATTCACAGAAAAAATTGAATTTTCTTTTCTGTGTCCAAGATTGTCTGTTATGGTTCATATCTTTGATTGGTTCTATGTTTTGATCTTCATTTTTGAATTCTGCTCCACAATAGTTTATTATGGAGTATTTTTGAACATGGATAAACCGAAGTACGAATCCTTAATAATTGTTCATTTGTCTCATTGGATTCGTTTTCTTTAAAATATATTTTTCATCATTCTCAGTCCTAAATGATGATATTACTGAATATCTTTGGGCTGTAGTGCAAAGATGAATGATTTCTTGATGAATATATTTGGCCCGTACTGCAAAGATGAACATGTGTTGAGATGAACATGACCGACTGATTAATATCTTTGGCCTGTAGTACAAAGATGACTATTTGATTCAAGATGTATATTGATTGATGTTACAGGGATAAAATATCGATGATGGACTTTTAAATACATAGATGATAGTAGATTTCATTCTCTACTTAACTCTTCTAATGGATTGTTATTTTCGCTGCAGTTGTTGATTTAAAACTTATTGTCTATTGTATTCTATCAGATTTTTCTCTGTTGAGGACTAACGATAATTTGTTCTATATTATCTTAGTCATAATATTCTTTACTGGGCTAGTTGAGCTCACCTTTTTCCTTTTTGTTCCATTTTTCTTCTCAGAAGGCGAGAATGTAGCGGGTACTAGTCGGGGTATGGAATAATGGTTCAACATAGTTGTTTTAGTAGTCCTCACTATTTTGTAAAATAGTGTATCAATAATTGTAATGAGGACTCCATTTGAGTTTGAATACTGTCTAGATGACAATATTTGTATTTAAACTCATAGTATATGTGTTGTAGTATTTTGCACGACAATTGTATTTATCAAGTCATATAAGCATGCATATTCACTACAATGTATTTTAAAGTATTTTGTATGATATCTCACTTTCCAAAAGTCAAAACTAGAAAAGAAAACATGTAAATGTTACTAGGATAATGCAGAACGATTGTACGGTGACAAATTTTGCAAAAAATAGCCCGAACTCAATAGATCTGAAGAGGAAATCTCGGATTCTCTGTATGGCTTCAACTTGAAAATGACTTGTGAAAGGGATGCGAGATGAGTTATAACCCACAGGTGGTCGCGGGTCAACTCGCGGCAGTCGCGGGTGTACCCTGGGTGGTCCTCACCCCCTCCGACTCGATCAAATTTGAGTTGTAAAGGAGGTCCAAGTAGCTGAAAAGTCAAATCAGGAAAATAAATGATACGCGATTAAGCGAAAAAGCCCGAAATCTTGGTTTCAAAGACCAAACTGCGGGTCTACATATCAATCATTAGTATTCTCCCGGATATAGGGTTTAGAAAGCCGATTATAAAAGTTGTTGAAAGCGGCCCTTGTCAACGCATCGCGAAGGTTTGATGCCATCAACCGGGGGTTGTGATTGCAATCAAAAGCATACAAACTCATCAAGAGTATCTCTCGTCAGGAATGCATCCCCAGCGGAGATTTTGAACATCATAAGCCATTGAAAGCTATTTTAATGAGGATTAGGCATCCCTGATATTAAAAGTCATTGGCGATAAATCCAGCGAAGCATCAGAGCTGGTCTGATGATGCAAGCCGTTGAAAGTTACTTCAACGAGGGTCAAGCATCCCTGACATTGCAAATTGCTGGCGATAACTCCAGCGAGGCTTCTGAGAAACATGATGATATAAACCACGAAAAACCATCCTCATCGGGGATGACCGATGATGGAATTTGTTATACAGATCCCTAGCAATCAAAACGCCATTCCCCAAGAGTCGCTCACAACAAAGAAGAACGTCTTCGATGGAAAGCCTTTCCAAAGGAATAAGGACTTTGGTGATAACCCCAATGTCAACATCATGTGGTCTTAATCATTGAGAAACCTCCACCTCAGGAATTTCAAAGACATCTCTGTGACTTGTTAGCAAATCAGGCTCAGATAGCACTGATGGACAGTTGAAACCACTGGAGATAACCCCTGCGTGGCATCGGGAGATACCGGTGATGAGAGCTTTGCAAACTACCAATTGAGTAGACATCAAAATGGTTCAACAGAGCCATCATTCACAACTCCATCCTCTAGCAGAAGCGAAAGGGACATGTAGTTTCACATCCTGTTGGAAATCATTCCAACAAACAACATTCAGCATAATGTTACATTATGCTGCATTACACTTGCATCATCCTAAGCTTGTCATATTTCAAGTGTCTAGTAGTCTTTATCATATCCATGTCATTGCATCACATAAATATGATAAAGAGGGGCATCTGGAAGTCAAATCAGTTTCAACCCCGGAGACAACCCAAGGAGAATCAGTTTTAACCCCAGAGACAACCCCGTGAGATCCAGTTTCAACCTCGGAGATAACCCCAAGGGATCCAATTCAAGTTCTGAAGATAACCCCGAAAAAGTCAGTTCTAACCCCAAAGATAATCCTGGGAGATACAGTACACACTCCAGAGATAACCCCGGGAGGTCAAGCCAACCTCAGAGATAACCCTGAGGATATTCACATTCAACAGCAGCCCAATCTCGGAGATAACCCTGAGAAACGACTGGTACAACTGCATCAAAATTGGAGATAACCTCGGAAGGGTCAAAATTGTCATTTTGCCACCTCAACATCACATCAACATCATCTCAACACAGTTTAACTCAAACTGCGTACCAAGATGTCCTACAAGAACCATAGCTCAAATCCCGAGTGACAACTACACAAGACAGCACAACGGATATACATTGAAGACTTGGAGATCTGGTCATGGACCCATCTTCCCAGCTTCATACAACCCCTAATCCCATGTTATTGTGTAGATCTTGATAACAGATTTCTGAAACGGTATATCACTCCTTTATCGGATGCCCGGATTGAAAGTTATGAAAGTTCAAGCAGACAACGCATAGCCTGAGTGCGCATATTTTAAGATGACGAGACCCGCAAGGCCTGGGGCAGCCCGAGCAGTCGTAAGTAGATCCGTAGCTATCTGAAATTTACCCACGACTATCGCTGGTTGACCCGCGACCATCTTGTCATTAAATATGAGCTCTTGGCATCTCATTTGAAAATAAAAGAAAAAAGAAGAAACGAGAGAAAACTCTGTCCATTTCAGTCTGTAACTCCTGCTAGAGTCCTCCAAATCGAGTTATTCTTCTTTCTAAACACTTGTAAGCTCGTGTTTTGTAATATACTCAAGTTTAACAGGTGAAAATCGAGTTTTCAGGCCTCAAAAGCAATTTGAAATCTTCTTGGCAGCCTACTGTAAGATATTTCAGATTTTTAAGCTTTCAACTACTTATATATATATATATATATATATATATATATATATATTTGAGACACCCCCAAAATAGTTATACATCACCTATTCTGAGTCGCCAAATACTTGGTACATAAATCAAATAGAAACTTCTTTTATACAATATGACAAAAGTGTAGCTGAGAGTTTTAACACGAATATTGTCTTCTAGATAATATCCAAACTCAAATTCAATCCTCATTACAATTATTATAACACTATTTCACAGAATAGTGAGGACTAGTAAAGTAATCGTCTGAACCGTCAATCCATTCCCCGACTAGTCCCAGCTATATTCTCATTTCCTGAAGAGAACAGTGAAAGAAAAGGGTGAGCTCAACTAGCCCAGTAAGAAATATTACGACTAAGATAATGCAGAATAAATTATCTTCAGCCTTCAACAGTATAACAACTGATGAAATACAATAGACAACAAGTTTTAGATCAACAATTGCAGTTAAAAAAGCAATCCATTAGAAGAGTCAAGTAGAGCATGATATCTACTATCTTCTATGATTTAAAAGCTTATCATCAATTTTATCGCCGAGACTCAGCTTAATAAATAATCCACATCGCTGAATTATCCATGCACTATGGCCCAAGGATATTCATTAGTATCACAGCAACGAATTATCCATGCACTACGGGCCAAAGATTTTCGTGTTTTCACCAATGGTCATGATCATGCCAAATAATAATTCATATTTGTGCCCTTAGCCGAAGAGAACGTATGGTTATGATCATACCAACATTTGTCCATCAATACACCATAAGCCAATGAGAACTTTTACCACATCATTTGTAACATTACGGGTCATAATCATACCAATCAACAGTCCATCTATGCGCTACGGCCAAAGATGACTTTCATTACAATATAAGCATAAGGATGATGACACTGATATACGAATTCAATTAAATGAAAGCAATGATAAATTTTAAAATTTTATAATTTCATTTATCCAGAATTCAATAATATTTAAATTGTCAACATGATACTGCTTTGTGGAGTAAAATTCAAGAATAATATTGTATCAAAAAAGATTTGGACCAAAAATAAATTAATTTTTGTCATGAATAGTACCCCAGATGAATAGTATTCGAGTGAATAGTATCCCGTGAATAGTACCCTATGAATAGCACTTCATGAATAGTACTTTGTGAATAGTACTAATGAATAGTACCCCATGAATAGTACTTCATGAATAGTACTGTATTTATGAATAGTGCCCATGAATTGTACTCTGTGAATAGTATCGTACGTATGAATATTGTCGTATAAATGAATAGTACCCGTGAATAGTACTTCAACATGAAAAGCTTAAAATTTAATAAGAATGTTCAGAAAAATATCCTTGTGAAACGATACTAGATGAAGCATAAATTTCAAAGATATTATACTAATTTCATAGAGTATAGAAGAAATACTTTAACAAAATGAGTGTAGAATTAGGAATACAAAATGAAATAATATTACTTACATACTACAGAGTATGAAAGAAAATATTATTTCATACAAATATTGAACAAAAATAATATCCCTTACGAATATTGAACCAAATAAAATTTCTTACGAATACGAAAAATAATATCGTAAGCGAATATAAAATGAATAATACCCCTTACCTTAGTAGAAGACTGGATACTGCAATAGTGAAGTAGCAGAATACTCTTCTTCGTTCTCTCTATAGCTTCTCTCTCTATAATTGCTCTTGTGAGTCTTAGTGAATTGGTGAGAATGAAAGAAGAAATGAGCTTTTATTTATAGGAAAACATAGTTTCTATAATTGCACGATTAGGGGTTCAAATTATTACAGTATAATACATTCATCTATACCTCCATTTTTAATTTAGTCCTTGAAGTATTATCAATCTTGCAACACCTCCCCTAATAGTACATACATGTGAATCAATAGTTATATACATGTGAGCCAACAGTAATTTGCATGTGAACCAATAGCAATTTGCATGTGAACCAATATCAATTAATTGCTCATTTATCCGATTAATTGCCCGTTTGGTCAATTATAACAAAACTAGTCAATCAGATAATTACCTCCTCTGAGGGAAATTGGGTCACAGAAGAATTAAAGAAAACTAAATGAACAACATCTTTCACTCATCAATATTATTTTTATCTTTAATCAACACGAACTTATTCATCATTAATATTATAACTTACAATATTAACAACCAGATCATTCCCGGGAAAGAGGGGCTTTCCGATAAGGATTTCTCCTTATTGGCGCGCAATTAGGTGACTAAACCCCTTTCCTCGACAGAACATTCTAGACACTGTTAATAATGCAAATAATAATATGAATAACTTTGTCATCTCAATTATTAATTTAACAATATAAAATATTGTGCAGATGATACTATGACAATAATTAAATCAATAATATGAGAGATACTATGTAGCAATTACTGTGGCAATAATTGAATAAAATAAAGTGTCTTCTCACGTAAGTATCAATAAACAAAGATATTGTACAATACTGTGTGCTACTATGCAACCAAGCGTATTATTGTACTTTTACCACATGATATTTCAATAGTCTAACGGTAAAACTTTTGCCGTTATTTTTATAAAAATATATTTCTATTGTTTTCTAACTCCGACTGTAATTCTGTTGTGGGGTCCACCAATGATTGTGTCGTCGTACTAATATTCCCTAATAAAACGAATATTTCTCGACCAATCGAATATTTTCTAACAACTTGCTTACTTTACAAAATTTGTAAATATTACCCACAACTATAATATTATATCAAATCCACACCTTAATACTCAAAAAAATATTTCGAGAAAATTAATCTTTATTCATAAAATTTTGGGTCTTACATATATATATATATATATATATATATATATATATATATATATATATATTCTGCATTTATATATATATACTTTAATTGCTTTCATAATGTAGATATTTAACCTTCTAGTCTGTGGGCTAGATTTGCCTAAATCTGACTATTTCTAACTTTGACCGGTTCAAAAGTGACTAAACTGGAACCGTTCAAGCTAGAATGGTTTAGATTTACTCAAATCTAGTTCTTTTTCTAGCTTTTGTACATATTACTCTACATGTGATCCTAGGAATCATGTGATCGAAGATTCAACCTTTGAATCTAGATTCGGTTCCCACGATGGATATTTCTCAGCTGCAGCCAGCTTGTAAATTATCTATGGTGTCTGGATATCCTTAGATGGCTCTCATGCCCACAACGAGTTCTTCACTGCTGTAACGACCCCAAAAAAGGTTCATTCCACCCAACCCATTCTGAGTCGTCAAATACATGGTACAGAAAACAACTACAACTTTATTACAACAATTGTCGTGCAAAATACAACAACACATATGCTGTGAGTTTGGATACAAATATATACCAAATGTGACTCATGTTCCAACCGTGGACATCACCTCACAATAACACCTTACATAAAGGTATAGTCAAAAATTGTTTTAGAAATTAGAATCTTTGGGAAGTGCTCAAGGAAACCTTCGTACATGGGAGGCCACGCGTCTAGGTTATGATAGATATCATATGGCCACAGAATTATCCTTGGTTGACCCAATAGACCCAAAAGAAAAACGAAAAGATTACTATCATATTCTTCCCAATGGTGAGTCTTCTCTTGACTTATCATTATCTCCACTGTCTCTAATTGAGAATTATACTTCAAATAAACACCAAGATTATATAGGTAGTGCCCATAGATATACTCAGCAAGTGGATGAGCACATCCCTGTCTTATGATGACAAGAGGTTGTATGTCGTTAGACATCTTGTATGATAGTGGCAAACCACCCTTCCAACGTTGGGTACACCTTACCCTATTGGATTCACCAAATATAACTACTAAATGAACTTTTCTATACTGCTTCGGGAGAACATCCACAGCTAGAGACCACCGTTCTATTTCCCCGTTACCCTCGCTCGACCCAGCTACACTCTTATTACCTAAAAGGAATTGTGAAGCAAAAGGGTGAGCACAACTAGCTCAGTAAAGAATATCATGACTAAAGATAATTAAATTATCAATAGCCTTCATCAATAATAAATCAGAGATTTCGAACATATGGTAAATGATAAAAATTTCAACCATAGTTGCAGCGGAACGAGCAATCCATTAGAAGAGTCAAATAGACTATAAAGTCTATTATCTTCTCCATGTTAAAAATCCATCAACAATGTTTTATCCCTGTAACATCAATCAACAATTCTGGTCCATAATCATATAAATAACTCATAATCATAATTGTAGTTCTAAATTCCTCTTCTCATCCAGAACGAAGATAATTTTCATCACCTATCTTTACCTGAAACATCAAAGATCATGGTTACACCAAATCACATTTCCTGTTCATAATCATACTAATAACTTCATCTTTGCACTACGGCCAAAGATATTCATTTGTATCACCAGTTGGTCATGTTTATCTCAACATCTGTTCATCTTTGTACTACTGGCCAAAGATATTCAACAACATATCATCTTTGCACTACGGGCCAAAGATATTCATCAACAATTCATATTAGCACTACAGGCCAAAGATATTCATCAATATTTCATCTTTGCACTACAGGCCAAAGATATTAATATCTCAAAGAAATATATAATCATTTAAGAATTTATATAAACAATAATTATAACCATGTTGATCATTTCACCTTTGCACTTAAGCTAAAGATATTCAATTATAAATTCAATGGTCATGATCATACCAGTCAACAATTCAACTTTGCACTACTGGCCAAAGAGAACCCATAGTCATGATCATACCAAAAATCTACCCATCTTTACACTCAAGTCAAAGAGAAATATCATCATTAGGGTTATAAAAATGTTATATATGATAATAAAATCAATATAATCAACATATAGATTTAATCTCAAGAGTAATATTCATAAATCAACTATAATTTTGTTAGAAAAAGAAACCAATTTTGTCGTGAATAGTAACTCGTGAATAGTAACTCATGAATAGTAACTCGTGAATAGTAACTCGTGAATAGTAACCTCGACTCAAAAAAGTAGAAATTCCACAATAAAATCTATACCAATATTTCGGTATAATGATATTGAAAGAATAACATTTCTTAAGCTTATAAACAATTTATTTAAATTGTTTACACTTTACTAATTAATGCATTTAATCATCATAAAATGTCAACTCTTAAGATTTCATCATCAATAGCCAAAACCCTCATCAAAAATCTGCATATACCTCATATAGGATTCTCAAGCCATAAAATCCTATTTTCCAATTTTCTTACTTCACAAAACATATTTAATTCATTAACTCATAACTAGACCATTTTTATAAAAAATATCAAATCAATTTCAAAAATATTTCTTTTCTGGGATTTAACATAATATAGTCCCATAGTGAACATATATTTTTCTCAGAATTTTTAAAAGTCATTTACTATTTTTCATATGGCCAAAACAACCGAATATTTAGACATTTATCAAAAATTGTACTTTTGTCCAAAAATTCTGAAATTAACAGAGTATACTTCCATCATATACATGTACTCCCAATAAAAATTTCATCAATTTTGGAGTTAACCACAAGAAATTATAAGCAGTTACTTTTAAAATAGTCTTTTCTCATAAAATTCATAACTCTCAATCTATACATCCAAAAATCACCATTTTTGGACACAATCAATAAAACTCATCAAAATATCATTTCAAATTTTTTCAGAATTTTTGAAGTTCAGAAAAATTACGAAACTGAAAATCATAACAACCCTTAAAATCCCTTACTATCCCTTACTATCCCTTACCTCAAAAGAGCAGTACTTCTAACTGGATATCAGATATGATGCTGAAGGAAACTTGCACTGATGAATAGCAACTCACCAAGTATCTAAAAACTCACAAAATATGCTTCATAATATAGAGAGAGAAAGAGAGAAAGCTTATGTTTTTCGTGTGATTTTCAATTCTAACTTAGCCCTCTATTTATAGGAAAATTTTGGTAGGTTTGACCTGCAACCTGATGGCTTTACCTGTTACTATTCCCACCCACCACATTTGAAATATAATTCAGCACATTTCTTCACCAACCACAAGTGGGGCCCACCAATTCTAGAATTTTCCACCAAAATGATAAACTCCGAAAATTCAACAATTTCTGAACCAGTCATCTCGTAAAATTCATAATAAATCATACGTTC
The DNA here is from genome assembly GCA_016801055.1 of Panax notoginseng. NCBI lineage: Eukaryota > Viridiplantae > Streptophyta > Magnoliopsida > Apiales > Araliaceae > Panax > Panax notoginseng. Next base: position 93,262,631 of record CM029017.1, on the reverse strand, counting down.
ATTTTTAACGGTTCAAAATTTATGGACATATACTCAACTTATATATGTATAACATATCCAAAAATTACCACGATCCAACGGTCGGATTAAAAATTATAACCCCCGCAAAATATCTCAAAAATCCTGATTTTTAATACCTCCATTCCGACAAAAATACGGATAAAAATCTCAACATTAACTCCTTCATTTTTTAACCACAAAAATATATCCCTCATTTATATCCCCATAAAATAAATATTTTCTTATCATATGAATCAATAATTAATTATTCACAAATAATATTACAGAATCACATTTATGACAACCAGGCCGTTCCCAGGAAAGAGGGGGCTTTCCAATAAGGATTTCTCCTTACTGGCGCGCAATTAGATGACCAAACCTCTCCTTAGACAGAACTTTCTAGACATTGCCAATAATGTTATCTAATAATACTATTCAAATAATATGAATTATTGATCTGATAATGGGAAATACTGTGCAGCAACAATTATTGAACAACAATAATACAAAATTTCAACGTAGCAATTATTGAATCAATAAAATAAAATATTGAACAGTAATTACTGTAACAATTTTTGAGTAGTGCCTTCTTACGTAAGAATCAATAATTTCAAAAATACTATGCAATACCGTGTGCTACTGTGCAATAACGCGTATTACTGTATTTTAACCACCGGGTATTCCAACAGTGTTAACGGTAACAAATACGCCGTTATTTGTAAAAACTCAAATTTGTCATTTTCTTCACCCGACAGTTATTCTGTTATGGGGCCCACAAATAGCTGCGCTGTCGTACGAATATTCCCCGACAGAAAGAATATTCCACGACCAAACGAATATTCCCCGACAACAATGATTATTTTATAACCACTTGCTTATTTTGAAAAAAAAATCATATTTCACTCATAACTTTAAACTTTTATCAATTTAACCATTTACTGTGTAGTAATTATAAGAAAAATTGAATACTTTTATTTCATAAAATTCGGGGTCTTACAATCTCCCCTCCTTATGAAATTTCGTCCTCGAAATTTACGTACCTGGTATTTCAAAGAATTGAGAATACATTCCTTTCATTTCAGATTCCATCTTCTCTATCATCATAATTTCTCCATTGCTCATCTCCTGTATTTCATATATCATTCTAGATTATAGCTTCAAAATAAGGGTTAATTTAACAAATTAACATATCACATAATATCCCGATATTATGACTGACCAACAAATAAGCTTAGGTAGGACACACTAGCGAAGGATTTACTCATCTCTCCCCTCCTAGTTATATTCCCCGATCTCCGCCAGAGATCATATCCCTAAGCTCTGATACCAAATGTAACTCTGGACACCAACCTATGTCAGCACCTTACATTGATACCTATCAGTTTGCCACCGCAGAACGGCGTCCCCTATGGAGAGTCTGGCTTCGGTGCATCCCCCATCAACAGGAAGTCACCAGCGAGAGGCTCGGGGCTCTTTACTTATAGCTCTGATACCAAATGTAACGACCCCAAAATAGGTTCATTCCACCCAACCCATTCTGAGTCGTCAAATACATGGTACAGAAAACAACTACAACTTTATTACAACAATTGTCGTGCAAAATACAACAACACATATGCTGTGAGTTTGGATACAAATATATACCAAATGTGACTCATGTTCCAACCGTGGACATCACCTCACAATAACACCTTACATAAAGGTATAGTCAAAAATTGTTTTAGAAATTAGAATCTTTGGGAAGTGCTCAAGGAAACCTTCGTACATGGGAGGCCACGCGTCTAGGTTATGATAGATATCATATGGCCACAGAATTATCCTTGGTTGACCCAATAGACCCAAAAGAAAAACGAAAAGATTACTATCATATTCTTCCCAATGGTGAGTCTTCTCTTGACTTATCATTATCTCCACTGTCTCTAATTGAGAATTATACTTCAAACAAACACCAAGATTATATAGGTAGTGCCCATAGATATACTCAGCAAGTGGATGAGCACATCCCTGTCTTATGATGACACGAGGTTGTATGTCGTTAGACATCTTGTATGATAGTGGCAAACCACCCTTCCAACGTTGGGTACACCTTACCCTATTGGATTCACCAAATATAACTACTAAATGAACTTTTCTATACTGCTTCGGGAGAACATCCACAGCTAGAGACCACCGTTCTATTTCCCCGTTACCCTCGCTCGACCCAGCTACACTCTTATTACCTGAAAGGAATTGTGAAGTAAAAGGGTGAGCACAACTAGCTCAGTAAAGAATATCATGACTAAAGATAATTAAATTATCAATAGCCTTCATCAATAATAAATCAGAGATTTAGAACATATGGTAAATGATAAAAATTTCAACCATAGTTGCAGCGGAACGAGCAATCCATTAGAAGAGTCAAATAGACTATAAAGTCTATTATCTTCTCCATGTTAAAAATCCATCAACAATGTTTTATCCCTGTAACATCAATCAACAATTCTGGTCCACAATCATATAAATAACTCATAATCATAATTGTAGTTCTAAATTCCTCTTCTCATCCAGAACGAAGATAATTTTCATCACCTATCTTTACCTGAAACATCAAAGATCATGGTTACACCAAATCACATTTCCTGTTCATAATCATACTAATAACTTCATCTTTGCACTACGGCCAAAGATATTCATTTGTATCACCAGTTGGTCATGTTTATCTCAACATCTGTTCATCTTTGTACTACTGGCCAAAGATATTCAACAACATATCATCTTTGCACTACGGGCCAAAGATATTCATCAACAATTCATATTAGCACTACAGGCCAAAGATATTCATCAATATTTCATCTTTGCACTACAGGCCAAAGATATTAATATCTCAAAGAAATATATAATCATTTAAGAATTTATATAAACAATAATTATAACCATGTTGATCATTTCACCTTTGCACTTAAGCTAAAGATATTCAATTATAAATTCAATGGTCATGATCATACCAGTCAACAATTCAACTTTGCACTACTGGCCAAAGAGAACCCATAGTCATGATCATACCAAAAATCTACCCATCTTTACACTCAAGTCAAAGAGAAATATCATCATTAGGGTTATAAAAATGTTATATATGATAATAAAATCAATATAATCAACATATAGATTTAATCTCAAGAGTAATATTCATAAATCAACTATAATTTGGTTAGAAAAAGAAACCAATTTTGTCGTGAATAGTAACTCGTGAATAGTAACTCATGAATAGTAACTCGTGAATAGTAACTCGTGAATAGTAACCTCGACTCAAAAAAGTAGAAATTCCACAATAAAATCTATACCAATATTTCGGTATAATGATATTGAAAGAATAACATTTCTTAAGCTTATAAACAATTTATTTAAATTGTTTACACTTTACTAATTAATGCATTTAATCATCATAAAATGTCAACTCTTAAGATTTCATCATCAATAGCCAAAACCCTCATCAAAAATCTGCATATACCTCATATAGGATTCTCAAGCCATAAAATCCTATTTTCCAATTTTCTTACTTCACAAAACATATTTAATTCATTAACTCATAACTAGACCATTTTTATAAAAAATACCAAATCAATTCCAAAAATATTTCTTTTCTGGGATTTAACATAATATAGTCCCATAGTGAACATATATTTTTCTCAGAATTTTTAAAAGTCATTTACTATTTTTCATATGGCCAAAACAACCGAATATTTAGACATTTATCAAAAATTGTACTTTTGTCCAAAAATTCTGAAATTAACAGAGTATACTTCCATCATATACATGTACTTCCAATAAAAATTTCATCAATTTTGGAGTTAACCACAAGAAATTATAAGCAGTTAATTTTAAAATAGTCTTTTCTCATAAAATTCATAACTCTCAATCTATACATCCAAAAATCACCATTTTTGGACACAATCAATAAAACTCATCAAAATATCATTTCAAATTTTTTCAGAATTTTTGAAGTTCAGAAAAATTACGAAACTGAAAATCATAACAACCCTTAAAATCCCTTACTATCCCTTACTATCCCTTACCTCAAAAGAGCAGTACTTCTAACTGGATATCAGATATGATGCTGAAGGAAACTTGCACTGATGAATAGCAACTCACCAAGTATCTAAAAACTCACAAAATATGCTTCATAATATAGAGAGAGAAAGAGAGAAAGCTTATGTTTTTCGTGTGATTTTCAATTCTAACTTAGCCCTCTATTTATAGGAAAATTTTGGTAGGTTTGACCTGTAACCTGATGGCTTTACCTGTTACTATTCCCACCCACCACATTTGAAATATAATTCAGCACATTTCTTTACCAACCACAAGTGGGGCCCACCAATTCTAGAATTTTCCACCAAAATGATAAACTCCGAAAATTCAACAATTTCTGAACCAGTCATCTCGTAAAATTCATAATAAATCATACGTTCATTTTTAACGGTTCAAAATTTATGGACATATACTCAACTTATATATGTATAACATATCCAAAAATTATCACGATCCAACGGTCGGATTAAAAATTATAACCCCCGCAAAATATCTCAAAAATCCTGATTTTTAATACCTCCATTCCGACAAAAATACGGATAAAAATCTCAACATTAACTCCTTCATTTTTTAACCACAAAAATATATCCCTCATTTATATCCCCATAAAATAAATATTTTCTTATCACATGAATCAATAATTAATTATTCACAAATAATATTACAGAATCACATTTATGACAACCAGGCCGTTCCCAGGAAAGAGGGGGCTTTCCAATAAGGATTTCTCCTTACTGGCGCGCAATTAGATGACCAAACCTCTCCTTAGACAGAACTTTCTAGACATTGCCAATAATGCTATCTAATAATACTATTCAAATAATATGAATTATTGATCTGATAATGGGAAATACTGTGCAGCAACAATTATTGAACAACAATAATACAAAATTTCAACGTAGCAATTATTGAATCAATAAAATAAAATATTGAACAGTAATTACTGTAACAATTTTTGAGTAGTGCCTTCTTACGTAAGAATCAATAATTTCAAAAATACTATGCAATACCGTGTGCTACTGTGCAATAACGCGTATTACTGTATTTTAACCACCGGGTATTCCAACAGTGTTAACGGTAACAAATACGCCGTTATTTGTAAAAACTCAAATTTGTCATTTTCTTCACCCGACAGTTATTCTGTTATGGGGCCCACAAATAGCTGCGCTGTCGTACGAATATTCCCCGACAGAAAGAATATTCCACGACCAAACGAATATTCCCCGACAACAATGATTATTTTATAACCACTTGCTTATTTTGAAAAAAAAATCATATTTCACTCATAACTTTAAACTTTTATCAATTTAACCATTTACTGAGTAGTAATTATAAGAAAAATTGAATACTTTTATTTCATAAAATTCGGGGTCTTACAACTGCTATGTATCTTATTTTCTCGAAGATACTTTGCATCTCGAAAATAAAAGCAATCAAGCCGAACACATAATAAAATGGAAGTATCAAAGGCCTCAATTACTATTGAGCATAAGGGTTTGAAAACCTAATTTTCAAAACTTTACTTCTATATTTTGTTAAATTTGAACTTTTATACAAGTCAAACCCTTTATATATAGGGGCAAACGAGGCATAGCACTACTTCCAGATAACTGTACATAGGCCCTACACACACGCAGATAAAAAGTTAATTGAAAAGTGGCGGTAACCGTGTTTTCATGGAAGTTGGGGGTGCCTAACACCTTCCATCCGCTTAATCAAGCCCCCGAGCCTAATGAAACTCGGTTTCCAAGAAAAGTTAAACAATGTCCAACCATTGGGTCTTTGTGCAAACCTTTTCAAAATCGGTTGAGTTGGTACAACTATTTTAAATCTACCAACTGGCGACTCTAAAAGTCAAATCGTCGATATTTACATGTCGGACCTTTTCAAACTTGTCTTTTTCAGAAAAACTCACCCAAAATAAGAACACCAAAAGATAAGCAGAGAAAGGGACACTAATTTTCCCGACGTCGAAAGTCTTGAAAAACAATTTCTAGAAAACCCAGAAACTGCCTAGAAAGGGTCTGATAGGTTTTTGAGGGTTGTATCTGTTATGTTGTTAGCTTGTTTAAGTATATCATTGTTATACCCTGATATATGGATTACAAAACCATGACATCAAAACACCTAAATCATCAACAGTCTCTAAGTTATTAATGGTCAAAATGGGTTGACCAAGCACATAAACTGATTTTTGGAAATTCTTGAAATTTCCATAATAATTTTTCACAGCTAGTTGACTGAGCCAGATCTTGTAATTGTGATGTTGTTAAGGTACCTAAGTGTAATACTTTTATACCTTGACATGTATTCTACAAGAGTGTGACACTATAACACTCAAACAATACATAGAAATCCAATTATTGAAGCTCTAAAGTGGCTACTCAACACTGTTTAGGTTTCTAGGTAACCCAAAAACTCAAGAACAGCCCTAACAGAAAGTTTGATCACTTAGATCTTCTTCCTATGAAGTAGTTAGACCTTGAAATTGGTTAGTACATGTATTATTACATTATTACTACACCATTGATACACTATCATGTCCAGAAACATAACCTAATCGAAATTAATCATGGTCAAAGTTGCCCCCACGACATTGACCAAGACTGTTATTCGTTGATGAAGAATACCTATTGCGACAGTTTTTGTCGCTAAAGCCTTTAGCGACAGTTTTTGTAGTTAAATCCTTTAGCGACAGTTTTAATGAAAAATAATTAAATTAATTTAAATAAATAAAAAATTATATAAAATAATTATTAAAAAATTCATAATTAAGTTTTAAAAATTATTTGAAGTTATAAAAATTAACTTTTAATAATTTGACATAAATTTTATTAACATTTTAATTTATTTAAGTATTAATGATATTAAATTTATTTAATAATGATATTAATTAAATGAGTTAAAAATGATTTTAATATTTTAAAAATGATATTAAAGTGTTAAAAAATATTTTAATTTATAATGGATAACTTTTAATATTTTGATATAAATTTTATTAATAACTTAATATTAATGATAATAAATTTATGTAATAATTATATTAAATAAATTGTTTAAAAATAATTTTTATGTTTTAAAAATAATTTAAAATGATATAAAGGTTTTCAAAATATTTTAAGTTATAATATATAACTTTTAATATTTTGACATGAAATACGTTAATATTTTAATACTAATGGTAATTATTTAAAAATGATTTTAAGTGTTTTAAAAAATCATTTAAGGGTGATATTAAAGTATTAAAAATATTTTCAGTTATTATAAATAACTTTTAATATTTTGACATGGATTTTATTAATATTTTAACTTATTTAAATATTAATGATAATGGAATTATTCAGTATTTAAATCATTTAAAAATGATATAAGTATTTAAAAAATTATTATAAATGATAATAATTATTTGAAAATTATTATGAGCTTCCGAAAAATAATAAAAATGATAATTAAATTATCTAAAATAATATTGTAACTTTTAAATAGAGTTTTATTGAAAATAAACTCGATAATTAACTGATAATGCAATCAGGACACCGAATTGATACCGAAATCAAACCAGACTGAAATAGTTTGACTTGATAATTATTTTTATATGTTTAAATCACTATTATGAATACACGATATGGTATTTAGGTTATATAACGACTTTAAATAACAGTATTATGTGCCATGATATATTATGCTAATTGAGAGATCAATATTATTAATGATAGGTCTTTCAAAAGAAGCTAAAATAGATTGTGTAGTAGTCTTCACCGACCAAGGCAAGTTTCAATAACTCAAACTCGAGTTATTTTTTTTCCAGCATGTTAAGTGGATAATTATTGTTGATTATTCCACATCTAAGATTATTATTGAAAATTCGTATTTATTGCAAGTTCAGTAACTCAACTTAAGTTATTAAATTCAAAGCATGATTAGTGAATAATTATTGTTGGTTATTCACATCCATAATGATCATTGATATTCGAACATAGTACAATTGATTGTTGTCTATTATTGAACAGTTTATGAGCTATGTCTCAGTTAATTGTTTTGGCGAGACTAATATTTGTTAAAACATGAAACGTTCTATTTTTTGAACTAAATTGTTATTAAAAGATCTATGCCATTTATTTCGGCTAAGTCGATATGGATATTATATGTTGAAATCTTTAGCATTTCTTTTAATTCAACCCAAGCCATATTATCGTGATACAAACTCATGATGTAAGACTGAGATGAACAACCCTTATAAAAAGGGAAACTTAATTATCGAACATCCGACTATTGCGCTATTTTTGAGTATTATGCATAATATAGGGTACAATGAAGCTGATCACTTCATATACTTGAAGAAGAGTATGACTTAATCTTTACGGTTAACTGATACACTTGAGGTAATTCAATATTAATTAACTGATAACTCCTTTATTAGTTCATGCTCCATTTGTGATCACTCGACATGAAATATGGGAATATCCCATTGTATCGTTGTAGTACTATTAATTCTTTGTAATCAATTGAATATTGTTGAAACTTCGAAACAATCTTATTCTTTCATCATTGATTTTTTATTCAACATGTAATTTAGGAAAGTTTTGTTATTAGAAAATGATTTATTCAGCTACTTCAAAGTTCTTTGAACATTGTTGAAGTTCTATAGAAGCAAGACAGCAATATTCTTAATTCATATATTTTATTATATACTTTATCTTGTGGAGAAAACTCGTTGCTCACCCTTGCTTAAATAAAACATTTTGGTTAAGGACGAGGTAGTTGAGGGGGCAAATAAAGACAAGGGAAAGGCAAAGTACAAGAGTAGTTATTGTAAACTTTAATTATGATGTTACTTTATGTAAATTTAATTATGTAAACCTATTGAGTATCTAAAGGTATGCATGCTATATTAAGGTTAGAGAACCTGGGATATTGTCATAATTATGTTTTAAAGTATGTTTTTATTAAAGACATGTAATGAATGATGTAATTCACAAATGAATGGGTAGTTAGATGTTATATGTATGACGGATCGTGAGCACCAAACTCGATTTTAGGGAACCAAGATTTGGGGGCGTCACAGATTCTGTACCATATATTTTGCTGACTCATAATGGGTTGTGTGGACCTATTTTGGGGGTGTCACAAAAGATAAATCATATAATTCTTGATTTTGTTTTTACAACATAAATGTAAAACTTGCTGAGCTTGTTATGCTCATTCTTTCTTGAATTATGTGATTGTAGCTAAGAATGAATGGATCAAAGGATCCAGTAAAGACAAAGGAAAGGCCAAGGTAGATAAGTAGATATCATATAATAGATTAGTATTACTTTTGTAATGATTTAGTACTATGACAAACAAACGAATGTAATGGTTAATAAAGAATTTGGGAAGGAATATATTATTTTTTTATATTTAGTAAACATGTGCATGTCAATGACGTCTCTCAACTGAATGTATGTAGTTAGTAGCACCGTGTAGCACCATCTATTGGGTTGGAAGATGCCCGGATTTGGGGGCATCACAGGTTTAACTGTTTATTTCCTTTCAGAGCAAGCTTTTGCTCCTCGCCCTTGCGTTGAATATAATGTTTTCAGTTTAAACTAAGAACGTCGATACCTCATGAAAGGATAAGGGAAAAGTCAAAGATAGAAATTAAGTTATTAATAAGCATCTGTGCTTATACGAACTTACAGAGTTTTTATAATAATTACCTTATTATTATAGTCTTGTATTATTAATTGGTATTGTAATATGTAAAGATCTATAGAACCTAGGATTTAAGTTAAGATTAACATGAAATCTAAGACAGGTTTAAGTTAGTAATATGTTGGGATGTATGGTTATGAAAGTTTCGTGAGCACCAAACCCAATGTAAAGGTAACTCGAATTTGGGGGTGTCACAAGCATTATGTCTACTAGAGGTTTAACCAAAGTTTATACTTGGTTTTCATATATGGAGTCCATTTTGGATTTCATGGTCATCTGTCATTTCTCTAAGTGTCTACAACTCTTAGCCTCATTGTATGTAATTGGATTATCATCATCATCTGTAATGAATCCATACCTCCCAGGTATCTCTATCTACAGGTTCCTCAATTTAACTTATATTGATTTGTGGTTCTTGAACTTTTTCAAAATCTATTATCCCCCCACTAACTCCTTTAATGATAAACACCTTTATCTAAGAAATGTAATCTGTAAAGCATGTTAATATATAATAAATATATTCTAAATTGGGAATATTTTTGCAAAGTGTAAAATTTGTTAAGGAAAAGGGAATAATTATGCACTAAATATGTTGAATTATGGTAGGACATGCATTAACGATAAGTCTAAAGTGTTTTGAATGATACTATAAAAGATTCGAGAAAATAATAATTCCCTAATAATAATAATAATAATAATAATAATAATAATAATAATAATAATAATAATAATAATAAAAATAATAATAATAATAAAGGATGGTGTTAAGATAGAAGAAAATAAGAAGACAATGAAATTAAGTTTAATCTAATATGAAGGAATTGTTGGTAAATATAAGCCTAAATTAAATTGGAGAAGATAGTAAACTATAAGAAATAGAAGATGAAAGTCTGTTGGGAAAGGAAGTAAAGATAATTAAGGTTACTTTATAACCAAAGTAGGAGATTAGCAGTGGGTTAGTCAACCATCACCATGATCATACTTTGTGCATAATTATCAATCAATAGAAAAAAAGAAGGAGATTATATTCATACTCTTGTAGAAACTAGCTTCCTCAGGTACGAGTTCACCTCAAATTCCTTTTCGCGTTCAACTTGAATCCACCAGGTTTGATTCCTACATTTGATCAACGTTAGCCACCCAAATATTTGGCCTCTAGAGGTGATCCACTAAGGAAGAACAAGTATTCAAAAAGATGGGTGATTGACAAAACCTTAATTCTATCTTTATAGAATAATGTGTACTCTCCCAACTTTTGGAATCGTTATTAACCCCAAATCAAAATAAGACTCCTCTTATTTATAGATGTGGGAAACCCTCCTAAATAATTTAGGAATTGAATTTTATTTTAATTAATTAAACTCCTTTAATTAATTAGCTTCCTAATCTTATTAGGATTATATGAGAGTAACTTTTATTAATTAATTCACAAACTCCTTTAGGAATTAAATAATAATAATAAGATTCCTCTTATTAATTTATATTTAATATTTCTAAAATATTAAATAATAAATATTTAGCTATTTAATTTATTCTATCATCATAGATTAAATTAAATACACTTAACTTATTATTACGATTATGTCATTTACTTATTAAATAAATATTTTTCCTTTTGCAGTGTGACCCTTTAAGTTCTCCATATTAAACGGATTGTGAATAAATCAATTAGAACAGTTCTAATCTTATTTAAATAAATAAATAAAACTATTAATTTATTTAAATAAATAATATTTATACTACGATAAGGATAAACCTCATTAGTGATCAACGACTTTTCAGATAGTATAGATTTCAACATTAATCATAAAAGAACCTTTGAGTAAATAGTTACCGTACAATTCAATCCTAATGGAGTATGTCAGTATCACTCCCACTCTCGCGATCACAGCACAGAAGAATGCTGGGCACTCCGCCACCTTATTCAGAATTTATTTGACAGCGGTATCCTGCAGCTGGCAGACGATGACACTGTTTTACTAGAGAGTAGGGACGCATTTCCTACAAAGTGGAAGGAAGTCGTAGCAGTCATATCTTTTGATGCAGATTTAGCTACCCCCTCACATACAATTCAATATATTCACCTCAAGGGTATTAAAACTCCTTTAAAAGTGGTTGCGCTAGAGCCAATTATCTTATCATTCAGACCACAATATCCTGTTGTCAGCCTACAGAAAGTGCCATGGAATTATGGACAGGCTGAAGGATCTACATCCCACACAGCTGTTGCAGTGTCGAAAGAGAATCCACTGTATCTTCCCCAACGGGCGATGAAGCCTACCATCAAGACAAAGGGAAAGATTTCCATGGATAAAGTGGAAGAATTTCTCCGTACTATGGGCCATAATGAAGCCAAGGTGGTTTCAAGCTTAAGAGAAGCTCCACAACAAATTTCTATACTAGACTTGGTTATCTCTTCCAAAGATCACATGAATATCTTGTTAAGGGTTTTGGAAGAGGCCCATTTGCTGAAATCAGTGGATGTTAAAAAATTCCAGCATCTGGTTGATCACATTTTTAACAACAATGTGATATCTCTCACCGATGACGATATACCTCCTAAAGGGACTGGTCATTGTAAGCTGTTACATATAACGATTTTATCTTCAAGATACATGGTGTGACGAGTTTTGATAGACGGAGGATCATCGTTGAATATATGTCCTTATGCCACTTTTGTGAAGATGAACATCAATCTTAATCGGATCCGAAGCAGCCATACGGTTATCAAAGCTTTTGATGGATCCCGACGAAACTTTATTGGAGAGATTGAACTGCCAGTGGAGATTGGTCCACATACATTCTGCGTATCTTTTCACGTTTACGAAATAGATACAGGATACAACCTACTTTTGGGAAGACTGTGGATTCATATGGCCGGAGCCGTCCCCTCCACTCTTCACCAACAGCTTAAATACATAATCAACAATAGCCTAGTCATTGTCGATGCTTAGCTAGAATGTCATGAATAAGGTGACATACCACTCATCAGCTTCAATTCAGAAGTTGAACCGGTCAGCTTTCATGCCTTGGGAGTGAGCAACACTCACTACCATCCTGTTGGGGCGCCACCTTTGGTACATAGAATTTTTGTTGAAGTAATGTCGGAAAGTCAAGAATTGTTATCTTTGGTTATCAACCTGGACAAGGGTTGGGCAAAGACCATCAGGGCATCAAACGCCCAATTCAAGTTCCCAATCAAACTGGGACAGCCGGACTAGGCTATACTGCCAGTTCTAGTGGCAGGAATCCTCATAAGCACAAACAGATTCCTTTAGCTTCAGCCGCACGACGATTATCTCCACCTACATCTCCTGAGTCTGTACGGTCTCCGGTAAAGGTGCATGCCCATGTAATGGCCATGTTATTTCCTAAACCGATACCGACAAGGGGAAAGAAGTCCAGGTTCCAAATCCTGAAGTGGAAGAAGAGGAACGGAAACATAAACAAGACATCACCAGGAGGATGGCAAACATACGCATCATTGTCCATGATGATCACACAAATAGAAACACCCTAGACGATGATTGCCCAGACATAATGGTCATCATTCGGGAAAAGGAGGATGATGACAACCCCTCCATCATTGTAGTCCATTAGGACTTCACCCTTGATAATTGGAACAACTTTCCTTTTATTGGTCAACAAGGGTAAAATGGGGAGAATGTGAAACCCCAGATTTTATGAATAAATATTTAATTTTTCTCGAAATAATTTTTTTTATATTATTGTGTGGATTTGATATAATAGTTATGGGTAGTATTTATAAATTTTGCAAAGTATGCAAGTTGTCATATTATATTCGATTGGTCGGAGAATATTCTTTTTGTCGGGGAATATCCGTACGACGGTACAATTATTGGTGGACCCCACAACGGAATTATTGTCGGATTGAGAAAACGACAAAAATACTTTATAAAAATAACGGCGGAAGTTTTACCGTTGATACTGTTGAACTACTCGGTAGTAAAAGTACAGTAATACGTGTGGTTGCATAGTAGCACACGGTATTAATTATTAATGCTGATGTGAGAAGTCACTCAGTTTGATTCCATTATTGTCAGTTAATAATATGAATTATTTAGCGATAATGACGTTTTGTTTTATTCGTATTATTAACGTAATAAAACAGAAACATCTTTTTATATAAAACAGAATACTTTATTAAAGTTATTCTATAAATAGAATATATTATATTTTATTTAAAAGATTTTTCTTTAAATATGGACCGTCAGATTAAAGTAATCAATCTGGACCGTTCATGGATTAGTTACTATGCATTCCATTTTCCTATAAATAGAAGCTCATTCCTTCATTATTTTCTTACGAATTCACTGAACTCTAGAGAGAGAAACTATAGAGAGAGACTATATAGAGATAGAAGAAAAGTTTTCTGCTACTTCACTACTCTTATATCCAGTTCTTTTACGGTAAGGGGTGTTATTCTTTCTTATTCATGAAGAGAACTGTTGTTATTCCATTTCTTATTATTCTGTTGGAATAACCTGTATACGTGGATATACCCTATACTTGATGACATTCTTCTATTATTCTGTTGGAACATCCTGTCTGTGTGTTTTACACCGGACCTGGTTCCGTCTTGTTATTATTCTGTTGGAATATCCTGTCTGTGTGTTTTACACCGGACCTGGTTCCGTTTATTATTCTGTTGGAACATCCTGTCTGTGTGTTTTACACCGGACCTGGTTCCATTATTTATTATTCTGTCGGAATATCCTGTCTGTGTGTTTTACACCGGACCTGGTTCCATTATTTATTATTCTGTCGGAATATCCTGTCTGTGCGTTTACGCCGGACCTGGTTCCATTATTTATTATTCTATTGGAATAACCTGTCTGTGCGGTCTATCGCATGCATGGTGATTTCTTTTGTTATTCTATTCTTTATTGTACTCAGTTGGTTAAGTTTTGACTTCTATACTCCATGAAATTTGTGGAATATCCTTGATAGTTGCGTTTCATCCAGTATCTTTTCAAGAAAATATTCTTCTAAGCGTTCTTGAATTTTACTCCACAATGCAGTATCATGTTGACAATTTGGACGTTATTAATTCTTGGATAAATTAATTCTTGAACTTGTTTTATTGAATTCTTATATCATTGTCATCATCCTCATGTTTATAAAATGTTGAAAGTCATCTGTGGCACGTAGTGCATAGATGGACTTGGTATGATTATGACCAGGGATTATTCGGTATAATCATGACCGTAATGTTACAAACGATGTGGTAAAAGTCATCATTGGCCCGTAGTGCATTGATGGACAGTTGTTGGCATGATCATGACCATTAATGAATATACGAATATCCTTGGCCGTAGTGCAGGGGTGATTCGATGATGTGGATTATTTTATTAAGCTGAGTCTCAGCGATCACAGTGTTGGAAAATCTTTTAAATCATAAAAGATAGTAGAGTTTATTTTCTACTTGACTCTTTTAATGGATTGCTTGTTCCGCTGCAGTTAAACTTGATGTCTATTATATTTTATCAGTTTAACATTGTTGAAGGCTAATGATAATTTATTCTGCATTATCTTAGTCATAATATTTCTTACTGGGCTAGTTGAGCTCACCCTTTCTTTCACTGTTCTCTTCAGGAAATGAGAACGTAGCTGGGGCAAGTCGGGGAACGGAGTGATGGTTCGAATGATAGTATTAGTTAGTAGTCCTCACTATTCTATGTAATAGTGTATTAATAAATGTAATGAGGACTCCTTTTGAGTATGAATACTCTCTAGAAGATAATATTTGTATTCAAACTCACAGTTTATGATTTGTCGTATTGTACACGACAGATGTATTAATCAGTTGTATTTGTATTCTGTACTATGTATCTGACGACCCAAGATGGGTGATGTATACCTAATTTTGGGGGCGTCACAGTTGGTATCAGAGCTTAGGGATATGATCCCTGGCTAAGATGTGAGAATAGAACTAGGAGGGGAGAGACGGGGAATTCCTTCGCTAGTATGACCTACCTAAATTTATTTGGTATTTAATTGGTCGGTCAAAGTATATGGATAATATGTTATATGTTAATTAACCCTTGTTTTGTTGCAGTATTTGCAAATGGCATCCGAAAATGTTGAGATAAACAATGAAGCACATGAGACTATTGAATCACCAATGATCAATGCTCAGGGTAATGTGCAACCAGAGGACAATAATCCTCATAAAAATAATAACACCGATGAAATGGTGAATGATGGGATGGTCAGAGACTTTATGCAATTCATGCAACAACAAAATAACTCTCGGACGGTCACCGCTAAGCAGTTCAAGGAGCAATTCATGCAACAACGGGCGAGAGCGGCTCCTATCCAAAATGAAGGAGGAAACAATGACAACTCACGGTTGGTCACCGCTAAGCAATTCAAGGAGCTAGGACCACCGGAGTTTAAGGGAGAACCCAAACCACTTGTAGCTGAAACATGGATAAAGCAGATCACCAAGATATTTGATGTCTTGGGTTGCTCCGAGGAGCAAAAGGTTCCATTTGCCGCCTTTATGTTGCGAGGAGAGGCAGATTACTGGTGGGAATCGATTAAACGTACCCAGCCTGACGCACTCAAGATGTCTTAGGAGAAGTTTCAAGAACTGTTCAATGACAAGTACTTTCCCGAAAGTATTCGTCACATGAAGGAGGTGGAATTTATCAAGTTAGAGCAAAACAACATGACCGTGTCGCAGTACGAAGCCAAGTTTGCTGAGTTGTCCCGGTTTGCGTCCCACTTAGTGGATAATGAAGAGCGAATGACGCGAATGTTTTTACGAGGTTTGAAACCTGAGATACGTCAACATCTTATTTCTCATAAACTGTGTTTGTATTCAGATGTTGTGAATAGGGCTCAGTTAGTGGAGCGCGATAACGAGTCAACGCAACCAAAAGAGAGCAGTAGGAAAAATGATAATACTAGTGAAAGCAGTCATCGAAGCGGTGACAGCAAGCGTGGAGGGAATCAACAGGCCAGAAATGGTAACCACTTCGGTGGTAATCAGGGCCAAAATAATAAGAATGGGCATTTCAAGAAGAGGAGATTCAACAATGATGGAAAGACGTCAGCACCAGCACCTGTCGTTAAGGAAGGAGAACGATCACCTATCATATGTTTCAAATGCGGAGGGGAGGGGCACATCAGTCCATACTGCGTGATGCCGTCCAAAGCATGTTATAATTGTGGAAGAGAAGGTCATTTAGCCCGATTTTGTCGTTCACCGAAGACAAGTTCAGATAGGATGGAGACACCAAAGACCGTCCCAGAAAAGCCAAAGCCAGTAGTTTAAGAGAGAGTATTTTTTTTTTCGTGACGAGGAACCTGAATAAAATTATCACGGGTATGTTAGTCATAAACTCTTGCGAAGTCTATACCGTGTTAGATACCGGTTCTACTCACTCTTTTATTTCACCTAGTTGTGTTAAATGTTTGAAGTTAACTCCGGAGAACTTAGACTTTGATATGTCTGTTTAAACTCAGTTGGGAGAAACCTTCGTTACCTCTACTACTTATAAATCTTGTTCAAATCAACACTTTCACGTTACCTGTCGATCTTATCTCTTTGAAAATACTTGCCTTTGATGTGATTTTTTTGAAACGATTGGTTCACTACTCATCATGCTTCTCGTAAGGTTGTTAGCTTTCATATTCCTAACCAACCTGTTATGCAAATTCAAAGTAACCAAACCACTAAAGTCAATCATTGTCATATCAAGCCATAAGTAAAAATCCACGTTCCTTTCGCTGTTGACTTCCTGGTGTGGAATGCACCGAAGCTAGACTTTCCGTAGGAGACGTTGTAAATGATGATGGCAAGTTGATAGGTATCAATGTGACGTGTTATCCAAGTCTTGGATGAGGGTCACAGTTTTGAACGATATTTCTATTGTTAATAAATTTCTTGACGTATTCTTGAAGACTTCTTAGCCTACCCCAGAGTGTAAAATTGAATTTTGTATTGACCCCAGTACAAAACCTATTTCTTAAACCCTCAAATATTTCTTCAACTAAAACGAACGTATTATGCGCCAAAGACGTTGGCTCGAGCTGTTGAAGATTACGATCGTACCATTCAATAACATCGTGGAAAAGTGAACGTGGTAGCTGGCGCGTTGTGTAGAAGATCGTATACGGTTACAAGTGTGAATATTCGAACCCACGTGAAGATAACGAATATACGATTAAAATCGACTTTAATCGATAAAGTTAAAGCCGCTCAAGCTACATACTAAGAGCTGATAAATGTGAAGAAGAAGGTTTAAGAGGGCGTTATTCTAGAAGCAAGAATCGACGAAGAGAGGAAATCTCAACTCTCGATTTAATTGGCCCATTTGAAATCCTCGATGAAGTAGGAACTATGGCCTATAGACTCGTTTTACCGCCAAGTATGTTGCGTGTTCAGAACATTTTTTTTTTTTTTACGTATCGATGTTACGTAAATATGTGGACGACCCGAACCGCATTATTAATTTAGAACCGGACGAAATAGCGGAAGATTTAACGTAGGAGGAGATACGTGTTAACATCTTGGATAAGAAGGATCATATTCGATACTTAAAGGTTATACCTCAAGAGTTAGAATTTGAAGTGAAGTCAAGGTATCCTCACATGTTCGGCATACCAAGTACGTACGTAAATTTCGAGGGCGAAATTCTATAAGGAGGGGAGATTGTGAAACCCCAGATTTTATGAATAAATATTTAATTTTTCTCGAAATAATTTTTTTTATATTATTGTGTGGATTTGATATAATAGTTATGGGTAGTATTTATAAATTTTGCAAAGTATGCAAGTTGTCATATTATATTCGATTGGTCGGAGAATATTCTTTTTGTCGGGGAATATCCGTACGACGGTACAATTATTGGTGGACCCCACAACGGAATTATTGTCGGATTGAGAAAACGACAAAAATACTTTATAAAAATAACGGCGGAAGTTTTACCGTTGATACTGTTGAACTACTCGGTAGTAAAAGTACAGTAATACGTGTGGTTGCATAGTAGCACACGGTATTAATTATTAATGCTGATGTGAGAAGTCACTCAGTTTGATTCCATTATTGTCAGTTAATAATATGAATTATTTAGCGATAATGACGTTTTGTTTTATTCGTATTATTAACGTAATAAAACAGAAACATCTTTTTATATAAAACAGAATACTTTATTAAAGTTATTCTATAAATAGAATATATTATATTTTATTTAAAAGATTTTTCTTTAAATATGGACCGTCAGATTAAAGTAATCAATCTGGACCGTTCATGGATTAGTTACTATGCATTCCATTTTCCTATAAATAGAAGCTCATTCCTTCATTATTTTCTTACGAATTCACTGAACTCTAGAGAGAGAAACTATAGAGAGAGACTATATAGAGATAGAAGAAAAGTTTTCTGCTACTTCACTACTCTTATATCCAGTTCTTTTACGGTAAGGGGTGTTACTCTTTCTTATTCATGAAGAGAACTGTTGTTATTCCATTTCTTATTATTCTGTTGGAATAACCTGTATACGTGGATATACCCTATACTTGATGACATTCTTCTATTATTCTGTTGGAACATCCTGTCTGTGTGTTTTACACCGGACCTGGTTCCGTCTTGTTATTATTCTGTTGGAATATCCTGTCTGTGTGTTTTACACCGGACCTGGTTCCGTTTATTATTCTGTTGGAACATCCTGTCTGTGTGTTTTACACCGGACCTGGTTCCATTATTTATTATTCTGTCGGAATATCCTGTCTGTGTGTTTTACACCGGACCTGGTTCCATTATTTATTATTCTGTCGGAATATCCTGTCTGTGCGTTTACGCCGGACCTGGTTCCATTATTTATTATTCTATTGGAATAACCTGTCTGTGCGGTCTATCGCATGCATGGTGATTTCTTTTGTTATTCTATTCTTTATTGTACTCAGTTGGTTAAGTTTTGACTTCTATACTCCATGAAATTTGTGGAATATCCTTGATAGTTGCGTTTCATCCAGTATCTTTTCAAGAAAATATTCTTCTAAGCGTTCTTGAATTTTACTCCACAATGCAGTATCATGTTGACAATTTGGACGTTATTAATTCTTGGATAAATTAATTCTTGAACTTGTTTTATTGAATTCTTATATCATTGTCATCATCCTCATGTTTATAAAATGTTGAAAGTCATCTGTGGCACGTAGTGCATAGATGGACTTGGTATGATTATGACCAGGGATTATTCGGTATAATCATGACCGTAATGTTACAAACGATGTGGTAAAAGTCATCATTGGCCCGTAGTGCATTGATGGACAGTTGTTGGCATGATCATGACCATTAATGAATATACGAATATCCTTGGCCGTAGTGCAGGGGTGATTCGATGATGTGGATTATTTTATTAAGCTGAGTCTCAGCGATCACAGTGTTGGAAAATCTTTTAAATCATAAAAGATAGTAGAGTTTATTTTCTACTTGACTCTTTTAATGGATTGCTTGTTCCGCTGCAGTTAAACTTGATGTCTATTATATTTTATCAGTTTAACATTGTTGAAGGCTAATGATAATTTATTCTGCATTATCTTAGTCATAATATTTCTTACTGGGCTAGTTGAGCTCACCCTTTCTTTCACTGTTCTCTTCAGGAAATGAGAACGTAGCTGGGGCAAGTCGGGGAACGGAGTGATGGTTCGAATGATAGTATTAGTTAGTAGTCCTCACTATTCTATGTAATAGTGTATTAATAAATGTAATGAGGACTCCTTTTGAGTATGAATACTCTCTAGAAGATAATATTTGTATTCAAACTCACAGTTTATGATTTGTCGTATTGTACACGACAGATGTATTAATCAGTTGTATTTGTATTCTGTACTATGTATCTGACGACCCAAGATGGGTGATGTATACCTAATTTTGGGGGCGTCACAGAGAAACTCGCTCTGCCATGTAGATAACAATTACTACATACTTTTCTGTATAATATTAGCAATTGTTTTGTTAGTACACGCTAACACTTTGTATGATTAAACATTTTCATATATTAAGTGAAAGCATATTTTGTTTTAGGACTCTAAATTTAGATGTGCCTATGCTTGCTGATAAGGTGCCTTTTCTCCACAAGGACAATAACTTTGATGAAAAGTTGGACTCATACTTGATGGAAATACAAGAGGACATTGAGATACCTCAGGAGATCAAAGAATGGGTTGAGGACAAACCCAAACCAAACCTTGAGCAAACCACTTCATTCAATCTTGGAACCTTAGAAAGCCTTACACTAATCCAGATTGGTACGGACCTCACTTCAAACCAAAAGAATGACATGTTTACAATATTAACCAAATTCCAGGATGTGTTTGCATGGTCTCATGAAGACATGGTGGGTTTTTTCACTGACATAGTCATTCATCGCCTTCTCATCAAAGAAGGATTCAAGCTAGTCAGGCAAAAGCTCAGGCGATTAAAACCTGAGTGGAGTTTAAAGGTCAAAGAAGAAATTGTGAAACAATTTCAAGCAGGCATCATCATGGTGTCCAAATACCCTGAATAGCTATCCAACATAGTCCCCGTGCCTAAGCCAGGAGGAAAGGTATGAGTTTACGTGGATTACCAGGATTTGAATAAAACTTGCTTTAAAGATAGCTTTCCCGTGCCATTTATCAACATTTTCATTGATAATACTGCTCAATACGACATGTAATCCTTTGCTGATTACTTCGCGGGGTACCATCAAATTATGGTTGGTGAAGAGGATCGTGAGAAAATTGCTATCATCATGCCTTGGGGAACTTTTTGCTACGGACGGTTGTTATTCGGCCTCATCAATGCCAGAGCTACCTACCAACGAGCCATGATGTCTCTTTTCCACGATTTAATGCACAAGGGAATAGAGATCTATATAGATGACATCATTGTCAAGTCCCAAAGGGAGGAAGACCACTTAGACCATCTCAAAAAGCTCTTCAACAAGTTGCGTAAGTACAACTTAAAGTTGAATCCAGCCAAGTGTGCTTTTGGCGTTAAATCAGGCAAGTTGATAGGATTCCTAGTCAGCCACAAGGGGATTGAGTTGGAACCCACCAAAATCCAGACCATCATGGAAGTGCCCAGACCTCAGACAGAGAAGGAAATGCGGGGATTTTTGTGAACAATCAACTTCATTAGCAGATTCATCTCCCAACCCACATCAACCTGTAAGCCTATTTTCAAGTTGTTAAGGAAGAACTCCTCCATGAAATAGAATGATGAGTGCCAGAAGGCCTTCCTTACAATCAAAGAGCAGCTAGTTAAAGCTCCTATTTTGGTACCACCCAGGGATAATGTTCCCCTGTTCATGTACCTGTCCATAAGTGACGATGCCATGGGCTGCATGCTGGGACGGAAAGATGATAGAGGCCAAGAATGAGCTATCTACTACCTCAGTAAAAGATTTAGCAGCAGTGAACGCAAGTACACTCTGATTGAGAAGACTTATTGTGCTTTAGCATGGGCTTCCATGAGGTTACATCATTACCTCCATGGTCACACAACCCATCTCATATCCCGTGTGGATCCTCTCAAGTATGTGTTAAAAATTTTTACATCATTATGCTTATCATGGTTAAATACTAACATTTACTATGTTAAAATTTTTTTATCAAGTCATATGAGCATGCATATTCCCTACTATGTGTTTAGACGCATTTCATATAAAAAGTCATTTTCCAACGGATAGAAACTGAAAAATAAGACATGCATACGTTACCAGGGCAGCGTAGAACACTTGTACATCGACAAAATTTGCAGAAAGACGCCCAAACTCAATAGATCTGAAGAAGTGCTCTCGGATTTCCTGTGCGGTGCAACTTAAAAATGACTTATGAAAGCCACAGCTGCCTTAAAGGCCACCCACGGCTGGCCGCAGGTGTACCTGTGGCTACCCTGGGTGGGGCCCACCCCTCTGGCTCGGTCCAGTTTGAGTTGTAAAGGTGTTCTCACAAGCTAAAAAGGCCAAATCAAGAAAAAAGATGCCACGCGATTGAGCAAAAAAAGCCTAAAATCCTGGTTTTCATGGACCAAACTACAGGTCTACCCGTCACTCATTGGTATCCGCCCGGACATAGGCTTACTATACAATGATCACAACTGTTACAAACTACATTTGATAATACCTCACGATGGTCTGATGCCGTCAGTTTGGGGTCGCAACTCCCAAAACACTTCTCCCCGGTGGAGGTGTCATGCATAATTATCCGTTGATGCACATGTCGTCGAAGGTCAAGCAACCTTGACAATATTCAACCAATGGTAGGTAAATCCATCGAAGCATCGAAAGCCATTCGATGATTTCAGTCGTTGATGCACACATCGACAAAGGTCAAGCAGCCTTGACATTATCCCCAGCAGGGATTTCATCCATTGATGTACATCTCAATGAGGGTTAGGCAACCCTGGCAAACACAAACTGTTGGAAGTAACTTCAACAGAACACTGGAAATACTTGGCAATACAAACCAGGGAAGAGCATCCTCATCGGGAGGAGAACGACCAGGGAAGAGCATCCTCATGGAGTATGTTATACACATCCTCAAAAGATAAAGTATATCCCCATAGAGTCTCTTACACATGAGAGGAACATCTTTGGTGGAAAATCTGTGCCAAGGATTAAGGACTTTAGTGATGAACATTTTGCCACATACAGCGTTGAACCTCATACACCAGGTTTGAACTACGCAGACCTGATTTCCTCTTCAACAGGAGTACGTAGGCAGCCAATCATGGTTCAGTCTAACCCCCTGCCAAAACACAAAAACTTATCAATGGTACTGGGATCATCCTTCAATCCACCACATTTCATTGGCTTCAGACCAAAGGGAAAGTTGGTGACGATCTAAGTTGCGGTTGATCCTCAAAGAGAAACACCAATCCATTAAAGATGGAACTAACTGGGCTCCCCCATACAAAGGAGTACTAACGACCATGTATGGTGCGGTCAACCTCAGATAGAAAAGCCACACTCCTCTCCACATCTACATATAAAAACCAGTCCCAAGACACTAAAGATGGTAGGGAATACACACAGATCAATGATCCATTCTAAAAGATCCTAAGACATCTCAATGTCTATCCATCAAGGAGGAGTTCATAATACATCGAGATCACAAGCCCTGAAGAAACAGGCAAATATCAAGTAAGCAATAAAGCGCAACTAAAAGGGAAGTGAATCAAAAAATATTTCCCCTGCCATATATAATGTTTTTTATATATACAATATGAACTGTACATGAAAAAATGGCTAAGCTAGTCTGTGCATAAAAATACAAGCCCGTCTACAAGTCAGTGTATATGCGGGCTATCAAGTCTAACATGGCATCCCTTTCAGAAGAAGAAGGTAGCGATGTTATCTCCTTTACAAGGGTCTCTACGCGAGCTAACAGATCTACAGCCATCTGTATGGTAACACTATGCTCATCAATATATGCACTCATCTCTATAATGATGCTAGTAATAAGGGACCTCACTATGGTACTGTCTGTAAGGGCTACATCCTGGGTAGATATAGCGTTATCCCGCTCAACTATCACTGCATCTCTGGCTGATCTGGCCTCATCCCGCTCAATGATAGCGTCATCTCTATGAGCTAATGCCTTATCTCTCTCTAACAGAGTAACGTCTCTCTTATCAAGAGCTGTCAACATCAAGGCCCTAGCCTGATCTCTCTCGAAGGTCATCAGACAAAAACTTTGCTCTAAGTACTGTACTGAATGCTGAATCACATTAGCACTCGTACTGGGAGAATTTACAAGAGTTGTTGGCAACCCAGTGAATGGATCCTCCTCGGGGTGAGAATTAATGTCCTCCATGAGCTCTCCACCATCTGAATCAATACCCGGCACTGTGGATACTACCGTAGCTGATGGAGTCTCTATCTCCTTCCACGCAGAATACTCTGTCGAACAGCCCATATGGCTAACAAAAAACTCAGCACACTCATGCTGATCCCAATAGGCATAAACCCTGTATCTGTCATCTGCAGACAAATGGCATGAAGCTAAACGCTGACCTAACGTCCCCTTAAAAGGATGGAAGTCTTGAAATTGGTCAAACTGTTACATCATAACAAGTGGGTGGTAGGCAGGCATGCCCCTCAAACCAGCCAAAGGGAGATAATCCATACCAAAGACATGGCAGAATGTCAAATGGATCTCCAATCCCTACCAAAAACATCGACCAGGATACAACGTCTACACACTCTGCTGGCTGATAAGAGTAAGACGTGGCTATTTCATAGGAAAAACAATACTTATGTTTTCGAAAAGTGTAAATCGGTCTCAAGTGTGACATAAACCACCCATATAACATGACCAAGCTGCTTGTAAATACCCCTGCAGGATATGTGTGGCAAAACGTGGGTGATCTCAACGTCTCCGCCACAATCATCGGGATGATGGTATGATCCTCCCTGAGAGCTCTCACTGCCATGATGACACCTATGTCTAACTCATCCATATATTGTGGCATGTATACATATGCCACTATACACATCACGAGTACATCTACTCTAGCCGAATGCCACTGATCCTCTAGTGTGGTGAAATCCCCGGAGTGTCGAGCATAGGTGTCCAATGAGCCAAATCTGTCTATCAGGAAATGGTGGGACAATACATGGCCGGATGTAATCTCGTCCTCTATTACTCTACGCCGCAACCTGGTGAGGGTCATGAACTGCTGGCGCATATATCTGACAGCCATCCGAGTGCAAGGTCTGTCTAAGGGCAAAGCTGTTAATCGCTCGTACTCCTCCAAGGTAGGAGTCAACTCATGGGTCCCAAACTGGAATACCTGCCTCTCCAGTACCCAATACCTTAGCATGCCATCCACAAAGCCCGATGGAACCTAGAATGTCAGGAGGGTCATGGAATGATGAAATAGCTTATCTACAATCACCCTGTCTAAAAGGGATACACTGTCATACCAAGCTCTCAAGCGTGAGGCCACCAATACTGGTGGGGTGTGATCAATATGGCTGACTGTCGAAGAAGACATCTGTGTGGGCCGTATCGTAAAACCATCCAAGAGTCAATTCTAAATATCTCTAGACATATATATGCATGACATAATATGTGCATAACAGATAATAAATGGCAATATGATGTAGGGAATGGAAAACAGTACATACATTCATAAGTACATTATCATCTATATACATCATCTCTGTACATCTAAAAATACACGGAAATGGGGCACAGACGCCCAACAACTAACAGAGGCCTATCAAAAGATAAAGCGAGAATGGGGCATAGCCAGCCAATATCTAACAGAGGCCTATCAAAAGAGATAACGAGAATACACATCAGAAGAAGACAATGGTGTCAATATCTACATCATCAATTATGTCCACCTGATGTAACTCCTCCTGAGTCAATAGATCTCTATCAACAGGGATGTAAGGCCTATATAGTGGAGAATCTGTACCGGCAAAGTCATATGGGTCACCTGAGGGGCCATCACCTAAGCTAGAAGGATCAAAAGTTTCTGCCACTGAAGGATCTCGGCCTAAATGTGGGATGAAAAAATATGCCCAGTCCAACTGTCGGGTCAAACTATCAATATGTGTAAAATGAGTTGGATCTCGGACACATGCCATCTAATCCGTCATCATCTTGGATCTAGGAACCATATCCCCCATGAACTGAGTGGCGCGATTTTGGGCTTTGATGGTAGGAGGGGACCACTAGCGGTATAATGCCTCCTGGGTATATGAACCCTCCGACAAAGTGTATCCGTTAATACCCATCAATGCGATGTCATTGACGGGTGACTGCTACACAGGCTAATAACGCCTGGTAAGAGGCAAGATCAGTACACGAATATCTCATGTGGTGCTCCTAATAGCACGCTCTCCTAAATAGAGCTCCCATCCTCTATCAGTGAAGAGAGGAATCCTATGGGTGGATATCACATACTCGACACCAGTCGAGAACTTATCCTCAAATCCAACTGCCAAGTGTTCCCTAGATTATGGAATCTAAGTGATGACATCAGCTGTCAACAACTCCAACTGCAAGCGACAATGGGTGAAACCCTCATCTATAGAAACCTCTGCCAGAATGGAGTGATGCCATCGCAGTCCGTGTGGATAGGTATCTAAACCTAACACTCTTACAAGACGTAAACATTGGAGCCTCTCATAGGCCCAAAACTGACAACACAAAGGCAAACATCTGCTGTCAGTGAACACTTTTAACGTGTACATGGGAAATTAAAAGAGAAATACTCACCAGCAAAAATGGGTAAAATCCTAGCCAAGCCTCTATCAAGCCCTGCGAACGCATGTGCATTCCCCTGAGGAAATAGGTAAAGGTGTATGAGCCCTAATCATACTCTCCAATACGGTCCACCTCCCGAGTGGCGCTGATCAAAGCGAATGACACCGTAAAAGAGTTATCAGCTATGAAACAACCTCTGATAATCATCAGGAACAATCACCGTAGAATGCGATCCTTGACTCTCACATCAGCGAGTATGGGCTCAGTCAATAGCTCACTCATAGCATCTAAGCTCAAAGGACCTATACGGATGGTCCTGTCCTTGAGCGCCTCAACCGAAACTCCTAATAAGGATCTGACGACAATCGGGGTAATATTCGCCGTATATGACACTAGCGCCCCTTCGAACTCCATACCGATGATAAACCGCTAATCCATCGGCGTCATCATCACCTCACAATCCAATAATTGGAGAGACTAAGTCTGGTGAAACTAGCGCACAGACAATGCCTTGAAATAACCCCAGGGACAACGGAGGTGAAGCATGGAAAAGAACGCCCCAAAGCCCCAATCATGCACAATACCTTGGTAGTCTGGATGCAGAGCCTGATATAGGGAGTGTATGCTAAACCAGTTCCCTCAAGACTACGTAAAGCCCACCTACATTACATGCAAATCAACATCAGAATCCTTTCTCCTCCTCAATAGGAAAAAGGAAGATTAAACCCAACTTTTACCTCGTTAGCATGCAAGTAAACTGAGGGGTGGCGACTCAAATCATCTAAAAGATCTAGAATAGCCACCTGAATGCCTAGAAAATTCCTACGGGGAGCATTAGCTGCAGGAGCTGGAGCCGCAACATGTACATCCTCCTCCTCATCCTCGACATCTAGTACATTAACCCAGACAGGACGAATCACTACCTCCACTGAGCGACAAGGCTGTCTGACTGAACGGGGTCGAGGCACTTCAGAAGCCCTCCTCTTCACACCGTAAGTTGTCATGCGGGAACTACTCGACTGATCCGGATTCATAATATCTGGACACAAGTCTTCAAATCACCTCAGAAAAGGTGTGGTAAATTCTAACTTAGAGCATTTTTATGCATTTTATGACTAAATGCATGCATGCATTATTTTAACATATGCCTACTATAAATAAATGCCACAGTCTCCTTTGTAAAAAGGACTATCTACTTGCGCATAGGCATGACTAGGTGGCCATTCAGTAGCACACCTACCCACAGTCATAAACATCCTACATGCATAAAAATATCAAAGTCCCAATCCATGACGGTAGATTAAATACCAAGATTGCTTTGCTTTACTACCTTTGCTCATTTGTCCTCAAATAGGATAAGAAATAGCCAGAAAAAGGTACCAATTTGATTGTTTCAAAAGTTAAATTTTTTTACATCATTATGCTCATCATGGTTAAATACTAACATTTACTATGTTGAAATTTTTTTATCAAGTCATATGAGCATGCATATTCCCTACTATGTGTTTAGATGCATTTCATATAAAAAGTCATTTTCCAACGGATAGAAACTAGAAAATAAGACATGCATACGTTACCAGGGCAGCGTAGAACACTTGTACATCGACAAAATTTGCAGAAAGACGCCCGAACTCAACAGATCTGAAGAAGTGCTCTCGGATTTCCTGTGCGGTGCAACTTGAAAATGACTTATGAAAGCCACAGCTGCCTTAAAGGCCACCCACGGCTGGCCGCAGGTGTACCTGTGGCTACCCTGGGTGGGGCCCACCCCTCTGGCTCGGTCCAGTTTGAGTTGCAAAGGAGTTCTCACAAGCTGAAAAGGCCAAATCAGGAAAAAATATGCCACGCGATTGAGCAAAAAAAGCCTAAAATCCTTGTTTTCATGGACCAAACTACAGGTCTACCCGTCACTCATTGGTATCCGCCCGGACATAGGCTTACTATACAATGATCACAACTGTTACAAACTACATTTGATAACACCTCACGAAGGTCTGATGCCGTTAGTTTGGGGTCGCAACTCCCAAAGCACTTCTCCCGGTGGAGGTGTCGCGCATAATTATCCGTTGATGCACATGTCGTCGAAGGTCAAGCAACCTTGACAATATTCAACCAATGGTAGGTAAATCCATCGAAGCATCGAAAGCCATTCAATGATTTCAGCCATTGATGCACACATCGACAAAGGTCAAGCAGCCTTGACATTATCCTCAGCAGGGATTTCATCCATTGATGTACATCTCAATGAGGGTTAGGCAACCCTGGCAAACACAAACTGTTGGCAGTAACTTCAACAGAACACTGGAAAGACTTGGCAATACAAACCAGGGAAGAGCATCCTTATCGGGGAGGACCGATGATGGAGTATGTTATACACATCCTCAAAAGATAAAGTATATCCCCATAGAGTCTCTTACATATGAGAGGAACATCTTTGGTGGAAAATCTGTGCCAAGGATTAAGGACTTTAGTGATGACCCTTTTGCCACATACAGCGTTGAACCTCATACACCAGGTTTGAACTACGCATACCTGATCTCCTCTTCAACAGGAGTACATAGGCAGCCAATCATGGTTCAGTCTAACCCCCTACCAAAATATAAAAACTTATCAATGGTACTGGGATCATCCTTCAATCCACCACATTTCATTGGCTTCAGACCAAAGGGAAAGTTGGTGACCATCTAAGTTGCGGTTGATCCTCAAAGAGAAACACCAATCCATAAAAGATGGAACTAACTGGGCTCCCCCATACAAAGGAGTACTGACGACCATTTATGGTGCTGTCAACCTCAGATAGGAAAGCCACACTCCTCTCCACATCTACATACAGAAACCAGTCCCAAGACACCAAAGATGGTAGGGAATACACACAGATCAATGATCTATTCTGAAAGATCCTAAGACATCTCAATGTCTATCCATCAAGGAGGAGTTCATAATACATCGAGATCACAAGCCCTGAAGAAACAGGCAAATATCAAGCAAGAAATAAAGCGCAACTAAAAGGGAAGTGAATCAAAAAATATTTCCCCTGCCATATATAATGTTTTTTTATATATACAATATGAACTGTACATGACAAAATGGCTAAGCTAGTCTGTGCATAAAAATACAAGCCCATCTACAAGTCAGTGTATATGCGGGCTATCAAGTCTAACATGGCATCCCTTTCAGAAGAAGAAGGTAGCGATGTGATCTCCTGTACAAGGGTCTCTACGCGAGCTAACAGATCTACAGCCATCTGTATGGTAACACTATGCTCATCAATATATGCACTCATCTTTGTAATGATGCTAGTAATAAGGGACCTCACTATAGTACTGTCTGTAAGGGCTACATCCTGGGCAGATATAGCGTTATCCCACTCAACTATCACTGCATCTCTGGCTGATCTGGCCTCATCCCGCTAAATGATAGCGTCATCTCTATGAGCTAATGCCATATCTCTCTCTAACAGAGTAACGTCTCTCTTATCAAGAGCTGTCAACATCAAGGCCCTAGCCTGATCTCTCTCGAAGGTCATCAGATGAAAACTTTACTCTAAATATTGTACTGAATGCTGAATCACATTAGCACTCGTACTGGGAGAATTTACAAGAGTTGTTGGCAACCCAGTGAATGGATCCTCCTCGGTGTGAGAATCAATGTCCTCCATGAGCTCTCCACCATCTGAATCAATACTCGGCACTGTGGATATTACCGCAGCTGATGAAATCTCTATCTCCTTCCACGCAGAATACTCTGTCGAACAGCCCATATGGCTAACAAAAAACTCAGCACGCTCATGCTGATCCCAATAGGCATAAACCCTGGATCTGTCCTCTCCAGACAAATGGCATGAAGCTAAACGCCGACCTAATGCCCCCTTAAAAGGATGGAAGTCTTGAAACTGGTCAAACTGTGACATCATAACAAGTGGGTGGTAGGCAGGCATGCCCCTCAAACCAGCCAGAGGGAGATAATCCATACCAAAGGCATGAGTAATAAAATTGTAGGGTGAACTGTGCCCTGTACACGGCAGAATGTTAAATGGATCTCCAATCCCTACCAAAAACATCGACCAGGATACAACGTCTACACACTCTGCTGGCTGATAAGAGTAAGACGTGGCTATTTCATAGGAAAAACAATACTTATGTCGTCGAAAAGTGCGAATCGGTCTCAAGTGTGACATAAACCACCCATATAACATGACCAAGCTGCCTGTAAATACCCCTACAGGGTATGTGTGGCAAAACGTAGGTGATCTCAACGTCTCCGCCACAATCATCGGGATGATGGTATGATCCTCTCCGAGAGCTCTCACTGCCATGATGACACCTATGTCCAGCTCATCCAT
Organism: Panax notoginseng; assembly: GCA_016801055.1. Lineage (NCBI taxonomy): Eukaryota > Viridiplantae > Streptophyta > Magnoliopsida > Apiales > Araliaceae > Panax > Panax notoginseng. The sequence goes on along the minus strand of CM029017.1, from coordinate 93,231,289 downwards.
ATATTGTGGCATGTATACATATGCCACTATATACATCGGGAGTACATCTACTCTAGCCACATGCCACTGGTCCTCTAGTGTGGTGAAATCCCCGGAGTGTCGAGCATAGCTGTCTAATGAGCCAAATCTGTCTACCAGGAAACGCTGGGACAATACATGGCCGGATGTAATCTCGTCCTCTACTACTCTACGCCGCAACCCGGTGAGGGTCATGAACTACTGGCGCATATATCCGACAGCCATCGGAGCGCAAGGTCTGTCTAAGGGCAAAGCTGTTAATCGCTCGTACTCCTCCAAGGTAGGAGTCAACTCCTGGGTCCCAAACTGGAATACCTGCCTCTCCAGTACCCAATACTCTAGTATGCCATCCACAAAGCCTGAGGGAACCTAAAATGTCAGGAGGGTCATGGAATGATGAAATAGCTTATCTACAATCACCATGTCTAAAAGGGATACACTGTCATACCAAGCTCTCAAGCGTGAGCCCACCAATACTGGTGGGGTGTGCTCAATATGGATGACTGTCGAAGAAGACATCTGTGTGGGCCGTATCATAAGACCATCCAAGAGTCAATTTTGAATATCTCTGGACATACATATGCATGACATAATACGTGCATAACAGATAATAAATGGCAATATGATGTAGGGAATGGAAAATAGTACATACATTCCTAAGTACATCATCATCTATATACATCATCTCTATACATCTAAAAATACACGGAAATGGGGCACAGACGCCCAACTACTAATAGAGGCCTATCAAAAGATAAAACGAGAATGGGGCATAGCCAGCCAATATCTAACAGAGGCCTATCAAAAGAGATAACGAGAATACACATCAGAAGAAGACAATGGTGTCAATAACTACATCATCAATTCTGTCCACCTGATGTAACTCCTCCTGAGTCAATAGATCTCTATCAACAGGGATGTAAGGCCTATATAGTGGAGAATCTGTACCGGAAAAGTTATATGGGTCACCTGAGGGGCCATCACCTAAGCTAGAAGGATCAAAAGTATCTGCCACTGAAGGATCTCGGCCTAAATGACGGATGAAAAAATGTGCCCAGTCCAACAGTCGGGTCAAACTATCAATATGTGTCAAATGAGTCGGATCTCGGACACAGGCCATCTAATCCGTCATCATCTTGGATCTAGGAACCATATCCCCCATGAACTGAGTGGCGCAATTCTAGGCTTTGATGGTACGAGGGGACCACTAGCGGTATAATTCCTTCTGGGTATATAAACCCTCTGACAAAGTGTATCCGTTAATACCCATCAATGCGATGTCATCGACGAGTGACTGCTACATAGGCTAATAACGCCAGGTAAGAGGTAAGATCAGTACACAAATATCTCATGTGGTGCTCCTAATAGCACGCTCTCCTAAATAGAGCTCCCATCCTCTATCTGTGAAGAGAGGAATCCTATGGGTGGATATCACATACTCGACACCAGTCGAGAACTTATCCTCAAATCCAACTACCAAGTGTTCCCTAGAGTAGGGAACCTAAGTGATGACATCAGCTGTCAATAACTCCAACTGTAAGCGACAATGGGTGTCACACTCATCTATAGGAACCTCTGCCAGAATGGAGTGATGCCATCGCAGTCCGTGTGGATAGGTATCTAAACCTAACACACTTACAAGACGTAAACATGGGAGCCTCTCATAGGCCCAAAACTGACAACACAAAGGCAAACATCTGCTGTCAGTGAACACTCTTAACGTGTACATGGGAAATTAAAAGAGAAATACTCACCAGCAAAAATGGGTAAAATCCTAGCCAAGCCTCTGTCAAGCCCTGCGAATGCATGTGCATTCCCCTGAGGAAATAGGCAAAGGTGTAGGAGCCCCAATAATACTCTCCAATACGGTCCACCTCCCGAGTGGCGCTGATCAAAGCGAATGACACCGTAAAAGAGTTATCAACTATGAAACAACCTCTGATAATCATCAGGAACAATCGCCGTAGAATGCGATCCTTGACTCTCACATCAGCAAGTATGGGCTCACTCAATAGCTCACTCATAGCATCTAAGCTCAAAGGACCTATACAGATGATCCTGTCCTTGAGCGCCTCAACCAAAACTCCTAATAAGGATCTGACGACAGTCGGGGTAATATTCGCCGTATATGACACTAGCGCCCCTTCGAACTCCATACCGATGATAAACCGCCAATCCATCGGCATCATCATCCCCTCACAATCCAATAAATGGAGAGACTAAGTCTGGTGAAACTAGCGCTCAGACAATGCCCTGAAATAACCCCAGGGACAACGGAGGTGAAGCATGGAAAAGAACGCCCCAAAGCCCCAATCATGCACAATACGTTGGTAGTCTGGATGCAGAGCCTGATATAGGGAGTGTATGCTAAACCAATTCCCTCAAGACTACGTAAAGCCCACCTACATCACATGCAAATCAACATCAGAATCCTTGATCCTCCTCAATAGGAAAAAGGAAGATTAAACCCAACTTTTACCTCGTTAGCATGCAAGTAAACTGAGGGGTGGCGACTCAAATCATCCAAAAGATCTGGAATAGCCACCTGAATGCCTAGAAAATTCCTACGAGGAGCATTAGCTGCAGGAGCTGGAGCCACAACATGTACATCCTCCTCCTCATCCTCGACATCTAGTACATTAACCCAGACAGGATGAATCACTGCGTCCACTAAGCGACAAGGCTGTCTGACTAAACGGGGTCGAGGCACTTCAGAAGCCCTCCTCCTCACACCTGAAGTGGTCATGCGGGAATTGCTCGGCTGATCCGGATCCTTAATATCTGGACACAAGTCTCCAAATCACCTCAGAAAATGTGTGGTAAATTCTAACCTGAAGCATTTTTATGCATTTTATGACTAAATGCATGCATGCATTATTTTAACATATGCCTACTGTAAATAAATGCATGACTACTCAATTCCTAGACTTTCAAATTTTTTTTTCCACAGTTTCCTTTGTAAAAAGGATTATCCAATGCGCATAGGCATGACAAGGTGGCCATTCAGTAGCACACCTACCCACAATCATAAACATCCTACATGCATAAAAATATCAAAGTCCCAATCCATGACGGTAGATTAAATACCAAAATTGCTTTGCTTTACTACCTTTGCTCATTTGTCCTCAAATAGGAAAAGAAATAGCCAGAAAAAGGTACCAATTTGATTGTTTCAAAAGTTAAATTTTTTTATATCATTATGCTCATCATGGTTAAATACTAACATTTACTATGTTGAAAATTTTTTATCAACTCATATGAGCATGCATATTCCCTACTACGTGTTTAGACGCATTTCATATAAAAAGTCATTTTCCAACGGATAGAAACTGGAAAATAAGACATGCATACGTTACCAGGGCAGCGTAGAACACTTGTACATCGACAAAATTTGCAGAAAGACGCCCGAACTCAATAGATCTGAAGAAGTGCTCTCGGATTTCCTGTGCAATGCAACTTGAAAATGACTTATGAAAGCCACAGCTGCCTTAAAGGCCACCCACGGCTGGCCGTAGGTGTACCTGTGGCTACCCTGGGTGGGGCCCACCCCTCTGGCTTGGTCCAGTTTGAGTTGCAAAGGAGTTCTAACAAGCTGAAAAGGCCAAATCAAGAAAAAAGATGCCACGCGATTGAGCAAAAAAAGCCTAAAATCCTGATTTTCATGGACCAAACTACAGGTCTACCCATCACTCATTGGTATCCGCCCGGACATAGGCTTACTATACAATGATCACAACTGTTACAAACTACATTTGGTAATACCTCACGAAGGTCTGATGCCGTCGGTTTGGGGTCGCAACTCCCAAAACACTTCTCCCCGGTGGAGGTGTCGCGCATAATTATCCGTTGATGCACATGTCGTCGAAGGTCAAGCAACCTTGACAATATTCAACCAATGGTAGGTAAATCCATCGAAGCATCGAAAGCCAGTCGATGATTTCAGCCGTTGATGCACACATCGACAAAGGTCAAGCAACCTTGACATTATCCCCAGCAGGGATTTCATCCATTGATGTACATCTCAATGAGGGTTAGGCAACCCTGGCAAACACAAACTATTGGCAGTAACTTCAACAGAACACTAGAAAGACTTGGCAATACAAACCAGGAAAGAGCATCCTCATCAGGGAGGACCGATAATGGAGTATGTTATACACATCCTCAAAAGATAAAGTATATGCCCATAGAGTCTCTTACACATGAGAGGAACATCTTTGGTGGAAAATCTGTGCCAAGGATTAAGGACTTTAGTGATGACCCCAAATGTCAACATCCTTGAAGTTCTTGAGAACTTTGGAGCACACATCCAAGTAGTTCGTCAGAGGTATCAGTGATAACTCTAGTCCCCATCACAAGTTATGGGGGTAACGGTCATCACATCTTATTGGAAAATGGTCCAACAAACCACATGCATAATACATTTGCATCATGCTGCTATACATTGCATCATAAATATCTTGTTACATTTTAAGTGTCTAGTGTTCTTTATCCTATTCACGCCATTACATTGCATGAATATGATAAAGAGGGGCATCTTTAGACACTCAAAATTTTCCATTCCTGTTAGCAACATTGCAGGAGGGCAAAATCGTCTTCCAGAGATAACCCTAGAAGTAAAATCCATTGCAGTCCCGGAGATAACCCTAGGATACTCAATTTGCTATCTCGAAGATAACCCCGAGATACTCAGCACAGTCCCGGAGATAACCCCGAGACAGTCCGTTCAAGTTCTGGAGACAACCCCGGGATCTTCAGTTTCAACCACGAAAATAACCTCGAGGAATACAGTTCCAGTTCCGGAGACAACCCCAGAATTCTCAGTTCCATCTCGGAGAAAACCCCGAGATCTTCATTTCTAATCCCAGAGACAACCCCGGGAGATACAGTTCAAACCTCAGAGATAACCCCGGGGCATGAAGTTACAGTTCCAGAGACAACCCCAAAAATGCTTGTTTCAAACCCATGCGATCAGCTTCGACACTCGGTGATAGCCCCGAGGCACTCAATCCAAAGCCCAGAGATAACCCTGGGAGGTCAGGCACACCTCAGAGAAAACCCTGAGGATGGTCAACACTTATAGCAGTCCAATCTCAAAGATAACACTGAGCAACGACCGCTAAATTAGCTCAAGTCGTATAGCGAGTGTATGCCCGAATTTCGGTCCGTGGATTTTATTTCTATATATATATATATATTATATATATTTTTATATATATGGACTAAAATTATCGAGTTATTCCTCGATTGAGACTGGACTCACGTCCGGAGTGTTTATTTGCTTTTATATATATATACTTATATATAAACTATTGTCGAACATTGTTAGATGAGCCTGGACTTACGTTCGGAGCATTTAATTACTTATATATATATATATATATATATATATATATATATATGGATTTTATATCCGGAGCATTTACTGCTTATATATATATATATATTTATATTTCTGTCAGGCATGGAGTTCACTTCGTGGCCTTTTACAGCTTTCTTCATCTTTAGTCCCGCCTAGAGTTTCCTTCGTGGCGGTTGATCGCTTTTACAGCTTTATTTACATTTAGTCCTTCCTAGAGTTTACTTCATGGGAGTTGATCGCTTTTACAGTGTTATTTATATTTAGTCTTGCCTGGAGTTTACTTCGTGGCGGTTGATCGCTTTTACAGCTTTATTTATATTTCGTTTCGCCTGGAGTTTACTTCAAGGTGTTTGATCGTTTTTGCTGTTTTATTTACATTTTTGATCCCCCATGGAGGTGCTTCGTGGTGGTTGATCATGTCTCTATATATATATATTTACCGTTTTTATAAATTTACATTTCTGATCCCCTATGGAGGTGCTTCGTGGTGGTTGATCAAGTCTATATATATATATATATATATATATATATATATATATATATATATATATATCTGTTTATAGCTTTCATATAAATTGCTATATCATATGAGCCTAGGAATCATGTGATCACAGATTCAATCTCTTGAATCTTGATTCGGTTCCTGTGATGGACATTTTTAGCTGTAAGCAGCTTGTAAATTAGTCACGGTGTTTGAATTTCCTTAGATGGCTTTCATGCCCATGAGGAGTTCGACACTGATATATATTTTATTTTCTCGAAGATGCTGCGCATCAGGAAAATAAAAGCAATCCTGCCAAACCCATAATAAAATGGAAGTATCAAAGGCCTCAATTACTATTGCGCATAAGGGTTTGAAAAACCTCTTTTATAAAATGTCATTGATATATCTTGTTAAAACTGAACTTTTATACAAAATTCAAACCCTTTGTATATAGGTGCAAACGAGGCATAACACTACTTCTAAATAATTGCACATTGATCCACACACACAATCACACACATTCATATAATAGTTTAAATGAAAAATGGCGATCACCATGGCGACACGGATGTCGGGGGGTGCCTAACACCTTCCCTTCGCATATCTAAGTCCTGGACCCTAACGAATCTCGGTTTCACAGACCCATTAAAGTAGTGTCACATCACTGGGTCAATATGAAAACCTTTTCTCAGTTGTGTTGGTACAACCATTTAAAAAACCAACTGGCGACTCTTATAGTCCAATCGTCGACATATACAGGTCGGACCTATTCACAACTTGTTGTTTCAAACAAATCTCACCTAATATGAAAACACCAAGAGACAAGAACATAAAAGGGACAAATAAAAATCTCAACGTCGACAATCAACAACCACACTATAGCAGCAGATAGGGTCACAAAGAGCCATTGCAGCAATTCCGAGCACAAACTATGCAAAATAGCTCAACGAAATTCCTATGAAGACCCGAAGATGCCAGTTTTGTCACAGACTCATCTTCCCAGATTCAGAAAAGGTCAAGCTCCATATCATTGCGTATCTCTCAGAAATAGCTTTCTGGAAAGGTATGGCATGCCTCCATCGGATTCCCGAATTGCAAGTTATGAAGGTTTAAGTAGACTTTGCGTTGGTCAAAATACACGTACTTCGAGACAACGAGGCCCACCAGGCTGGGCCCCCTAAGATCAGCCACAGTTAGACCCGCGGCTTCCATAGGTAGACATATGGCTGATTGAGTCTATATATATATGGCCTCCCCCAGCTTATTTATGCATAGAAAGAGAAAGAAAGGGTCGAGAGAGAGAAATCAGGCCGTTTGAGAGCGAAAGACAGCCTTTTCTTCCATTTAATCTATGTAAATCTCTTATACAAACACTCTTATATATATAGCAACATATCAAGTTTTAACCGATGGAAAACGAGTCTTGAGGAGCTTAAATTCGTGTGATAGCCATTCTCGTGCCTAACTGTAAGATTTCACCAGAACTGGTTTCTTCGCTCGCTATAATACGTATATAAGCATTAGATGCACTTTTTTTAAAGGTTAATATTCGTCAGATCTGAAGTTTTAACCATTCATTTCTTGTAAATAGTCAATATATGAGCTTTATTACCTAGATCTATACTAGATCTAGCTAGATCTAGCTTTTGACCGATTCAAAAGTTGTAAATTTTAAACCAGAAAGCTAGAATGGTTAAGATCTGTACAGATCTAGTTTTCTTTCTAGTTTTTGTAAATATTTAGCAACCAAGCGACCCTAGATCTGTATCTGGAGGACGCTGGAAGCTTTGGCAACGCACATGTAAAGATTTAACTGATGAATCCTTTGTTTTGCGACGTTTAGAGTAAATATATCTGTTTTATTTCTGTATAATAGTTATGCATGCTATTTATGTGATATTATGTGAGCCTAGGAGCCATGTGATCTAAGATCCAACTGACAGATCTAGATCTGGCTCTCACGATGGACCCTTTTTCAGTTGTACGGCTAGCGTACAAAATTTGTACTTGTAAATCTAGGAACTTAAAATTGTTATCCGAATTTAAGATCCTCGAGATAATGAAAATTCTATAGGTGGTGCTTGGGCATACTTCAATGGCTTTCATGCCCATAAGGAGCCCGATACTTATATATATATATATATATATATATATATATATATATATATATATATATATATATATATATATGTTATTTTGTCGAAGATGCCTCGCATCTCGAGAATAAAAAATAGAATAAGTCGAATACGGAATAAAATAGAAGTATCAAAGGCCTCAATTCCTATGCGAGCATAAGGGTTTAAAAACCTTAATTCCAAAACATCACTTTATATGCCTTGTATTAAAATTGAACTTTTATATAAGTCAAACCCTTTGTATATAGGCGCAAAAGAGGCAGAGCACTACTTTCAAATAAAGAACTTAGGCCCAATTAACTACAATACACACACACATACACACAAACACACAAACTAGGAAATAAAAAGTGTGGTTACCGTGTTTCACGAAAGTCAGGGGGTGCCTTCCACCTTCCCCCCCCCCCTTAATCAAGCCCCCGAACTCTATGAATCTCAGTTTCCCAGACCAATTAAACAGAGTCCAATATTGGGCCATATTGTAAAACATTTCAAAACTCGGTTGAATTGGTATAACCATTTAACTTATATCAATTGGCGGCTCTGTCTAATTCGGACCAATAAAAAATCAAATATTTTCAAATCGTCACCATTATATGTTGGTCTTTTCCTGAAAATCTTACCCTTCAGATCAAACAAATTCACTAAGAAAATATAAAGGGTAAGAAACACCTAGGAAGAAGGAGAAATTTTTTTGACATCTACAGGTGGCGACTCTGCTAGAGATGTATGCGGGCTTAAGCCGCATTTTAATCTTTTTTATTCCTTTCTTTGTGCATGTGTGTGAAATGACATATTTACATTTTAATCTTTTTTATTCCTTTCTTTGTCCAAGTAAGCCTCAGGAAAGGTACCACTCAGATACGCTCTAGTTGAAAGATCGGATTAACTTTCCATCTAGTAGATTGCGATGATCTGGGAACTTTCATGCTGAAAAGCCCGTGAGAGTAAACCTAAGATAGGTTAGCCTCTGATAAACCAAACGCGAAGGAAAGTCTCTTCATGCCTTTCCCTTTCAATTCAATGTAAATCTCAAAATCCATGTAAATATCAATTAAATGTAAATATCAACTCCATTCCTTGTCAATTCCATTATTGTACAGATATCAAATCATGTCATGCTATTCTGTCATCAAAACAACTGACATTTGTTTTGAAGGAAAATATTAAAAACCATAAAAAACCAAGGCATTGCATCAATACATATTGTTAATGCTTATTAATACTAAATTATATACTCTTCTTGTAGGCAAGATTAGTCCCATTACCAGATCGAAATCTAAGAAGACACAAGACCCATCCACCGACATGGCTAAAAGTGCCCAATATAAATCAGGTTGCTTTTCTCGAAAAGAGTTTGAGGGTCTCAAGAATCAAATAGTAGAGTTGGCTATCCCCCTAAAAGAACAAAGTATAAGCACTCAAGGCTAGACAACGCCCACTCAACTAGAGTCCTCCTCACAGGGTGGAAATCAAAGTGCTGACAAAATAAGGGAAGTACAAATACCTGAACCTCAATCTAGTGACAGAATCACCAACAAAACTCCTGAAATCACTAACCTCAGGGATGATCGAGAAACTGGGGACACAAGAAAAAAAGTCCAACAAATGGAGGAAACAATCTGATCAATCAAAGGTACTGAAAACTATGGAAGTGTCACTTATTCAGATCTCTGCATATTCCCAGGGGCTCGATATCCTGACAAATTTCAAGTCCTAGAGTTTAAAAAGTAAAATGGGGCAGGCGATCCATATATGCACCTGAAAGTATACATTGGTGAGCTGGGGTGTTATGCAGAATATGAAAGCCTCAGAATGTAGCTTTTCCAAAAGAGTCTCACTTGAGAGGCTATAGCTTGGTATGCTTGGCTGGACAACTCTAAAATCCACAACTGAGAAGAGTTATCCCATGCCTTCCTAAATTAGTATAGTTTTTAGTCACAAATGGCGCCGAATCGATACCAAGTGACTAAAGTTAAAAAGTAGAGTATTGAGTCTTTTCGAGAATACGCTCAAATATAGAGACGTCTGGAAGCACAGGTCAGCCCACCTATAACAGAAACTAAAATGGTGATGACTTTCATAGACATCCAAGTGGTACCTTACTATGAGAGGATCCTAGAAGGAATATGCAAACCATTCTCGAAAATGATCAAACATGGTGAAATGATAGAGATGGGCCTAAAAGCAAGCAAGATTAAAGACCTCACGGCCTTGGAAGCAGTCGTCAAGCATATACAGTCTGGCAACTTTGTGAGCACTCCCGAAAGGGTACCTGATAATGGCGATGAATATGTATCCCTCATTTAATAGGTGAAAGCTAGGAAACCAACCTACAGTTCCCCCATTTGGAAGAAGCAAGGCAATCTGTCATTTCAACAACAGGTCGCATTCAACCAATGCCAGGACAAAAAGAGAAAATTTAAAAGAACAGAAAATTGGGCGTTTACTCCACTAGGCGATTCCCTGGAAAACATATTGGAGTTATTAATCAACCAGAGGAAAATTACTGAATAGGCTCCACCTCTTGATCAAAAAAGTAAAAGATATGATCCAAGCCAGAGATGTGTTTACCATTCAGGGTCTCCAGGACACGATAAACAAGATTGTAGGTCCTGAAAACATAAAATCCAAAATCTGATCGAAAGTGGCGATGTTGTGGTCTAACAACCTGACCAGCCAAATGTCAACACCAAACTTTTGTTACAACATGATAAGGAGGGAGTGAACATGATCGGGTCAGGAAGTGCGAAAATAGATCCAAATCGTAAATACATACGAAGGATGGCGGAATACCCCCAAAGGAACAAAACAAATGTCCTTGAGTGGGAAAACTCGGAGGAGGGTATGACAGTAATGCAGAAATTAGAGACAATCCAAAATTAAGTAAATCTGCTAGCTAAGCTGGTAGTGCGCCACCAGCAGGATACATGGCATTTTTTCACTCAACTATTAGAAAGGTAAGAGAAAAAAAAGGTTAACCAGAATTCAAGCCTATATCCCTCCAAGATGAATCAACTAAATGAAGAAGATCAAAGCAGGCTAAAAGAGCTTGAAAAATGGAATGATAAAGTTCTTAGAAGATATCTCCCGTGAACAATCACTCATATGAATGCAAAATCTCAAAGAAGAAAGATCGATTAAGAGATCCAAAATTCACCCCTCTTAACAAATCAAATGAAAAGATGTTGCATTTTTTGATAAGCGAAGGAAAGATTATTGAGTTACTTCCTCCTGCAAATCCCAAGATAAAGAGTTATGATTCCACTAAGATATGTCTCTACCATTCTAGCTCACCTGGACATGAGACTGAGGAATGTTGGTCTTGGCAACATAAAATCTAGGATCTCATTAAAAATGGAGAACTGAAGATAGAAATTCCCATGACCAGAAAAGGTGAAAGGGAAATGAAGAGCTTAAGATTTCCACTTGAGATAGACAGTTCAAAGGAAGTGATGGCTATGAGCTCTAATCCAAGCGGAACACAAGGTGAACCCATCATAATGAGGGGAGTTGTAGAGGAAACAAGAGAGTCCCCCAAGGAAATTCATCCACCCCCATCAAATATCTTGTTACCAAAAGTTAATAACCATATTTTTGATTTTACCCTTCTGGATGATGAGGAGGAAATATTGATCCTTCCCAGTGTAGAAAAACCAAAAAGAGAAGTTCCTTGTGAGAAATACAACAACAGTTCGAGAGAGACTTCGCAGTTAAATCCTCTCAAACCTATAAAAAATGAAGGAACAGATGAAGAAAGAGGTGGTGAGGTTGTCAAGGAAGTGAACCCATCGAGGAATCTAGAGTTCATCCCTTTTTGTGATGGGTCCAATTTAAGCATCCTTAAGAGATGTGCTAAATCAAGAGACGATCAAGTTATGGCCATAAGTGAAGATATTCATAACCAGGAGGTGACCTCTATCACGAGCCTCGAAGGAAATATAACCACCGTCAACTAGACTATCAGGCCTTAGTTATCCTAGACGACGTAGCTCTAGAGGATAAAGTTGTGAGTTCTACGAAAGGTTGGGATGATATCACTTTCTTAGCGTTATGCCTTTTAATTTCCATACATGTAAATATTATAAAAAATCAAAAAATCAAACCAATCAGTTCTTAGCCAAGCCTAAACTACGAAAGACATGATCTCCTTTCATCCACGGGAGTACGTAGGCAGCCATTTATGGTGAGATTAAACCAAACAAAAACCCAAAACACCTACTCAAACCTAAATAAACACTTTTCAAACCATTCATGCCAAGCCTGAACTACGAAAGACATGATTTTCCCCATCAAATGGAGTAGTTAGGCAACCATCTATGGTGCGATCTAACCCTCAAAAGAAACATCCAAACCCAAGACACCAAAATCAAACCTGAAAATCCTACACCCAAGAAAAACCATTAAGATCAGCGACCCATGTTGAGAAGACCCAACGACACCTCAATGATATTCTATCAAATCTGGCACAAGTTAAGAAAAAGGAAGAGACAGTGATACATCAAGATAACCAGTAACATGGATGAAATGGCAATCATCATAAGATGCAACTTGTCAGCAACTCATCATTCTTGAAGTGCAAGGAGACTTGATCTTCTTTGACCCACAGAAGCACATGGCCTACCGTCTTGGCAAAGTCTATCTCATACCTGACGACCTATTCCCTGAGGAAAAGGCCACATATTAAACCTCACATATCAAACCCGGTTGAAGCCATCACATCACCAACCAAGCTGAGCTCTTTGATCCAATTTAGTGGAGTCCGAAGGCCTCTCGATATCAATCATCAAACTTGAAGTGATAATACAACGATATATCAAGCATGATCATCAGTAAGGACCTTCAAAGAGTCGACACTCTCAATCATAAGTATTTATCAAATCAGAAGAAAATCATCAAAGCTAATTGCGCCAATAAGTTAAAAACAATGATTGATGGCATCTAAGTATCAAAGCCCAATTCCACTACCTGTTCACCATATAGGTCCAGAGGTAAAAGACTCTTATGATCTCGGCATCTTATCATCCCATCTATTAAAGCAACTATCCCAGACGACAAGTAAGACTGGGGTAATTTTAAAATTGATGACAACCCGATATTAGGACACTTACATCAAATAAGACTTGGGCAATTTTGAAAATAGCGATAACTCAACACTGGGGCATTTATCGGCCATCCTAAAAAGGAGGATGCACCAGTCAACACCATCAGCATGGTCCGTCATCATCAGAGCTTCCCTCATACCATTTCACTAGTGATCTCATACGATCATTTGGCTTTTTCCAATTAAAATTTTTTAATCCGTATGTGAGGTATGACTCTTTCATTTCTTTATGCACTTTCAGTCTTTATTTACATGCATTAGCATCCGTTGAGCAAGAATCATGGGAACGATTAGAGAATTAAGACTATTTAACCCTTTTGATTAGACATGACATCCTAGTTCAAAGTGATTTTTGGAACAGAATTGACCTCATATGCGTGTCTGCACTTTGCAGTTACCCTGACTCTTAGTTGTGGGGTATGAAGCTATAGAGAAAATAATGACAATTAATGAAAAGATAAAAGATAGGTAGCCAACCTAATGTCTCGAATCGTGGCCTGGGTTACTCTAGTTATTAAGCCTAAGGAGTCTCTTTACACCTGGTGCCCTAAAGCCTTTTGGTTTGGGAGTCAACGGTCGAACGCTCATTACGTGGGTTACTTAGTGCCTAACAAAATGAGAATTACAAGGAAGAAGAAGGTGAGACCTGAGCAGATCCGAATCATAGTCTAGGTTACTTAAGTAATTAAGCATGAGGGGTGTCTTCACACCTGGTGCCCTAAAGCTGTCTAGTTTGGGAGTCACCGGCTCAACGCTCACTACATGGGTAATTTAAGCCTAGGAAAATAAATCATGAACAAGCTCAAGTGAGGAGCAAATAGTGTAGACCGCTTGACTTGTATCAAAGCGTGGCCTTTGTTACTTCAGATTATAAAATCGAAGGGGTGTCTTAACACCTAGTGCCCTAAAGTCATTAGGTTTAGGAGTCATTGGTCCAAAACTTGTTAAATGGATAACTTTGAATAGCTTGAGAAAATGAGAAAAGTTGAGCGAGATAAATTTTTTTTAGAATTTTGGAAAGGATATCATTTAAAGGTCATGGAAATGAAACCCCTGCTAAGAGTTGTGTCACTCACAATGCACGTGTCATATGAAATTAATTCTACGAAGAATAACGTCTATAGCGAAGATGAAGTATCTTTGATAAAGGGAGATAAGTCTTTTGAATCAAATCCTACCTATGAAAAATGACAATGTATGCTTAAAAATTTCCTTGTGATTTAATAACTCATTCAATTTCATAAACTTCAAATGCCTCATTCACAAGATTATACTAATCATGATGGCCCAAGCCGTCAAGCTTTTGTGCATTCTTTTATTCGTTTGATGTGCATGATATTGCTCACACTTGACTTGAACGACAAAGAGAGTTTCTTATATGAATCTCTGGCAACAACATGCGAAAGGGTTGGGGCATTTTTCAATTCTAAGAAATGGAAGGAGTATAAGGCGGGATCAAGCCTTTCATCAGAAGAAAGGGGAGAACTCTTGAAAGAAATCACAGCGACATAAGTTTGCCACAATAAAAGAAGGGACAAATTTCCTAAGGAACCCTTAACTCAAAAAATAGGCACCCAATGACTAACAAACGGTCTAGCAAATAAAATCCACATCATTATACATGTCAACCTGTGCCAAGTCCTCACAAGTCGAGGCCTCCACATCGAAGTTCAAATCGGGTCAGTGAAAGAACGGATCGCACCTTCCAGGGATGAAAGCGGTATCCAGATCATCAGTCCAGCCGGGTCACAAATAAAAAGCACAAAGAAATGGGGCACAAGCGCCCAACAGCTAAAAGAAACTCCAAATCGCCTCAGAAGGGTGAGGTATGGTTCTACATCTAGTCAATTCGATTGATATTTACATCAACCTAGGACAATAGACTCCTAAGGATAAATTTAGAACATCACATCATGCATGGTCTACACATGTACAACTGTGCTATATATCAGCGCACATCTCCATTAAAAGTTTTAGCATACAACCCCTGTTTAGTCAAATATGTGTACACATTAAATGGCCAAACTTGAAAATAAAAATCGGTGTTGAAAACTATCGTTCAAGTAGACATCGAGCCAGTCTAGTGATCAATCGTTGTTAACTACCAGCAGGGTAGGCACCGTTGTCAACTACCAGTAGGGTAGGTACCATTGTCGTCCACCACCAGGGTAGGGACTATTTTTAATACCCCAAATTTTATGAATAAAGATTAATTTTCTTGAAATATTTTTTTGAGTATCAAGGTGTGGATTTGATATAATATTATAGTTATGGGTAATATTTACAAATTTTGTAAAGTAAGCAAGTTGTTATAAAATATTCGATTGGTCGGGGAATATTAGTTTTATCATGGAATATTCGTACGACGACACAATTATTGGTAGACCCCACAACAGACTTACTGTCAGAGTTAGAAAACGACAGAAATATCTTTTTATAAAAATAACGGCGAAAGTTTTACCGTTAGACTGTTGAAATACCCGTTGATGAAAGTACAGTAATATGCGTGATTGCATAGTAGTACACAGTATTGTACATTATCTTTGATTATTGATACTTACGTGAGAAGTCACTTAATTTTATTCAATTATTGCCACAGTAATTGCTGCATAGTATCTCTCATATTATTGATTCAATTATTGTCATAGTATCATCTAGACAATAATTTATATTATTAAATCAATAATTGAGATGACAAAGTTATTCATATTATTATTTGTATTATTGACGATGTCTAAAAAGTTCTGTCGATGAAAGGGATTTGGTCACCTAATTGCGCGTCAATAGGGAGAAATTCTTATCGGAAAGCCCCCTCTTTCCTGGGAATGATCTGGTTGTTAATATTATAAGTTATAATATTAATGATGAATAAGTTCGTGTTGATTAAAGATAAGAATAATATTGATGAGTGAAAGATATTGTTCATTTAGTTTTCTTTAATTCTTTCGTGACCCAATTACCGTAAGAGGAGGCAATTCTGTGATTGACTGATTTTGTTATAATTGACCAAACGGATAATTAATCGGATAAATGAGCAATTAATTGCTATTGGTTCACATGCAAATTATTGTTGGTTCACATGTATGAAACTATTGATTCACATGCATGTACTATTAGGGGAGGTGGTGCAAGATTGATAATTATTCAAGAACTAAATTAAAAATAGAGGTATAGATGAAGATACTATACTATAATAATTCGAGCACCTAATAGTGAAATAATTGAAACTATGTTTTCCTATAAGTAGAAGCTCATTTATTCTTTCATTCTTACCAATTCATTAAGACTCACAAGAGCAATTATAGAGAGAAAAGCTATAGAGAGAAAGAAGAAGAGTATTCTACTACTTCACTATTGCAGTATTCAGTCTTCTACTAAGGTAAGGGGTATTATTCATTTAATATTCGCTTACGATATTATTTTTCATATTCGTAAGAAATTTTATTTTGTTTAATATTCGTAAGAGATATTATTTTTGTTCAATATTCGTATGAAATAATATTTTCTTCCATACTCTATAGTATGTAAGTAATATTATTTCATTTCGTATTCCTAATTCTACATTCATTGTGTTAAAGTATTGCTTCTATACTCTTTGAAATTAGTAGAATATCCTTGAAATTTTTGCTTCATCTAGTATCGTTTTACAAGGATATTTTTATGAACATTCTTGTTAAATTTTAAGTTTTTCATGTCGGAATACTATTCATGAGTACTATTCATTTATACGGTACTATTCATATATCTGGTACTATTCATATAGTACTATTCATGGGCACTATTCATAAATATGGTACTATTTATAAAGTACTATTCACGAGATACTATTCACAAAGTACTATTCATAAAGTACTATTCACGAAGTACTATTCTCAAAATACTATTTATGGGATACTATTCATTAAGTACTATTCATGGGGTACTATTTACTCGGGTACTATTCACTCGGAGTACTATTCATGATAAAAATTAATTTTTTTTCGGTCCAAATCATTTTTGATACAATATTATTCTTGAATTTT
The DNA here is from genome assembly GCA_016801055.1 of Panax notoginseng. Lineage (NCBI taxonomy): Eukaryota > Viridiplantae > Streptophyta > Magnoliopsida > Apiales > Araliaceae > Panax > Panax notoginseng. The sequence goes on along the minus strand of CM029017.1, from coordinate 93,214,167 downwards.
ACTCCACAAAGTAATATCATGTTGACAATTTAGATATTATTTAATTCTAGATAAATTAAATTATAAATCTTTAAAATTTATCATTGCTTTCATTTAATTGAATTCTTATATCATTGTCATCATCCTCATGCTTATACTATGATGAAAGTCATCTTTGGTCGTAGTGCACAGATGGACTGTTGATTTGTATGATTATGACCAGGGATTATTAGGTATAATCATGACCCGTAATGTTACAAATGATGTGGTAAAAGTCCTTATTGGCCCGTAGTGCATTGATGGACAGATGTTGGTATGATCATAACCATGTGTTCTCTTCATCCAAGGGTGCAAAGATGAATTATTGTTTGGCATGATCATGACCATTGGTGAAAACACGAATATCCTTGGCCCGTAGTGCATGAATAATTCATGGTTGTGATACTAATGAATATCCTTGGCCTGTTGTGCATTGATAATTCAATGATGTGGATTATTTATTAAGTTGAATCTCAGCGATAAAATTGAGGATAAACTTTTAAATCATATAAGATAGTAGATATCATGCTCTACTTGATTCTTCTAATGGATTGCTTATTCCGCTGCAGTTGTTGATCTAAAACTTGTTGTCTATTATATTTTATCAATTGTTATACTGTTGAAGGCTAACAATAATTTATTCTGCATTATTTTAGTCATAATATTTCTTATTGGGCTAGTTGAGCTCACCCTTTTCTTTCACTGTTCTCTTCAGGAAATGAGAATATAGCTGGGACTAGTCGGGGAATGGATTGACGGTTCAGATGGTTGCTTACTAGTCCTCAGATGGTTGCTTACTAGTCCTCACTATTCTGTAAAATAGTGTGATAATAACTGTGACGAGGATTGAATTTGAGTTTGGATATTGTCCAGAAGATACTATTCGTGTTAAAACTCTCAGCTACGCTTTTGTCGTATTGTATAAAAGAAGTTTGTATTTGATTTCTGTACCAAGTATTTGGTGACTCAGAATGGGTGATGTATACCTATTTTGGGGACGTCATAGTTGGTATCAAATCTTAGGGATATGATCCCTTGCTGAGATGTGAGACTAGAACTAGGAGGGGAGAGACGGGTAATTCCTTCGCTAGTATAACATACCTATGTTTATTTGTTATTTAACTGGTCGGTCAGAATATAAGGATAATATATGGTATGTCAATTAACCTGTGTTTTGTGACAGTGTTTGAGAATGGCAACTGAAATTTTTGAGATAAGCAATGGAGCACATAAGACCGTTGAGTCACCACCGATCAATAACTAGGATAATGTGAATCAGGAAGGAAATAATCATCGTGTAAATAACAACACCAACTAAATGATGAACGATGGTATGTTTAGGATTTTTTTTGAATTTATGCAAGACCAAACGAGAGAGACTCCTGTTCAAAATGCAGGTGGAAACACTGGCAAATCACGGCTAGTCACCGCTAAGCAGTTCAAGGAGCTGGGACCACTAGAGTTTTTAGGAAAGCCAGAACCACTTAAGCTAGAGACGGGGATAAAGAAGATCACCAAGATATTTGATGTCTTAGAATACTCAGACGAGGAAAAGGTTCCCTTCGCCACCTTTATGTTGCGTGAAGAACCATATTACTGGTGGGAATCTGTAAAACGTTCTCATCTTTTTGCACTAAAGATGTGTTGGGAGAATTCCAAGAATTATTCAATGACAAATACTTTCCTGAAAGTATTTGTCATATGAATGAGGTAGAATTCATCAAGCTGGAAAAAAACAATATGACCGTATCGTAATACGAGGCAAAGTTTCTAGAGTTATCCCGGTTTTCATCCTGTTTGGTTGATAATGAGGAGCGAATGACGCGAATGTTTATGCGAGGTTTGAAATCCAAAATACGTCAATACCTTATTTTTCACAAACTTTATTTATATTCAGATGTTGTGAATATGACTCAGTTATTAGAACGCGATTATGAGTTAGCTCAACCAAAAGGCAATGACCAACAATACGATAATAATCGTACCGGTGGCAATGGCCATTGGAACAACGATAACCATCTTGGAGGAAATTATCATGCCATAAATGGTAACCACTACGGTGGTAATCATGACCAAGATTATTGGAAATGTGAACTAAGTGAGAACAACTTTAAGAAGAGAAGATTCAATAATGACGAAAAGACATCGACAGTAGCACCAACACCTATTTCGAAGGAAGGAGAACGACCACCGATCGTACGTTTCAAATTCAAACAGGAGGGACACATCCGTCTAAACTGTACGCAGCAACCCAAAGCGTGTTTCAATTGCGGAAGAGAAGGTCACCTAGCTTAATTTTATCGTGTAGTGAAGTTAAGTCCAACTGGGATGGTGACACGAAAGGATGTCCCAGGCAAGTCAAAGTCGGTAGTTTAAGTGAGAGCGTTTGTCGAGGAACCCGATTGAAGTTATCACGGGTAAGTGTTGGGTTAAATATAATTACGCACAACACACAAGTATACATGGTCAATAAGTAAATAATAATGAATAAAGTATCGTTCCCACGGAGACAAAGTAGCAAGAAATTTAACTTCATAATTATCAATCTCCTATTAATCCTAATTCTATTAAACTATCCAATTCAATGGTTTAAAATTATAGAAACTAAATTAATAAATAAATAAACCATCACAAAACAATCACAAATATCAAAATATGAAATTTCAAACAAATAATGGAGAATTAGACTTATGCTTTCACCCTAAGTTTCACTTTGATTTCTACACCTTCATCCCAATTCAATTCACTATCCCAGTTTGTTAATTAAGAACACGAATGTTGTAACGACCCCAAAATTCATACAATTTAATTCTCGACTTCGGTCGTTAACCATACATTCAACCTCTAATTTTACATCATTATTCGATATTAAAAATCACTAAAATTGTGGAAAATTTAAAACTTTTGTACATCTCCTTCTTTATTACCCTAAATCACAACCTTTACATGACATCTCTTCGATTCAAACATATATCATGAATCGTTACAACAAAATGACTATACAAAGTCTTACATCATAACTAAATATCCATATACATTGGATAACTCAACTTACAATTCAACAACATGTTACATTCCAAATATGAAATACATTTCTCATAAACATAAGTAATTTTCGTGAATATAGATCTCTATAACTCAATTAACACATATCTTTACCTTCACATCTTGACTTGCAAAGGTGGTTATTTGCAAGAGTGAGCTCGACAGCCCAGCAAAATATAACAGTTTTCATGCATCACATAACATATAATAATATGCTCAACATACATCTCATAATAATTAAAGTAACATGGCATACATGCTTTTAATTCACATAACAAATATAAGGATTGAGTTCCTTACTCAATCATCATTATTTAACCAAAATAATGTAGTCATACATTGACTTCAGTATTTCATGATTTCAACATGTATAGCATATCATGCAAAACAGTTCATTAAGTTCACGTAGAAAATAGGAACCGAAAGACTTGCCTTGATCGTTGTTTACCAATAACAGTTTAACAGCTTACAGATTTCTGCACTTCATGTGCCCTACACAATTATATAATCATTCACATTAACTATTAGTCACATAGCAATGCTTAGCAGTTGTAATGTAAACTCTACTCCACATCTCATAATCTTTCCTATTAATTAGCACACAATGTTCAATTAGATTGAGTTAACTTTTTGACTTATGTAATATTCAAAATTCATTAAAGTGTTTAAATCTTGCTAGAAATAAATATTAGTTTTATATTAAACCCATTTCATATTTTATAATATCCATTTCATTTGACTTAAAACACTTTTTACGTTCATTAACACTTATCACGGCGTTTCTACGTTTATTTGTCGCACACCCGATTTGCCTCTCTTGTGCATGCTTACTATGCTTCTATAACTTATCTAACACATTATTTATTAATGTTAAGCAACATTATAATTACTAATATTTATTTTTTATAACTTAGAATAACATCTTTTATCGTCAGAAGCACTACACATTCATATGTGCATGCCCGACCCGACGCCCTCCGATTGCCCTCGAAAACACAATAGTCCTAAATATGACCATTTTGACTACTGTTGTAGACCTCAAATTGAAACACTTAAAGAACAAAAGTTGTAGGTCTACTCGTCCTCGTTCCAGATCATCTTGAATCACCTCAATCGGATTTCGTATGAAAAAGTTATGGCCATTTTACTACAAGAGGTCAAAACTGTCTGACTCAGACTACAAATCCGGCGCTGGGGCGCGAAAACTAAGCTATCTAGTGGTGCTGAGGTGCGAATTTTGGTGCTGGGGCGTGAAATTCTGGGCTGCGGCTTCATTTTTGGCACTAGGGTGCCGAAACTTGCAGAACCCAACCATCAGAGAACAAAACAACTAATTTCTGTCTATTTAACACTACTAACATCTAAATTAACATGTATAACTTCACGCAAACTATACATAAACGTTAACAATCATCCATATACCAATTATCAACAATTGAACAACGATTTTAGAAAACTTAATTATTTGAAAACACTATTTTCAACCAAAACACCATTACCGATGTTTGTTTACACAGTGAACACTGTAAATTCTAATAACCACCAATTGATTTACTTTAACTACGATTCTCTGAACTTCTTAACAACAGAATTAACATGTTCACAATTTTAATTTCCCAATTAGCTACCAACAATTTACTGATTTTGATCTTCTTAACAACCAAACTAATGAATATTTTGACTGCTAATAGCCATGTACTGGAACATATACTGAAAAATAGTTTCTTTCCTTTTAAACAAAATTAACATAACCTTTCATGTTTAAATATTACTTCCAACATCATACACCCATAAAACACCATAGTTCAGTTATATAACAACTACTACAGAATTTTGTAAAAACTTTATATTTTCAGTGAAATAGAAGAACACAGACTTTAGTTTCACGATGTAAAACATATAAGATTATGGGAAAAATACCTTCTTGTTGCTTTGAAATTACTTGCTAATCACTTAGAAACGTTTTGGAATTACAGAACCCTTTCTCTCAAAATTCTTAATTCTCTCTCTATGATCTCCTTGTTAAACTTAAAAAAATGAAGAAGAAGAAGACGCATAATAAAGAAAGCAACTGACGCGTTGAGGTCAGTTACCCAATCATGGGTAACTGTTATCAACACCCTTTAGGGCTTTGTTTGACTAGCAATAATAGGTTTCAAAACTAATTAATTGTATAAATCTCTTATATTATAGTTTAAATTATGTCACACCCAATCAGATAGTAAATCAAACATCTAATTTAATTTATTTTAAATAACATATAATGATTTCTCATTAATTCATATAGTCAAATATTTAAATTCTTATTTATTAATAATGTCAAATTATTAGATTTCTAATTAATTATTAAATTATTTAAAATAACATTAGGCTTATTAAATATTTCTTTTAATTCAATAAGCTCACGTAAAACCATACATCGAATAATAAAATTTTCTACATTAATTTAATAAATATAACACATAATTAAATTAATCTACCACAACTTCATCAATTAATTATTTAATCTAATAATTAATTCATCAAAAAAATATTTATTTAATTCAATAAATATTAAAATTAAATTACAAAATCTCGTTTGTCACATCTTTCCCCCCTTAAACGGATTCTGTCCCCAAAATCACGACTTAATAATTTGGACCCGTTACATTCTCCCCCATTACAAAGATTCTGTCCCCAGAATCGCTTACACAAAATTAAGTAAATAAATGAGGGTAATTCTTCATCATTTTAACTAAATATAGGTTTTATATCTCCTACTACATTCCTTACTTTAACAAATTTTAGGTTTCATTTCATAATTTTCACTTGAACTCAATTATATTCCGAGTATTATATTCTTAACCCGTTCATTTCCTTTTCTAAGGATCGCTATCATAAACACTCGGGATATTGCATTCACCCTTTTCTTCTAAGAATTTCGTCCTCGAAATTTTATCTATTAATATTTATTCATTCAATCTATCAAAGTAGATTTTACGTCACTACTTCATTCATTTATTGGTTTCTGTAACCACTTTCTTTCCACAAAGATCATTCTACAATTATTAACTTTTCTATTAAAAGTTTTACAAATTTCTTTGATAACTCATATTCTTCTAACTTAAAAATCTCTTTTCTCACTTATTCAATATATTCATCATTCAGTGTTTCATTCTACGACTCACTTCTTTCCAAGGAATACTTTCCTTACCACATTCGCCTTTTAGAATAGCAAGAATCTTCCACAATTGCTCAATAATTGGGAAGAAGTTTGAATAACTCAGGAATTTAAAAGATTCCAAATCATGCTGAGGGGTCACAAGACCGTGAACTTTATTTTCGGTTTACTAGTGCTTCAACTCAATCCTTCACACTGCAAACCAAAGTGTTTATCAATCACAAAGACTGAAAACACCCTCCTCACGTACACTAGGTGGCCATCCTATTATACCACTACGTTGGGCCGCAACGTAGTGTTTTGTAACGACTATATGCGTTACGCTCGGAACCATTGTCCTCGAAAACATGTCCCCTTATAGGGTTGTTCACCTCAACTTTTCAACATCTGAATCCACACCAAAACAATTTGGTTTGGCATAACTTTTCAATAAACGCTTGAATTTCATGAACATCTTTCAATAATCGTCTAGCTTGATCAAATAGCATAGACTTCTACAATAATTCGAACATCAACCGAAATATGCATATACACATATATATATATTTATATATTCTTACATCTTAAAGAAGCCTCAAAAATCTTTTTATGGAGTCATGATTATGATGTTGTCATACTACATCTCACCATAGTGGGCTGACGATCATATGATCACATCCAACACCTGGTTCCATTGCATTGATGACTCCATCGTTTATCATATCACCAGATATATATAATTAAAATATATCTTGAAAATTTAAAAATCATTTTTTTAGCTGAAACAAACAGCATAGATACGCGAATAATAACACTGTTTTAAAAATTCTTTGGTTCACTAGTGTGATCCAACATTTCTCAAAAATTAAAAGTACAACCATAGGCACGGAGTCAATCAATTTCGAAAATCTAGCAAAGCTAAAAGATTTGGAAAAACCTATGTCTCCACCTTCTATACTGATCCATTACTTTATAATTCTATCTATTTCCATAATCCTTAATTCTTCATTCATAACTTATCTATACCCCAGTTCATCAAACTTACTACACATTTGAAGTTCGGGAACTTACCATAATAATATGAGTTTAAGAACTTATCCTAGTCAGACCATAGGCGTCCATTCGCTGAGGGGTTCAAAACATAACATATTATTATGAGTCACGAACTTACCATATGCATTAGTTTTAAGAACTCGCACCTAACCCTAATAATATCTAACTAATCTTAGTAGTTTCTAACTATCAAATATACACATGAGAAAAGAATCACCTTTTCACCACATATACATTGATAGCGCGACACCAACAGTCCAATGATTATCAATATGATAAACTTAGTGCAAGCACAAAACCCTCGCCCATACAAAGATTTGTACAACTCAGCCATCACATGAGTTCTCAATTGAAATCCCACCTAACTCTATCTTACTCTTAACAACTTACCCTTAACTTGCTCAATACGAATTCCTCGTATCACAATATCTATAACTCCTCGTGAGTTATCTCGTACTATTTCATAGTACATCATCTTCATAAAATTAAGATATAATTATTCAAACATTACAAACTATCTTTCTTTTATAACATAAACAGATCATATCGTGATCTTATTCTATAGTCATCTCCCTTAAAATTATTTTCTTAACTCGTGATCGTTTTGTTTTACGATCCTCTTTCTTTCCCTTTTTCATCATTTACGACATTATTCGTTATCTTGGCTTTTGGAGTTAGGAAACTCCCATTTCTTATCTTTATATCTTTTCAAGATTCTTCTTTAAATCTTCTTGTTTATAAAACAATTTATCCTTTGAGAATTCTAACTTCATTTACATCGCTCAAAATTTCATTCAAGTTCTACACTTTCATCATACGTGTCCATTTTCTACACTTGGTACACATCGAGTCTCTAACAGTTTTAATATGGTACGCTGAGTGGTTTCCCACAAATAAACAACAAACTAGGTTTCGAGTTGCTAGTTCGTATATACCTCCGCTCTATGAAGGAATCGTTAGCCCAGATACCATACATCAACTACTAAAGAGTATAATTATACCATACTTAAATATAACTCTCTATTCTAAACTTCTTTACCACTCTCTTTTTATAGACATTGTCTATTTATTATCACCTTACATCATTATCATTGGAGCTTGGTAACCCCACATTCATATTCCTTATAATTCTGCGAGATTCTTCTTTGAATCCTTTCACACAAGTTTTAATCCCTCCTTTAAAAATTTCTTAAATTACTTCTTATTGTTCAAACTCTTTTTGAGGTTATTCGTTCATTTTCTTCACCTCTCTTCTCTAAGGTTATAGCACAAGGTACTCTTATCTAAAGTTTCTAACCTATCAGCTCTGATACCAACTATAACGACCCCAAAATCTATACAATTTAAACCTCGACATCGGTCGTTAACCATACATTTAACCTCTAATTATACATCATTATTCGATATTAAAAATCACTAAAATTGTGGAAAATTTAAAACTTTTATACATTTCCTTCTTTATTGCCCTAAATCGTAACCTTTACATGACATCTCTTCGATTCAAACATATATCATGAATCGTTACAACAAAATGACTATACAAAGTCTTACATCATAACTAAATATCCATATACATTGGATAGCTCAACTTACAATTCAATAACATGTTACATTCAAAATATGAAATACATTTCTCATAAACATAAGTAATCTTCATGAATATAGATCTTTATAACTCACTTAGCACATATCTTTACCTTCACATCTTGACCTGCAAAAGTGGTTATTTGCAAAAGTGAGCTCGACAGCCCAGCAAAATCTAACAGTTTTCATACATCACATAACACATAATAATATGCTCAACATACATCTCATAATAATTAAAGTAACATGGCATGCATGCTTTTAATTCACATAGCAAATATAAAGATTGAGTTCCTTACTCGATCATCATTATTTAACCAAAATAATGTAGTCATAAATTGACTTTAATATTTCATGATTTCAACATGTAAAACATATCATACAATTTAAAACAGTTCATCAAGTTCACGTAAAAAATTTAGAACTGAAAGGCTTGCCTTGATCGTTGTTTACCAATAAAAGTTTAACAGCTTACAGATATCTGCACTTCACGTGCCCTACATAATTATATAATCATTCACATTAACTATTAGTCACATAGCAACGCTTAGCAGTTGTAATGTAAACTCTACTCCACATCTCATAATCTTTCCTATTAATTAGCACACAATGTTCAATTAGATTGAGTTAACTTTTTGACTTATGTAATATTCAAAATTCATTAAAGTGTTTAAATCTTGCTAGAAATAATTATTAGTTTTATATTAAACCCATTTCATATTTTATAATATCCATTTCATTTGACTTAAAACACTTTTTACGTTCATTAACACTTATCGCGGCGTTTCTACGTTTATTTGTCGCACGCCCGATTTGCCCCTCTTGTGTATGCGTACTATACTTCTATAACTTATCTAACACATTATTTATTAATATTAAGCATCATTATAATTACTAATATTTATGTTTTATGACTTAGAATAACATCTTTTATCGCCAGAAGCACTACACATGCATATGTGCATGCCCGACGCCCTCCGATTGCCCCCGAAAACACAACAGTCCTAAAGATGTCCATTTTGACTACTGTTATGACCTCAAAATTGAAAAACTTAAAGAATTAAAGTTGTAGGTCTACTCGTCCTAGTTCCGAATCATCTTGAATCACCTCAATCGGAGTTCGTATGAAAAAGTTATGGTCGTTTTACTACAGGAGGTCAAAACTGTCTGACTCAAACTACAAACCAGCGCTGGGGCACGAGAACTAAGCTATCTAATGGCGCTAGGGCACCAAATTGGCACTGGGGTATGAATTTCAGTGTTGAGGCACGAAATTCTGGGCTGCGGCTCCATTTCTAGTGATGGGGCGCCGAAACTTGCAGAACCCAACCATCGGAGAACAGAACAACTAATTTATGTCTATTTAACACTACTAACATCTAAATTAACATGTATAACTGCACGTATACTATACATAAACGTTGACAATCATCCATATACCAGTTATCAACAATTGAACAACGATTTTAGAAAACTTAATTATTTGAAAACACTGTTTTCAACCAAAACACCATTACCGATGTTTGTTTACACAGTGAACACTGTAAATTATAATAACCACCAATTGATTTACCTTAACTACGATTCTATGAACTTCTTAACAACAGAATTAACATGTTCACAGTTTTAATTTTTCAATTAGCTACCAACAATTTACTGATTTTGATCTTCTTAACAACCAAACTAATGAATATTTTGACTGTTAATAGCCATGTACCGAAACATGTACTGAAAAATAGTTTCCTTCCTTTTAAACGAAATTAACATAACCTTTCATGTTTAAACACTACTTCCAACATCATACAACCATAAAACACCATAGTTCAGTTATATAACAAATACTACAGAATTTTGTAAAAACTTTATATTTACAATGAAATAGAAGAACACAGACTTTAGTATCACGATGTAAAACATATAAGATTATGGGAAAATTCCTTCTTGTTGCTTTGAAATTACTTGCTAACCACTGAGAAACGTTTTGGAATTACAGAACCCTTTCTCTCAAAATTCTTAATTCTCTCTATGATTTCCTTGTTAAACTTAGAAAAATGAAGAAGAAGAAGACGTATAATAAAGGAAGCAACTGACGCGTTGAGGTCAGTTACCCAATCATGGGTAACTGTTATCAACTCCCTTTAGGGCTTTGTTTGGCTAGCAATAATAGGTTTCAAAACTAATTAATTGTATAAATCTCTTATATTATTGTTTAAATTATGTCACACCCAATCAGATAGTAAATCAAACATCTAATTTAATTTATTTTAAATAACATATAATGATTTCTCATTAATTCATATAGTCAAATATATAAATTCTCATTTATTAATAATGTCAAATTATTAGATTTCTAATTAATTATTAAATTATTTAAAATAACATTAGGCTTATTAAATATTTCTTTTAATTCAATAAGCTCGCGTAAAAACATACATCGAATAATAAAATTCTTCACATTAATTTAATAAATATAACACATAATTAAATTAATATACCACAACTTCATCAATTAATTATTTAATCTAATAATTAATTTATCGAAAAAATATTTATTTAATTCAATAAATATTAAAATTAAATTACAAAATATCGTTTGTCACAAATGTAGTACTAGCCATCTCTCAATGCACTAATACCGTATTAACTTTAATCCACAATTTAGATAGAAACAAGTTAAACACCTTAATCAACCAACTCACTATATCTCTATATGAACTGAAATTAAAGAAGGTTTGAGATTAAGTTCTCTATATGATTACATGCGATGTCAAGCATATCTCTACCTTAACATTAATCCAGAATTTGCTATTCACAAAATTCATGAACACATGTTATATTAACTAAGTCTAGATTTGAATATCCTCTCTCGATTCCATACAAATCCACAAAGAATTGTTGATCAGGAAATTCATAAATTCACGCTCAAATTAACATAGATAAACTGGAAATACTTTATTAAACTGGAAATCAAACCTACAAAATCATTGTTTCACCTAATGATCCATCATAAGCCTAAAAAGTGAATTAGTTCATAATGAAAGAAATAAAAACTGAATAATCTAAAGAAAACATCCTTGTAATTACAAATAAAAGACAAGAGAGAAGAATAGTGATGAACACCTTTCACGTAGCCTAAAATTGCAATCGTCACAAAAATCTCTTCAAAATACTCCTCCTATGCTTGATGTGAAATTCTGGAAAAATCTTCGTATATTGCCTTCCTCTCTCTCTCGATTCTTTGTTATTCGAGTAATAGATGTCCAATACACAAGTCCCAGCCGAAATTCTCCATCCAGTAGAGTCCATGTACAATCCAATATGCTAGAAACCATGTCAAATAAGAGTTCCAAGCTCAACATAAGTCTGCAAAATTCGACACCCCCCGCCCCGGTGGGGGTTAACAAGGCAAATAGGCCCGCGCCCGGTGGGGGTGTATTTTGCTAAATGATTTTCTTGAGCTTCGTGACTTCTCCCAAATTTGCACGAAATGACTCCAAATCATCCCAATTAACTCTAAACATACGTTAAATGCCACAACAACCATCCTACACATCAAAGAACATAAAACAAGTAAAAATGAACATGAACACAAGAAATTAGCAACAACTAAGCATGAAAAGGACACTGATTCGTGTATTTAAAATCCACTTATCATTAAGTTAATCATAAACTCTTGCGAAGTTTATACCTTACTCGATACCGGTTCTATCCATTTTTTTATTTCTCCTACTTGCGCTTAATGTTTAAATTTGACTCCTGAGAAATTATACTTTGACTTATCGGTAGAAAACTCCGTTAGGAGAAACCTTTGTTACATCCACTATATATAAAATTTGTTTGATTTAAATTGACACCCTCACGTTACCTGTCGATCTTATCTCTTTGAAAATACTTGCCATTGATGTGATTTTAGGAATTGACTGGTTAACTACTCACCATGGTAAAATTGATTATTTTCGTAAGGTTGTTAGTTTTTATATTCCTAACCAACCTGTTATGCGAATTCAAATAACCAAACCACTAAAGTCAATCACTCTCATATCAAGCCATAAGTAAAGAGCCCCGAGCCTTTCGTTGTTGACTTCCTTGTGTGGGAATGCACCAAAGCCAGACTTTCAGTAGGGTACGCCATGAAAACGGTGGCAAGTCGATAGGTATCAATGTGAGGTGCTATCCAAGTCTTGGAAGAGAGTCATAGTTTTGAATGATATTTCTATCGTTAATAAATTTCTTGGCGTATTCCCTGAAGACTTCCTGGCCTACCCCCAGAGCGTCAAATTGAATTTTGTATTGACCCCAATACAAAACCCATTTCTAAAACCCTCAAATATTTCTTCACCCAGAACTAACGTAACTCGCACAGACGACGTTGGCTCGAGCTGTTGAAGATTACGTTAATACCATTCAATACCATCCTAGAAAAGCGAAGGTGGTAACTGACGCGTTGAGTAGAAGATCGTATGCGGTTACGAGTGCGACATTGTTAAACACAAAGACCCATTTCGTATAACTTACAAATGACGGAGATAGAGTTAAAGACTCTAGGGACCCACGTGATGATGCTAAATATACGAGTAGAATCGACGTTAAACGATAAAGTCAAAGCCACTCAAGCTACACACCCAAAGATGATGAATATGAAGAAGAAAGTACAAGAATATGTATTCCAGAAGTAAGAGTCGATGAAGTGAGGAAAGCTCAAACTCTCGACTTTATTAGTTTATTTGAAATCCTCGATTGAGTAGGAACTATGGCCTATAGACTCGCTTTACCGCCAAGTATATCGCGTGTTCATAACATTTTTCACGTATCGATGTTACGTAAATATGTGGACGACCCGAACCACATTATTGAATTAGAACTAAACAAAATAGCAGAAGATTTAATGTATGAGGTGATACCTGTTAAAATCTTGGATAAGAAGGATCATATTCTACCCTCAAAGGTAATACCCCAAGAGTTAGAATCTGACAAGGTATCCTCACCTCTTCGACATACCAGGTACGTACGTCAATTTTGACGACGAAATTTCATAAGGGGAGGTTGTAAAACCCCAAATTTTATGAATAAAGATTAATTTTCTCAAAATATTTTTTTGAGTATTAAGGTTTGTATTTGATATAATATTATAGTTGTGGGTAATATTTACGAATTTTGTAAAGTAAGCAAGTTGTTATAAAATATTTGATTGGTCGGGGAATATTCATTTTATCAGGGAATATTCGTACGACATCACAATCATTGGTGGTCCCCACAACATAATAAATGTCAGAGTTAGAAAACGACAGAAATATCTTTTTAAAAATAAAGAAGAAAGTTTTACCGTTTGACTGTTAAAATACCTGGTGGTAAAAGTACAGTAATACGCGTGGTTGCATAGTAGCACACGGTATTGTTCAATATCTTTGATTATTGATGCTTACGTGAGAAGTCACTCAATTTTATTCAATTATTGCCGTAGTAATTACTGCATAGTATCTCTCATATCATTGATTTAATTATTGTCATAGTATCATCTACACAATATTTTATATTATTAAATCAATAATTGAGATGACAAAGTTATTCATATTATTATTTGTATTATTGACGATGTCTAGAAAGTTCTATCGAGAAAAGGGGTTTGGTCACCTAATTGCGTGCCAATAGGGAGAAATCCTTATCGGAAACCCCCCCTCTTTCATTGGAATGATATGGTTGTTAATATTGCAAGTTACAATATTAATGATGAATACGTTCGTGTTGATTAAAGATAAGAATAATGTTGACGAGTGAAAGATGTTGTTCATTTAGTTTTTTTTTTAATTCTTCCGTGACCTAATTACCCTTAGAGGAGGTAATTTTGTGATTGACTGGTTTTGTTATAATTGACCAAACAGACAATTAATAGGATAAATGAGCAATTAATTGCTATTGGTTCACATGCAAATTGCTATTGGTTCACATGCAAATTATTGTTGGCTCACATGTGTGGAACTATTGATTCACATGCATGTACTATTGAGGGAGGTGGTGCAAGATTGATAATATTTCAAGGACTAAATTAAAAATAGAGATATGGATGAAAGTACTATACTGTAATAATTCGAGTCCCTAATCATGCAATTATCGAAACTATGTTTTATTAAAGTATTGCTTCTATACTCAGTGAAATTAGTAGAATATCCTTAAAATTTGCGCTTCATCTATTATCGTTTCACAAAGATATTTTTCTGAACATTCTTGTTAAATTTTAAGCTTTTCATGCCGGAGTACTATTCACGGGTACTATTCATTTATATGACACTATTCATATGTATGGTACTATTCATAAATACGGTACTATTCACAAAGTACTATTCACAAAGTAGTATTCACGAAGTACTATTCACAAAGTACTATACACGAAGTACTATTCACTCGGGTACTATTCACGAGATACTATTCACTTGGGTACTATTCACTCAAAATACTATTCATGACAAAAATTAATTTTTTTTCGTTCCAAATCATTTTTGATACAATATTTTTTTGAATTTTACTCTACAAAGAAGTATCATGTTGACAATTTGGATATTATAGAATTCTAGATAAATTAAATTATAAATCTTTAAAATTTATCATTGCTTTCATTTAATTGAATTCTTATATCATTGTCATCATTATCATGCTTATATTGTGATAAAAGTCATCTTTGGCCATAGTGCAAAGATGGACTATTGATTGGTATGATTATGACCAGAGATTATTCGGTATAATCATGACCCGTAATGTTACAAATGATGTGGTAAAAGACCTCATTGGCCCGTAGTGCATTAACGGACAGATGTGGGTATGATCATAACAATGCGTTCTCTTTGGCCAAGGGTGCAAAGATGAATTGTTGTTTGGCATGATCATGACCATTGGTGAAAACACAAATATCCTTGGCCCGTAGTGCATGGATAATTCGTGGTTGTTATACTAATTAATATCCTTGGCCCGTAGTGCATAGATAATTCAGTGATGTGAATTATTTATTAAGTTGAGTCTCAGTGATAAAATTGATGATAAACTTTTAAATAATAGAAGATAGTAGATATCATGCTCTACTTGACTCTTTTAATGTATTGCTTATTTCGCTACAGTTGTTGATCTAAAACTTGTTGTCTATTGTATTTTATTAGTTGTTATACTGTTGAAGGCTAACGATAATTTATTTTGCATTATCTTAGTCATAATATTTCTTACTGGGCTAGTTGAGCTCACCCTTTTCTTTCACTGTTCTCTTCAGGAAATGAGAATATAGCTGGGACTAGTCGGGGAATGGATTGATGGTCCAGATGGTTGCTATAGTAGTCCTCACTATTCTATGAAATAGTGTGATAATAATTGTAATTAGTATTGAATTTGAGTTTGGATATTGTCTAGAAGACAATATTCGTGTTAAAACTCTCAGCTACGCTTTTGTCGTATTGTATAAAAGAAGTTTGTAGTTGATTTCTGTACCAAGTGTTTGGCGACTCAGAATGGGTGATGTATACCTATTTGGGGGGCGTCACACCATTGTCAACTACCAGTAGAGTAGGCACTTTTGTCAACTACCAGCAGGGCAGGAATCGTTGTCAACTACCAAAAGGGTAAGTATAATTGTTAATTACCAACGTATACATCATGAAGGTCTGGTGATTTCAGAACATCATCTCCAACAGAGATGTAGAAAACATCTCAATTTATCTTCATCAAACAAGCATCGATAACATTGAGATAAATTAAAACCATTATAGTTAACACCAGCATAGGCATCAACATCACTGATGAAATACAACCGTTAGAATCAACCCCAACATAGGCATCAGCAATAACTGGTAATGGTAAAATGATTTACGATGCGATGTGCGAAGTACGATATATGATTGGCCAAATGCATGTGCGATTTGTGAAATAATTTTAACATTCATCATAACATTCATTGCATTGCGATTTGCATCATTAAATATACCTTGTCATATTTCAAGTGTCTAGTAATCTTTATCATGTTCATTCCATTGTATTGCATAAACATAATAAAGAAGGGCATTTGTAGACACTCAAAATCTTATTTTACTATTACTAACTACGTAGGAGGGCAAAAACATCTTTTTCACACTCCGGAGATAATCCTGGAGGACTACAACATCAAATCAAACCCTAGAGATAGCACCGTGAGATATCAAATCAACCTTGGAGACCACCCCGAGGAAACATAGAATCAATAGCAGTCAAAGCCCAAAGACAGCTCCGAGGGATAGCCAAAAGCCACTTCATCCCCAAAGAGACAACATCAGGAGAAAAAAAAGTTATTTTAAAAAATAACATCAACAGCCAAAGTATAGTTAAAAATAGGGTCACAAAGAGCCATTTCAGCAATTTTGAGCACAAACTATGCAAAACAGCTCAAAGGATTTCATGCGAAGACCCAAAGATGCCAGTTTGGTCATGGACTCATCTTCCTGGATTCAGAAAAGGTTAAGCCCATGTCATTGGGTAGCTCTCAAAAATAACTTTCTAGAAAGGTATGGCACACCTCCATTGAATTCTCAGATTGCAAGTTATGAAGGTTTAAGTAGACTGTGCGTTGGTCGGAGTACACGTACTTCAAGACAACGTGACCCACTAGGCACGACCCAATAAGATTAGCCACAGGTAGACCCGCGGCTGATCAGGTCTATATATATGGCCTCGCCCTAGCTCATTTATGCATAGAAAGAGAGAAATAGAGAGAAATCAGGCCATTTAAGAGCGAAAGGCAGTCTTTTCTTCCGTTTAATCTTTGTAAATCTCTTATACAAACACACTTATATATATAGCAACATATCAAGTTTTAACCGGTGGAAAACAAGTCTTGAGGTGTTTAAAGTCGTTCGATAGCCATTCTCGTGCCTAACTAAATGATTTCGTCAGATCTGGCTTCTTCGCTTGCTCTAATATGTATATAAGAGTTATAAATACTTTTTTTAATGGTTAATATTCATCATATCTGAAGTTTTAACCGTTTATTTTTTGTAAATAGTTAATATTTAAGCTTTATTGACTAGATCTAGCTAGATCTAGCTTTTGACCGGTTCAAAAGTTGTAAAATTTGAACCTGGAAGCTAAAATGACTAAGATCTGTACAGATCTAACTTTTTTTCTAGTTTTTATAAATATTTAGCAAACACGCGGCCCTAGATCTGTATCTAGAGGACGCTGGAAGCTTTGGCTACGCATATGAAAGGATTTGACTAATAAATACTTTGCTTTGCGACGTTTAGAGAAAATATATTTGTTCTATTTAAGTATATTGGTTATACAGGCTATTTATGTGATATTATGTGACCCTAGGGGCCACGTGATCTAAGATCAAGCTGACGGATCTAGATTTGGCTCTCATGATGGACCCTTTTCAGTTGTACAGCTAGCTTACAAATTTTGTACTTGTAAATCTAGGAACTTAAAACGGCTATCCAGATTTAAGGTCCCTGTGATAATGAAAATCCTATATGTGGTGCTCGGGTATAATTTGATGGCTTTCATGCCCATAATGAACCCGACACTTATATATATATAAGATGTCTCACATCTAGAGAATAAAAATTAGAATAAGCCGAATACAGAATAAAATGGAAGTATTAAAGGCCTCAATTCCTATGCGAGCATAAGGATTTGAAAACCTTGATTCCAAAACATCACTTTATATGCCTTGTATTAAAATTAAATTTTTATACAAGTCAAACCCTTTTGTATGTAGGCGCAAAAGTGGCATAACACTAATTTCAAATAAAGCACTTAGGCCCAATTAATTACAATACACACACACATACACACAAACTAGGGAAAAAAAGCACGGTAACCGTGTTTCACAGAAGTCAGGGGGTACCTAACACCTTCCCCAAGCTTAATGAAGCCCCCGAACTCTATAAATCTCGGTTTCTAAGACCATTAAACAGAGTCCAATATTGGGCCATATTGCAAAACTTTTCAAAACTCGGTTGAGTTGGTACAACTATTTAACTCATATCAACTTTTGGCTCTATCTAATTCGGACAAATAAAAAATCAAATCTTCGACATTATACGTCGGTCTTTTCTTGAAAATCCTACCCTTCAGATCAAACAAATTCACATAGAAAATATGAAGGGTAAGAAACACCAAGGAAGAGGGAGAAATTTTTTTAGCTTTGACACCCACCATTAATATGATTACATCCTTCATGCCGGTTAAGTACTTTAAGATGTTTTTATTGTCTTACAATGATCTTCTCTAGAATATTACTGATAAACATCAGGTTTCGTACATTTCATTCATACATGATATTTACACATACGATCTCTCTTTTCAGAAGTCTGTGAGGACTATTAAGAGAGATACACTCCATGGCTCATCATTATGAGACATCTCTTGGAGTTTTCCTTGCTAAACAGCTTTAACATCAAATTAATATACGTTTCTTGAGTTAAGCCGATAATCCTTTAAAATCTATCTATATAGATGTGTATCCCCAATTAAGATACTCTTCCTAAATCATTCATGGAGGAATGTTTAGACAACTTTATCTTTGCTGATTATAGCATTAGTTTGACATTCCTTATTCGTAGTATTCACAAGTATCTTTGGTAATATTCCAGATTTACGATTCGGTTGTGGTAAAATAGATCTATCTATAGGTTCCTCTTTTTGACTTATAGTACTCTGTGGTTCATGAACTCTTCAAGATCTATTATCCTCCCACTAGCCCCTTTAATGATAACCACATTTATCTTAGAAGGTAGCGTGTTTCGCAATAAACACCTTTCGCTAAGTAGGATTATTAAACATATACCCTAAACTTTAAGATTTCCGACAAAACTTCACTTGTAAAATCGTGTCCCAAGCTTATCCTTTAAAACTTTTTCACATACTTATCTTAACATAATTAAAATTACGAATCCTCCATGTCCATAACTCTTATGAAGTCTTGGGGCCAAATTTTGATGTTATCTTTTTGTAGATATGCATCCATTTCTCGGGGATTACCCTAGAAGGATACTGGAATATCGGTAAAAATCATTATGAACTGCATCATGTCCAACAAGGTATGATTTTTCCTCTTAGATACATCAATCAATTTTTCATATCAAGAGGCGTCCAATGTGAGAAACTGTTGGTCAAAAAACCGATCACTATACACGCGCAAGTATACGCGGTCTAACAAGTAATACGGTGATAAGAAGTGTGTCGTACACACGAGGAACTATGACTAATATTTATCAAGTACCGACTTTGAATCGCTAAAGTCTTATTTGAACAACAGTAAATGAAAGTGTGATTAATCTAGTTAAACTAATTAACAAAGCATGTAAATGGATAACGAATGGAAATCTAAAGAAATACAAGCTACAACTTCACCCCCACACAGGCATTCTGTCGAACACCTGGCGTGTTATGTTTCATCAAACTAGCTACCCTTTCTCTCTTTGGTCTTAATGGTCACGACAATTTGTCGACCAAGAACACACATGTGTCTATGCACCTCTTTCGAGGTATGCACAAACATATCCTCTCCAGATCCACCCAAAAGGGAATAGAACAGAAAAGAACGTCCAAGCTAGATACAATCCTACATATGCCTATGCGAATTAATCATAACAATGATTTAAGCATAAGTTCTCTATCAGGTCGCACGTGGCGCACAGAGATATGTCTATTTTATGCACAACTTATGCAGTCGAAACCCACAATCACATGTTAATATATTTAGGTGTAAATCTACAATTCTTCTGTCGATATCATGCAGATTACCAAAATCATCACTAATGTCTTAGCGAGAATCATATGGTGCCAACCAAAGAGATAAAGATAATCAATTCAAATAACAAGGGGATCCATTATAACCTTAGAGCCAATATTCAGTTCATAGCTAATAAACCAAATATAAGTAGCAAATAAGACAACATGTATAGATTATAATAATAGAGAAAATAAATGGATAAGAAGAAACTCTGTCAAAGCCCTTCAGTCACCAAGCAATCCGCTCCTTTCAAGCTTTCCAATCCGTGCCGCTCGTTGCTCTTCTGCTCCAAAGAAATGCAGACTTCTCCCTAAATCTACCTAATCTATATGTATAGAGAATCTAAGGGAAAGAAATTACAGAATAAAACTAATCTAAGTTAAGCTCGCTCTCCCCCTCTTCTGATGCAGGCGGCTGCTCCCCACTTATATATGCGTCTCCTCCCTTTTAGGTCATTAAAAAGCTTTTTACTATTTGGGCACCGGAGATCGCGCTGCGGCGCGAGCATAGGCTTAAAATCAGCATTGGGGTGCGAGTGGTGGCGCTGAGGCGCCGTTAATGGCGCTGGGGCGCGAGTCTGGCGCCGTCCTTGGCGCTGGGGCGCCACACGTAGCTCAAGCGAGGCTCCAAAAGTTAGTATCTTTACCTAACATTGGCGCTGGGGCGCGAGCTGGGGCGCCGGATGTGGCGCGTGGGCGCGAGCTCTAAGAGCAACCTTGGTGCTGCGGCGCCACCAAGGTGAAAATGACCTGAAATGCCACAAGCCACCTCCAAAGCATTGCATAATAGAACTTAGACATAATAACAATGAAAATATAAATATAAGCTAACTGAGAGACTGAAAACATGCAATAACTTAAGCCACAAAGGAACTGATTTGTAGGTATACATCCCACTCATCAAATACCCCCAAACTTAAGCTTTTGCTTGTCCTCAAGCAAACTATCTAAAACAACACTACCAATAGTAAAACACACGCAAAAGAAACATAAAACAATAAAGTAGTATCATGGCTTCAAATCTTGATCATAGCCACTCCCAGAGAATAGAGCAAACACAGATATGAGTAAGAGTTCATTCAATTTCAAGCATAAGACTGTATTCGATCCATTCTATGTGTGTGTGTGGAGACCAACCGTCCTAACTAATCATGGCTCAAATAAGTTCGCATAGTCAATTGCTAATACTAATATGCATACTCCGCAATTTAAGCATTCCGCAAGCATTAAGAATAAGACGCAAATGTAGGAAAAGTTCAAAAAAAACTAGCATGACGACAGCAAAATCTGACTCGGATAGTCCTTAATTACCTTAGGCTATTCAAAACTATCCATGAATGAGCTTTCGATTAGTGACTCCCAAGCCATACGACTGTAGGGCACTAGGTGTAGAACACCCCTGTGAATCTAATAACTCGAGCAATAAAGGCCTCGTAATCAACATAAGCCACTGAGATTTTACAACAAAAACGAAGAATATTTAGCGAGTGCGTTTTATGCTCCATCTCGATATTGGTCCCGCGTTTATGGGCGAGTGCGTTTTACGCTCCATCTCGACCCATCGCAAAACTTTCGATATAAAATCTTCGTTTCTATTTTTATTCTCATTTCATTCATTTTTCTTTTCTTTTTTTTATATGTCAACATGCTAGAATCCAAGATCCAAAACTGTATAAACGTCTAAGTCTTTTATTACCTTGTACAAATGAAAGTTTATAAGAGTGAACAAATTTTCAAAGCAATAAACACGCGAACTAAATTTGAAAAATAACTAGTTAAATATAGTTGGTCGGTGCGTGCTAAGAAGGACGGATCAATAACAGTCTAAACTTATCGATTGAACAACCCCTAGCTCATACATGCTTGACACGACTCTAAGAGATAGGCAGAAATACATGACGCTTGTCATCAGCTACAATCAAAAATTACTGAAAACTATAACACCCTTGCTAAATAGCAGCTCAAAATAGGATAAAAAGGCCATTCAAATGGCACAAGCATCTAATCAGTAAAAGCCCCAAAAAGATGGCTATAAACCACAAATATGCTGATAATAATCAAAGCATTAAAAATAAAAACCAAAAACAGTTCATGGCATAAAAAATCCAACCATAAACCCGCAGTTCAAAACGACTGCACCACAAAACTGATAATAAAAGCATAATAAAGTACTAAAGTATGCAACCTATCATGGTAGTACAGAAATAAACAGATAGCATCCAAAACATCCCCAAACTTGAGGTGAGCAATGCCCTCATTGCTAAAGATAAAGCAATCGATACAAGAGGGCTTCCCTGAAGTTCGCTCACTCAGCAGCAGTCTCGTCCTCGTCAGCCTTGGCGGGTGGTGATGGTGGAGGGTATGGTGGGAAGACAGGAGGCTCCTGGAACCATGCCTCATCGCTAATAAATTTTATGTTGTCCCGTGGCATAGGTGGTGCCGCAGACGATGATCCTCCCATGCGAAGGTGTTGCCTCTTTTGTGCCATTTTCTAAAAATTTTCTATATGTTATATGCACTTGCCAAGAGGTATAACAGAAAACACAACGAAGCAAATATGCATTATTACAAACAATATAATAACTAACTACAAAGTGAACTAGACATAGGTAAAGGAAAATAGATAAAATTTATACCGATATGGGGTGCCTCCCCACCAAGCGCTTGTTTTAAAGTCATCAGCTTGACTATACCGACGCCGTTCAATCCGGCTCATAAGCAAAAATGACCTTCTCATGCCGCCTATTCGTCAGTTCCTTTGGATTTTTGGCAGACATGGATGATTGGTCATCCTCGTTCTCCTCATCCATCCCATCATCATTCGGCACAAAGAATCGCTCGCCACTGGAATTATCCACCAATTCGCCTATTTCATTAAGTTGAAAGCATTCTTTGTGCGCTATTGGGCCCTCACGAATTTCCATAGTCGGGAGTGTGGTATTGATGATACAACCACTGTTGATCCTTTTGTCACCAACTTCAGACTCCACCGGTTGGCTAGTTTCCACTATGACGTCTTCCTCAACAACTATACAAGACTCATTGCATTTTCCTTGTGTATCCACCATGCAATGCTCTACTACTTCATCGTCGAGATCAATTACGATCGGGAGATTGCCTTGCTGTGGATTTGTGATAGCATTGATGAGTTTCCCCAATTGCTTCTCAAGGTTGTGTAATGCGACTTCTTGGCTTGCCATCTGAACCTCATTTCTCTGAATAAAGTCGGTGAGAAGCTCCTTAAGCCGGTTCTCTTCTTCTCGTGCTGAGGTCTCATAAAAGTTCTCATTTGGTTGATACGTCAACTCATAATGCGGCGGAGACTGATAGCCAAACTAAGAGGCACGATTCAGCTCATAATATTGCTCTTGACTGAAGTCCCATGAGTTTGAATAACCCTGGCAGTTTAGATGGTAGGGAATCGGTTCAAAGTCAGCTTGATCCTGACAGTAGGCGTTCTGAGTGGACTGACACTCGAGATTATCAGAAAACCTCAAGGCATTAGCAATTTGAAGTTGTAATCTCTCAAGTCCTACTTCCGAGCTTGGTTGTGTGGTCCCCTCATAAGGCCATTGATAACATTGATGGTCCATGATCTGTAAACTTAAAAACAAAAAGAAAGGAAGATCAAGCAAATAAAAGAAGTAAATATATACACGTCCAAAGTAAGACTAAATTGATTTAAATCAATATTGGACAATATTAGAATAATAGTTCCCCGGCAACGGCGCCAAAAACTTATTGTTCGGAAAACTGATCACTAAACACGAGCAAGTATACGCGGTCTAACAAGTAATACAGTGATAAGAAGTGTGTCGTACCCACGAGGAACTATGACTAATATTTACCAAGTACCGACTTTGAATCGCTAAAGTCTTATTCGAACAGCAGTAAATGAAAGTGTGATTAATCTAGTTAAACTAATTAGCAAAGCATGTAAATGGATAACGAATGGAAATCTAAAGAAATACAAACTAAGGTCACAACTTCACCCCCACACAGGCACTCTGTCAAACACCTGGCGTGTTATGTTTCATCAAACTAGCAACCCTTTCTCTCTTTGGTCTTAATGGTCACGACCATTTGTCGACCGAGAACACACAGCTGCCTATGCACCTCTGTCGAGGTATGCACAAACATATCCTCTCCAGATCCATCTAAAAGGGAATAGATCAAAAAAGAACGTCCAAGCTAGATACAATCCTACATATGTCTATGCGAATTAATCATAACAATGATTTAAGCATAAGTTCTCTATCAGGTCGCACGTGGTGCACAGAGATATGTCTATTTTATGCACAACTTATGCAGTAGAAACCCACAATCACATGCTAATATATTTAGGTGTAAATCTACAATTCTTCTGTCGATATCATGCAGATTACCAAAATCATCACTAATGTCTCAGCGAGAATCATAAAGCACAAATATATTAAACCAAATCATATGGTGCCAACCAAAGAGATAAAGACAATCAATTCAAATAACAAAGGGATCCATTATAACCTTAGAGCCAATATTCAGTTCATAGTCAATAAACCAAATACAAGTAGCAAATAAGACAACATGTATGGATTACAATAATAGAGGAAATAAATGGATAAGAAGGAACTCTGTCAAAGCCCTTCAGTCACCAAGCAATCCACTCCTTTCAAGCTTTCCAATCCGTGTCGCTCGTTGCTCTTGTGCTCCAAAGAAATGCAGACTTCTCCCTAAATCTACCTAATCTATATGTACAGAGAATCTAAGGGAATGAAATTACAGAATAAAACTAATCTAAGATAAGCTCGCTCTCCCCCTCTTCTGATGCAGGCGGTTGCTCCCCGCTTAAATATGCGTCTCCTCCCTTTTAGGTCATTAAAAAGCTCTTTACTATTTGGGCACCGGAGATCGCACTGCGGCGTGAGCATATGTTTAAAAATCAGTATTGGGGCGCGAGTGGTGGCGCTGAGGAACCGTTAATGGCGCTGGGGCGCGAGTCTGCCGCCGGCCTTGGCACTGGGGCGCCACACGTTGCTCAAGCGAGGCTCCAAAAGCCAATATCTTTGCCTAGCATTGGCGCTGGGGCGCGATCTGGGGCGCTGGGGCACCGGATGTGGCGCGTGGGCGCGAGCTCTAAGAGCAACCTTGGCGCTGGGGCGCCAGCAAGGTGAAAATGACCTGAAATGCCACAAACCACCTCCAAAGCATTGTGTAATAGAACTTAGACATAATAACAATGAAAATATAAATAGAAACTAACTAAGAGACTGAAAACAGGCAATAACTTAAGCCACAAAGGAACTAATTTCTAGGTATACATCCCACTCATCATAAACCCATTTGAGATGATCTAAAAACTTATTGTACAAGTATTTCTTCCACGATCAAATCGAAGAATTTTAAAACCATTCCAATCAGTTTCACTTTTGAATTCTTTGAACCTTTCAAATAATTCACACTTGTATTTCATCAAGTACAAATATTTAACTCTTTGAATGATAATCTCCTTTTTTATACTACTTTGTTCAATTTGCAAAATAATTTTTCATGCAAGTCAAGTATACAAAGTCCGATTAAGTAATATTCTAGTTCTATACAAAATATTATTATTATAAATAACATAACTATTATTCTTCTTAAATATAATACCAAAAATTTGTTGTCCAACAACAAAATGGAAATAATATTTCTAACGAGAACTATAATACAATAACAACTTATTGACTTAATAGACTTGCCCTTAGGCAAATGCTAAACCATAACTTCCTATGGATAATGTAGCAACATTTTCTTCATTTCTCACACATGGGATTACTTATCATTTGTTTAAATTTCTACTTCTATTTGGTCCATTCATAAATCTATATTTATGAGAACCAAAGTCGGTATTCAATACCCAAGTAGAACCTTGACTTAAAGAAAAATTTATTTCAATCATGAACAAAACTGTATTTGTAACCAAAGCTTCACCAAACTTCTTCTGGTTAGCTGCAAGATGCTTCTCGTCATTTTTTTCCAGTGTCCAGGTTTATTACAGTGGAAGCAAACTCATTTGCTATCCGTATCAGTTTTGTTCTTATTATCCTTTGTTTTTGCCTTTCCATGTACCTTCTGAGTATCGTTCTTCTTTTCAGAAGATCATTTGGCCCCTACTAGTAAGACTTGGTCTTTTTTGTTTGGAAAGTGACTCTCAGCATTTTTGCAACATGTTAAGAAAATCAACGAGATTGACATCTAGCTTGATTATGTTAAGGATTTTGTGATTGTAATGTAGTGTCATCGGTCATTCTAGATCGAAAGAGCTCCTTAGATATCTGATATCTAGCAGTCCTACTTTCCTCACCATCAACTACTTGATGTGCATGAATATAGTAGGAGAATCCAAAGTTTCATGTCGAGGATGAAGCTCGTTACTCATGGATGCGATCATGATGTATTGAGGTAACTGTGCATCATCTTCCCACTTTCTAAAAGTAACAATCTCTTCCTCAAAGGCATTGTCTGCAACCATTGCAGGGATATGCATATTAAGGACATAAGATAGCTTTTCAACTGTGAAAACTATTCTCAAATTTCTTAACCAATCTGTTTAATTCGATCCAGTTAAATAGCATCTAATATGCTACGCAAAGCTAATAATTTTTAGACATTGTAAAATTTTGTAAATGAATATGCAATTAAAAATATTTTAGCATACATTCTTTTATTAATTATTTTATTACCAAGATAAATTAGGTCTTTTTTTAAATTGGTATCTCCCACTATTTTATTCAAACTATATTACCCTCACTTATATAGTTCGGTAAAATTTAATTAAAGATTTGCTAGTGATAATAAGGATAACATTTCAAATGCATATAACCTTGTGGTGACACAACAAACTATATGTATAAATAAATAAGTAGACAACTCTTGTCAATTACATCAATCATGTAACTCCTTTTATTTTGTCTCTTAGATTATTTTGATCAAGTGGTGGAACATCTGAATCAAAATTATCCAAGTTAAGTTCAACCTAGCACTCCATATATTCAAAAGAAAAAATATTGTTCTTGTGGTGAAACAACAAAACAACATCGTTTAATCTATTTATAAACATCAAATGTTATAAAAATAACATCTCGAACAATTAAGATAAGCCTTGTGTGACACAACAAACTTTTAATAATTAATTGATACTCTATTATTTTTATCATGCTAGAAGGTGATGTTCGATATTCCAAATACCTTTGAACGCTTCAAACTAAATATAATTTTTTGAGGGGTTTATTATTAATTTTTCTCATCTTATTTAGCGCGCATGCACATATATATATAAAATAAGCGTCATATTAATTTATATATGAAGTATGGTGCATAATATATATATATTACAGGTTTTTTGAGGAAGGGATTACATCCAACCTAGATAAACTGTAATGGAAGAGAGAAGTATGAAGAACTTCTTCTTCATCTTACTAGAAGAAGGAAGCAACATGCTTCTTCTTCGGTAACTAGAGAGAAGGGGGAGAGGACCTCAGGCGAGGTTTCTTACAAATGAAAAACCTGTAAGAAAAGCCTGAGTAACTCTAAACACTTCGAGTTACTTAAATAAAAAAAGTAAAAGTAAATTACTATTGATTCACGCAGTAATCACTATTACATTTACTGAAGTAAAAGTAATTTACTAAATTAAAATTAAAAGTAAGAAACATTTTACATTTACATTTACATTTACTTAAGATAAAAGTAAAAACATTTTACTTAAAGTAAAAGCTATTTTACTGGGGAACAACAATGATGTTGTTGTTGACTGCTTTCTGCTTTTGCTGAAAGCTGATGATGACTTGGGCCATCTTTGTTGACTGACTGGTCCGTCTCCTGTCGGTGACAGAAAGCACTGTTGATCATCGTCTCAGATGGATCACCATCCGTAAAAGGTGCAATGATGCTATTGTTGAATGCTTTCTGCTTTTGCTGAAAGCTGATGATGACTTGGGCCATCTTTGTTGACTGATTGGTCCATCTCCTGTCGGTGTCGGAGGGCGCTGTTAATCATCTTCTCAGATAGATCACCATCCCTATACTATTCGACTCCAAAATTTTTATCCAGGAAAATACGCTTCAACCCCAAAAAATTAGGTTTATACAAAGAAAGTAGGAAAAAAAATTCACCGAACAAGTGGTCACCATGTTCAAAATTTTCAAAAATTTTGTAAAAAGTTTTGTTTAAAAACAAATCAGACTACGTCTGACATAAAGGATCACTCGATTGGCCTTGATCTATCAGTAAACTCGATCTTAACAGTTTACTTGTTCTTAACCGATTAATCAAAAATTTATTCTTTTGGCATTCCACTTAAGTCAAACCTTTCTTGCCTTATGTAAACTCATACCTGTAGATCTAAGTATTCCTTTAGACTAAACTGCTCCCAAACTGGAGACTTACAACGGCATAACGGGAGTTATTGGGATCTAAGGTGTTTTACAGCAAGTTAGGCGATTTAAGATAGGAGCAAAAGAAATAAAAGTTTGTAGAAACATTTAAAAACAAGATCTAACTATTTTTAATCGAAACCACCAACAAAACAAGGAACCAACCGTGTAGCTCTGATACCATTTGACAGCAGATAAGTTTTAATCAGAAACTTATACATAAAGAAGAAAAGATAAAGAAGATGACCAATGAATCGGTAATGTAATCTCTTTCTTTTATTTATAAATATTTGAGGAAGGGATTACATCCAACCTAGATAAACTGTAAATGGAAGAGAGATGTATGAAGAACATCTTCTTCATCTTACTAGAAGAAGGAAGCAACAAAGCTTCTTCTTCAGTAACTAGAGAGAAGGGGGAGAGGACCTCAAGTGAGGTTTCTTACAAATGAAAAACCTGTAAGAAAAGCCTGAGTAACTCTAAACACTTCGAGTTACTTAAATAGAAAACTAAAAAGTAAATTACTATTGATTCACGCAGGAATCACTATTGCATTTACAAAAGTAAAAGTAAAATGTAAAAGTAAACGTAAGAAATATTTTATATTTACATTTATTATGGTAAAAGTAAAAACATTTTACTTTAAGGAAAAGTAGAAGTAAAAGTAAAAGTATTTTCTTTTACTTTACTTTTGGCTGATTGACTGGGGGACAGCAATGATACTGTTGTTGAATGCTTTCTGCTTTTGCTGAAAGCTGGTGATGACTTGGGCCATCTTTGTTGACTGACTGGTCCGTCTCCTGTCGGTGCTGGAGGGTGCTGTTGATCATCTTCTCAGATGGATCACCATCCCTATACTATTCGACCCCAAAATTTTTATCCAAGAAAATACCCTTCAACCCCAAAAAATTAGGTTTATACAAAGAAAGGAAAAAAAATCACCTAACAAGTGGTCACCATCTTCAAAATTTTCAAAATTTTTGTAAAAACACAAATTTTTTGTATAAAAACCAATCAGACTGCGTCTGACACAAAGGATCACTCGATTGGCCTTGATCTATCAGTAAACTCGATCTTAACAGTCTACTTGTTTTGAACTGATTAATCAAATATTTTTCCTTTTGGCATTCCACTTAACTCAAACCTTTTTTGCCTTATGTAAACTCATACCTATAGATCTAAGGATGGACTTAGACTAAACTACTCCTATACTGGAGACTTACAACGACATAACGAGACTTATGGCGATTAAAGGTGTTTTACAGCAAGTTAGGTGATTTAAGATAGGAGAAAAATAAATAAAAGTTTGAAGAAACATTTAAAAACAAGATCTAACTATTTTTAATCGAAACCACAAATAGAACAAGGAACCAATCGTGTGGCTCTGATACCATTTGACAGCAAATAAGTTTTAATCAGAAACTTAAACATAAAGAATAAAAGATTAAGAAGATGATCGGTGAATTGGTAAAGTAATCTTTTTCTTTTATTTATAAATATTTGAGGAAGGGATTACATCCAACCTAGATAAACTGTAAATGGAAGAGAGAAGTATGAAGAACATCTTCTTCATCTTACTAAAAGAAGGAAGCAACAAGCTTCTTCTTCAGTAACTAGAGAGAAGGGAGAGAGGACCTCAAGTGAGGTTTCTTACAAATGAAAAACCTGTAAGAAAAGCCTGAATAACTCTAAACATTTCGAGTTACTTAAATAGAAATCTGAAAAGTAAATTACTATTGATTCACGCAGGAATCACTATTACATTTACTAAAGTAAAAGTACAAAGTAAAAGTAATTTATTAAAGTAAAAGTAAACGTAAGAAACATTTTACATTTACATGTACTATGGTGAAAGTAAAAACATTTTACTTTAAGTAAAAGTAAAAGTATTTTCTTTTACTTTACTTTTGGCTGATTGATTGCGGGACAGCAATGATGCTGTTGTTGAATGGTTTATACTTTTGCTGAAAGCTGAAGATGACTTAGGCCATCTTTGTTGACTGACTAGTCCTTCTCCTGTCGGTGCCGGATGGCGCTGTTGATTATCTTCTCAGATGGATCACCATCTGTGATGCCCCCAAAGTAGGTATACATCACCCATCTTGAGCCACCAAATACATGGTACAAAATTCAAACACAACTTAATTATACAACAGTCGTGCAAAATACGACAAAACATAATCTAAGAGTTGTAATAAGAATATTGACATCTAGACAATATCCACACTCAATGGAGTCCTCATTACAATTATTATCACACCATTTAACATAATAGTGAGGACTACTAATGCTATCATCTGGACCGTCACTCCGTTCCCTGACTAGTCCCAGCTACGTTCTCATTTCATGAAGAGAACAGTTAAAGAAAGGGTGAACTCAACTAGCCTGGTAACAAATATTATAACTAAGATAATGTAGAAGAAATTATCATTAGCCTTCAGTAATGTTAAACTGATAGAATATAATAGACAACAAGTTTAACTGCATCAGAATAAGCAATCCATTAGAAGAGTCTAGTAGAGCATGATATCTACTATCTTTTATGATTTAAAATGTTTTCATCAATTTTTATCACCGAGACTCAGCTTAATAAAATCAAATCATCCCTGCACCACAACCAAGGATATTCATGTAATCATCAATGGTCATGACTATACCGAATAATCCCTAGTCATAATCATACCAACAACTGTCCACCAATGAACTACAAGCTAATGAGGACTTTTATCACATCATTCGTAACATTACGGTCATGATTATACCGAATAATTCCTGGTCATAATCATACCAAGTTCATCTATGAATGTAAGCCAAAGATGACTTTCATCACAATATAAGCATAGAGATGATGACAATGACATAATTATTCAATTAAACAAGTTCAAGAATAAATTAAGCATGTGAATTAATAGAAATTAATTGCTCATTTATCCGGTTAATTATCCGATTGGTCAATATAACCTCCAAACATCAATTAATACCGAAATAAATGTCGATTTCACTAACACTAATAATTTTCACATAATAGAACTATCAATTTCATCTTTAATCAACACGAACTTATTCATCATTAATATCATAACTCACAATATTTAACAACCAGATCATTCTCAGGAAAGAAGGGGCTTTCCGATAAAGATTTCTCCTTATTGGCGCACAATTAAGTGACCAAACCTCTCCTTGACATAACTTTCTAGACATTGTCAATATTGTAAATAATAATATGAATAACATTGTCGTCTCAATTATTGATTTAATAATAGATGATACTGAGATAATAATTGAATCAATAATATGAGAGATATGATGCAGTAATTACTGTAGCAGTAATTGACTATAACTGAGTGACTTCTCACTTAAGCATCAATAATAAATACCGTGTGCTACTATGCAACTACGTGTATTACTAAACTTTTACTACCGGGTAGTTCAACAGTTTAACGGTAAAACTTCCGTCATTATTTTTATAAAAAGATATTTATGTCGTTTTCTAACTACGACAATACTTCCGTTGTGAGGTCCACCAATGATTGTGTCGTCTTACGAATATTCCCTGACCAATTAAATATTATATAACCACTTGCTTACTTTTCACAATTTGTAAATATTACCCACAACTATAACATTATATTAAATCCACACCATAATATTCAAAAATATATTTTGAGAAAATTATTCTTTATTCATAAAAGTTGGGGTCTTACAACCTCCCCTTCTTATGAAATTTCTTCCTCGAAATTAGGGTACATACCTGGTATATCGAAGAGGTGAGGATATCTTGACTTCATCTCAGATTCTAACTCCCAGGTCATTTCTTCCACATCGTGGTTTCTCCACAAAACTTTGACTTGAGGTATAACCTTAGAGCGTAGAATATGATCCTTCTTATCCAAGATTTTAATAGGTAACTCTTCATACATTAAATCTTCCTCTATCTCGTCTGGTTCTAATTCAATAATGTGGTTCGGGTCTTTCACATATTTACGTAACATAGATATGTGAAAAATGTTCTGAAAACGAGACATACTAGGCGGTAAGGCGAGTCTATAACCCACAATTCCTACTCGATAGAGGATTAAAAATGGGCTAATGAATCGAGAATTGAGCTTTTTTCTCTTTCCAAATCTCGTAACAACTTTCCATGGAGCAACACTTACACATGATCTCCAATATTGAATTTCACGTCCTTTCGATGAAGATCAGCATAACTCTTTTATCGATCTTGTGAGGTTTATATACGTTTTCGGATCGTTTGAATCTTTTCCGTAGTCATACGTATCAAATCTGGTCCCAACAACGTTGCTTCACCCACCTCATACCAGCATAATGGAGAATGACACTTTCTTCCATACAACGCCTCAAATAGTGCCATGCCAATACTTACTTGATAACTATTGTTGTATAAAAACTCCACCAATGGTAAAAACTTGTCCCGAATTCCTTAAAAGTCAAGGACATAGAGTCTTAATAAATCATCAAGAGTTTGAATAGTCCTCTATGATTGCCCATCTGTTTGAGGATGATATGCCAAACTAAATCGTAAATCCGTGCCCATAGCTTTTTGCAAACTAACCCAAAATCTTGAAGTGAATCTTGGTCTCGATCAGAAACTATGGATACTGGCATACCATGCAATCTTACAATTTTGTTTATATACGTACTAGCAAGACGTTTAAGTGTATAAGTTTCTCGTATAGGTAAGAAATGAGCAGACTTGGTCAATCTATCAACAATGACCCAAATCAGATCTATGCCTTGAGAAACCTTGGGATGACCAGTAACAAAATCCATGGTAATGTGCTCCCACTTCAATTCTGGAATTTCAAGTGGTTGCAGTGGACCTTTTGGCACTTGATTCTCTGCCTTGACTCGTTGACAAGTTAGACACCTTGAGATAAACAGCGCTATCTCTCTCTTCATATTGCTCCACCAAAATGTATGACGAAGATCACGATACATTTTGGTACTCCCAGGATGGATTATAAACGGTGTGTTGTGCGCCTCCATCATAATTTTATAATTCAAGTCAGAATCGTTAGGAACACAAAGTCTGGAGTTGGCTCAAAGTATTCATTCTTCATCGATTCTTGCTTCCGGAATAGCACCTTCTTCCACTTTCTTCTTCATATGCATCAGCTCCAGGTCTGTAGCTTGAGCAGCTTTAACTTTATCGATTAAAGTCGGTTCTACTCGTATATTTGCCATCATCATATGGGTCCCTGGAGTCTTTAACTCTATCTCTATCCTTCATAAATCATACACAATGGGCCCTTGCGTTGACAATAATGCAATCGTGCCCACATATGATCTTCTACTCAACACGTCAGCTACTACGTTCGTTTTTCCAAGATGGTATTGGATGGTATGATCATAATCTTTCAACGGGTCAAGCCAATGTCGTTGTCGCATGCTGAGTTCCTTTTGAGTGAAGAAATATTTAAGGCTTTTATGATCTGTACATGTCTCCACCTTCTCTCCATACAGGTAATGCCTCCAAATCTTAAGCGCAAAAACGACAACGGCCAACTCTAGATCATGAGTAGAATAATTCCTCTCATATTCTTTGAGTTATCGTGAGGCATAGGCTATGACTTTTCCATGTTACATGAGAACACATCCTAACCCTTTGCTTGAAGCATCACCGTAAATGACAAATCCCTCCGTGCCAGATGGTATTGTCAGAACAGGTGCTGAAATGAGTCTACTCTTGAGTTCTTGAAAACTCTTCTCACATTCCTCGCTCCAAACAAATTTTGTATCTTTTTGAGTTAGCTGCGGTAATAGAGTAGCGATTCGAGAAAACCCTTCTACGAATCTCGGATAATAACCAGCTAAGCCGAGAAAGCTACGCACCTCGGTCACCGACTTAGGTTTCTGTCAGCTTTGAATTGCTTTAATCTTTACTGGGTCAACAGATATTCCATGATTTGATATCACGTGCCCAAGGAATGCAACTTCCTCAAACCAGAACTCACATTTCTTCAACTTGGCATATAGCTTATTTTCACGAAGCTTTTGGAGTATCAGCCTCAAGTATTGCTCATGGTCTTCACGGGTTTTGGAGTATATGAGGATGTCATCAATAAAGACGACCACAAAGTGATCCAAATATTCCTTGAATACTTGGTTCATCATGTCCATGAAGGCTGCAGGAGCATTAGTTAATCCAAAAGACATGACTAGAAATTTATAATGCCCGTACAGAGTTCTGAAAGCAGTATTTAGAATGTCATCAGTTTTAATCTTTAACTGATGATATCTAGAACGAAGATCGATCTTTGAAAAGAATTTGGCGCCTTGCAATTGGTCAAACAGATCATCAATATGAGGTAACGGGTACCTATTTTTGATGGTGACATGATTCAACTTTCGATAATCAATACAAAGTCGTATGTTTCCATCTTTCTTCTTTACGAATAGAATAGGAGCACCCCAAGGAGACGTACTAGGACGAATAAAACTGATGTCTAACGATTATTGTAGTTGAGTTTTTAACTCCTGAAGTTCAATAGGAGCCATTCGATATAGGGCTTTGGAAATGGGTTTTGTACCGGATTCAAGGTCAATACAAAATTTAATTTCACGCTCTGGGGGTAGGCCAGGAATTTCTTCAGGGAATACATCAGGAAATTTATTAACAATAGAAATATCATTCAAAACTGATGTATTTTTGTTTAGATCCATGATATGAGCCAAGAAAGCTTGACATTCGTTTTTCAATAAATGAATAGCTTTATGGCTTGATATGAATGTGATTGATTTTAGTGGTTTGGCTGCTTGAATTCGTATAATAGGTTGGTTAGGAATATGAAAGCTAACAACCTTACGAAAACAATCGATTTTAGCATGATGAGTAGTTAACCAATCAATCCCTAAAATCACATCAAATGCAAGTATTTTCAAAGAAATAAGATCGACAGGTAACGTACGATTACCGATTTGAATCAAACAAGACTTATAAACCATGGATGTAATGAAGGTTTCTCCCAACGGAGTTTCAACAGATAAATCAAAGTCTAATTTCTCCGGAGTTAAATTTAAACGTTGAGCGCAAGTAGAAGAAATAAAGGAATGGGTAGAACCGGTATCAAATAAAGTATAAACTTCGCTAGAGTTTATGGTTAGCTTACTCGTGATCACCTCGTTTGGATTCCTCACTTTTTGGGAGGTCACGACAAACGCTCTCCCTTGAACTTCCAGTTTTGTCTTGTTTAGGACACCCTTTGATGCCTCCATCCCAGCTGGACTTGACTTTGGTACACGAAAAAATCGGGCTAGGTGACCTTCTTTTCCATAATTGTAACACGCTTTGGACTGCATCACGCAGTTTGGACTGAGATGTCCCTCCCTTCCACATCTGTAACATACGACCGGCGGTCGTTCTCCTTCCTTAACAGTGGGTGCTGGTGCTGACATCTTTCCATCTTTGCTGAACCTTCTCTTCTTGAACTTTCCCCTCCTATTGTCTTGGCCATGATTACCACCGAAGTGGTTATCATTTCTAGCATGTTGATTCCCTCCACGCTTATTGTCACCGCTTCGACGACTGCTACCATTGGTATTATCATTTTACTGGCTACTTTCTCTTGGTTGAGTCGACTCGTTATCGCGTTCTAATAACTGATCCCTATTTACAACATCTGAATACAAACACAGCTTATGAGAAATCAGATATTGATGTATCTCGGGTTTCAAACCTCTTTGAAGCATTCGCGTCATTCTTTCCTTATTATCAACCAAGTGGGACGCAAACCGAGACAACTCGGCAAACTTAGCTTCGTACTGCGCTACGGTTATATTATTTTGCTCAAGCTTGATGAACTCTACCTCCTTCATGGGACGATTACTTTCAGGAAAGTACTTGTCATTGAATAGCTCTTGGAACTTCTCCCAAGACATTTTCAGTGCAGCAGGTTGAGTACGCTTTACAGATTCCCACCAGTAATATGCTTCTGCACGCAACATGAAGGTGGCAAAGGGAACCTTTTGCTCCTTAGAGCATCCCAAGACATCAGATATCCTGTTGATCTGCTTTATCCACATCTCCGCCTTAAGTGGTTTTGGCTCTCCAAAAAACTCCGGTGGTCCCAGTTCCTTGAACTTCTTAGCGGTGACCGTCCGAGAGTTGTTAGTGTTTCCATCTGCATTTTGGACAGGAGCCGCCTTCGCCTGATGTTGCATGAATTGCATAAAGCCTCTAACCATCCCATCGGTCACCATTTCATCGGTGTTATTGTTTACACGAAGATTATTGTCTTCCTGTTGCACATTACCCTGGGCATTGATCGTTGGTGGCTCAATGGTCTCATGTGCTTCATTACTTATCTCAACATTTTTGGATGCCATTTCAAATACTGCAACAAAACAAGGGTTAATTAACATATCACATATTATCCCTATACTCTGACCGACCAATTAAATACCAAAAAACATAGGTAGGTCATACTAGCGAATGAATTCCCCGTCTCTCCCCTGCTGGTTCTTGTCTCACATTTCAGCCAGGGATCATATCCCTAAGCTCTGATACCAACTGTGACGCCCCCAAAACAGGTATACATCACCCATCTTAAGTTGCCAAATACATGGTACAAAATTCAAATATAACTTAATTATACAACAGTCGTGTAAAATACGACAAAACATAATCTAAGAGTTTTAATAAGAATATTGTCATCTGGACAATATCCACACTCAATGGAGTCCTCATTACAATTATTGTCATACTATTTAACAAAATAATGAGGACTACTAATGCTATCATCTGGACCGTCACTCCATTCCCCGACTAGTCCCAGCTACGTTCTCATTTCCTGAAGAGAACAGTGAAAGAAAGGGTGAGCTCAACTAGCCCAGTAAGAAATATTATGACTAAGATAATGCAGAAGAATATATCATTAGCCTTCAACAATGTTAAACTGATAGAATATAATAGACAACAAGTTTAACTGTAGCAAAATAAGCAATCCATTAGAAGAGTCCAGTAGAGCATGATATCTACTATCTTCTATGATTTAAAATGTTTTCATCAATTTTTATCACTAAGACTCAGCTTAATAAAATCAAATCATCCCTGCACCACAGCCAAGGATATTCATGTAATCATCAATGGTTATGACTATACCGAATAATCCCTGGTCATAATCATACCAACAACTGTCCACCAATGAACTACAAGCCAATGATGACTTTTACCACATCATTCGTCACATTACGTTCATGATTATACCGAACAATCCCTGATCATAATTATACCAAGTTCATATATGCACGTAAGCCAAAGATGACTTTCATCACAATATAAGCATGGGGATGATGACAATGACATAATTATTCAATTAAACAAGTTCAAGAATAAATTTTAAAGATTTATAAATTAATTTATCTTGAAATCAATAACGTCCAAATTGTCAACATGATACTGCTTTGTGAAGTAAAATTCAAGAATGCTCAGAAGAATATTTCCATGAAAAGATACTGGATGAAGCGCAAATATTAAGGATATTCCACTAATTTCATGGAGTATAGAAGCCAAAGCTTTAACCAAATGAGTATAATAGAATATATGAAATCGCAAATAGATTTTTTCCCACCATGCGGTAATCCACGTAGACAGATCATTTCAACAATTTAATAAGGAATGAATACGAAGGATCATTTACCATGCATGTAGCAATCCACATAGACAGGTTATTCCAATAGAATAATAAAGAATGGAATAATAGAAGAATTCACCATGCGTGCGATAGACTGCACAGACATGTTATTCCCAACAGAATAATAAATATTGGAACCAGATCCAGCATAAACGCACAGACAATATATTCCGACAGAATAATAAATAATGGATCCAGGTCCGACGTAAACGCACAGACAGGATATTCTGACAGAATAATAAGTAATGGAACTAGGTCTGGTATAAACGCACAGACAGGATATTCAGACAGAATAATAAATAATGGAACCAGGTCCGGTATAAACGCACAGACATGATATTCCGACAAACTTATAAAGAACGGAATATTAGAAGAATTTCACCATGTATGTGGTACTTCGCATAAACAGGTTATTTCAACAGAATAATAAAGAATGTAATAACAGAAGAATTTTACCATGTATACGGTAGTCCACGTATACAGGTTATTTCAATAGAATAATAAAGAGTGGAATAACAGAAGTTATCTTCATGAATACGAAAGAAATAATACTCCTTACCTTAGAAGAAAACTGGATACTGGAATAGTGATGTAGCAGACTTCCCTTCTTCTTTCTCTCTATAATTTCTCTCTATAATAATTGCTCTATAGCTTTAATGAATTGGTGAGAAATGAAGGAAGAATGAGCTTCTATTTATAGGAAAATATAGTTTCAATAATTACACATTTTGAGGCTCGAAATATTACAGTATATTACCTCCCTCTTTTTCTTCATTTTTACTTTAGTCCTGCAAGTATTATCAAACTTGCACCACCTCCCCTAATAGTAAATAATGTGAATCAATAGTTTAATCATGTGACTCAATAGTATAATCATGTGAAAAAACTAATTATAGTATAGTACCTTCAACTATACCTCCATTTTTAATTTAGTCATGCAAGTATTATCAATCTTGCATCAACTCCCCTAATCGTAAATCATGTGAATCAATAGTACACACATGTGAACATATAGTTATAAGCATGTGAATTAATAGCAATTAATTGCTCATTTATCCGGTTAATTACCCGATTGGTCAATATAACCTCCAGACGTCAATTAATATTGAAATAAATGTCTATTTCTACTAACACTAATAATTCTCACACAATGGAACTATCAATTTCGTCTTTAATTAACACGAACTTATTCATCATTAATATCATAACTCACAATATTTAACAACCAGATCATTCCCAGGAAAGAGGGGGCTTTTCGATAAGAATTTCTCCTTATTGGTGCGCAATTAGGTGACCAAACCTCTCCTTGACATAACTTTTTAGACATTGTCAATATTGTAAATAATAATATGAATAACTTTATCGTCTCAATTATTGATTTAATAATATAACATATTATGCAGATGATAATGTGACAATAATTGAATCAATAATATGAGAGATATGATGCAGCAATTACTGTAGCAATAATTGAGTATAACTGAGTGACTTCTCACATACGCATCAATAATCAATACTGTGTGTTACTATGCAATCACGCGTATTACGGTACTTTTACTACCGGATAGTTCAACAGTTTAACGGCAAAACTTCCGCTGTTATTTTTATAAAAAGATAATTTTGTCGTTTTCTAATTACGACAATGCTTCCGTTGTGGGGTCCACCAATGATTGTGTCGTCGTACGAATATTCCCTGACCAATCGAATATTATATAACCACTTACTTACTTTTCAAAATTTATAAATATTACACACTACTATAACATTATATCAGATCTACACCATAATATTCAAAAATATATTTTGAGAAAATTATTCTTTATTCATAAAAGTTGGGGTCTTACACCATCCCTATACTATTCGACCCCAAAATTTTTATCCATGAAAAAACCCTTCAACCACAAAAAATTAGGTTTATACAAAGAAAGGAAAAAAAATCACCGAACAAGTGGTCACCATCATCAAAATTTTTAAAAATTTTGCAAAATGTTTTGTTTAAAAACTAATCAGACTGCGTTTGACACAAAGGATCACTCGATTGACCTTGACTTATAAGTAAACTCGATCTTAACAGTCTACTTGTTCTTAACCGATTAATCAAAAAAAATTTCTTTTGGCATTCTGCTTAACTCAAACCTTTCTTGCCTTATGTAAACTCATACTTGTAGATCTAAGGATTCCTTTAGCCTAAACTGCTCCCACACTAGATGTAACGACCCCAAAATCTATACAATTTAAATCCCGACTTCGGTCGTTAACCATACATTCAACCTCTAAATAATACATCTTTATTCGATGTTAAACTTAATAAAATTGCGGAATATTTAAAACTTTTATACATTTCTTTCTTTCTTGCCCTGAATCGCAACCATTACATTACATCTCTTTGATTCAATCTTATGTCATGAAT
Organism: Panax notoginseng; assembly: GCA_016801055.1. NCBI lineage: Eukaryota > Viridiplantae > Streptophyta > Magnoliopsida > Apiales > Araliaceae > Panax > Panax notoginseng. Next base: position 93,173,123 of record CM029017.1, on the reverse strand, counting down.
CGTTACAATAAAATAACTATACAAAGTCTTACATAAAAACTAAATATCCATATACATTAGATAGCTCAACTTACATTTCAATAACATGTTACGCTCAAAATATGAAATATATTTCTCATAAAACATAAGTAATCTTCGTGAATATAGATCTCTATAACTCACATAGCACGTATCTTTACCTTAAAATCTTGACCTACAAAAGTGGTTATTTGCAAGAGTGAGCTCGACAGCCCAACAAAGTCTAACAGTTTTCATGCATCACATAACACATAATAACATGCTCGATATACATCTCATTAAAGTAACATGGCATACATGCTTTTAATTCACATAGCAAATATAAAGATTGAGTTTCTTACTCAATCATCATTACTTAGCAAAAATAATGAAGTCATATATTGACTTTAACATTTCATGATTCAACATGCATAACATATCATGCAATTTAAAACAGTTCATCAAGTCCACGTAGAAAATAGAACCGAAAGACTTGCCTTGATCGTCGTTTACCAATAATAGTTTAACAGCTTACAGCTATCTACACTTCACGTGCCCTACACAATTATATAATCATACACATCAAATATTAGTCACATAACAACACATAGTAATTATAATATAAACTTTACTCTACGTCTCATAACCCTTCCTATCATAAATACACAATGTTCAACTTAATTGTGTTAACTTTCAACTTATATCTCCCTATATTTCATTTTCGCAGTTCATTCAAGTGCTTAAGTCTTGCTAGGACTACTTATTGGTTTTATATTAAACCCATTCCATATCTTATAATATCCATTTCAATGAAATTGAAACACTTTTTAAGTTCATTAACACTTGGCACGGCGTTTCGACGTTCATTCGTCACACGCCATATTTGCCTCTCTTGTGTATGCTTACTATGCTTCTATAACTCATATAATACATCATATATTAATGTTAAACATCATTATATTTACTATTATTCATGTTTTATAACTTAGGACAACATCTTTTATGGTCTGGAGCACGACACGTACATATGTGCATGTCCTACACCCTCCGATTGCCTCCGAAAACACAACAGTCCTAAAGATAACCATTTTGACACATCCTAATTACCTCAAATTGAAAAACTTAAAGAACGAAAGTTGTAGGTCTACTCGTCATCGTTCCGGATAATTTTGTATCACCTCAATCGGAGTTCGTATGAGGAAGTTATTACCATTTTACTACAGGAGGTCAAAACTGTCCAACCCAGACCACTTTTCTGGTGCCAGGGCGCGGAACAGTGGCGCTGGGGCGCGAGCTACAGCACTGGGGTGCGAGATACAGTGCTGGGGCGCGAGCTACTAGCCCATTTTGGTGCTAGGGCGCAAACCTTGGCGCCAGGGCGCGAAATTTGGCGCTGGGGCGTGAATTTTGACGCTGGGGCGCCGAAACTCACAGAACCCAACCACGAAGAACAGAACAACTAATTTTTTTGTCTATTACTTAAATTCTAACACTAATTAACATCCATAACTTCATCGCAAACTACACATAAACGTTTAACAATCATCCATATAACAATTACCAACAATTAAACAACTACTTTAGAAAACTTCATTATTTGAAAACACTGTTTTTAAGAAAAACTACATTGTTAACGTTGTTTAACACTGTAATATCAATAATAACCCAAACTTGATTACTTTAAAGTACGATTCTCTGAAATTCAAAATCAATTAACATACATAAGCTTCAATTTCACAATTAGCATACGATAAAATACTAATTTTGTTATACTCCAAAACATGTTCATGTTCATCCTCATGTCCACTGTAAAACTAATTTTTTCTTTCTCTTTGAACGTATTTTAGCATACAACATATATATACATTTATGCTAGTATAACCATTAAAATTATAAATACACATAATTTCCTAACCAATTATAAAATCATAGTTTTACAGAAAGTTTGTAAAGAATTTTATGTTACCGTCAAATTCAAAAACACAGAGACTTAGAGATTATAACGTAAAACATATATGTTAAGGTTATGTAACATACATTTTTGTTGCTTAAGAAATCCTTTTTAAACACTGAGAATTTATTTTGGTGGCTTTGGAATCACAGACTTGTCTTCCTCTCAAACTCTCTCAAACTTTATGAAACTTTTCTTTCTTCTTCCCTTTTCTATCTTAGGCTTTAGCCAAATAGATTAGATGTAACTAAAATAAACTAACGTATCTTTTCAAAAGTTTTAAAACTGATGCCACTAATGGCATTATTAAAACAGCGGTTACCACAAATTATTATACATTATTTATATTTTCTTTATTTACTTTATATTATTAATAAATCAAATTTAAAAATTCAAAAGCCATAAGGCTCCGTTTGGCAAAACGCTTTAAAATTAAAGACTTAATATATATTTAAGGCTTGTTTGGCAAAATAAATTAAAACTACTTTAATTTATTTTAATAACCATTTATAATAAAGTTATTTGTCACACTTCTAATTAATTAAGTTTTCATACTTAATTTAATTAATTCTAAGAACAATTCATAATATTATAACTTTCTAGCTTAATTATTAAATTAGAATACTATCTCAGAATTTCCTTAACTCATTAATTATTTATTAAATAATTAATTAATCAACTCGAATCAAAACGAACAAACATTTATGCACGATAAATACATCCATTAAATATTTATATAATTCAATAAATATTTAAATATTATAATTAAAAATCTGGATTGTTACATCATTCCCTCCTTACAAGGATTCTGTCCTCAGAATCACAACTCAAACCACTCATTCGTTACAATCTTCCCTACTTACAAAGATTTTTTCCCCAGAATCGAAGACACAAATTACACAAATAACTCAGAGAAATCTTTCATCATTTTATCTAAATATAGATTTTATATTTCCTACTATATTCATTACCTAACAAATTCTAGGTTTCATTTCATAACTTTCACTTGAACTCAATTATATTCTGAGTATTCTATATCTTTTAACCCATTCATTTCCTTTTCTAAGGATCGTTATCATCAACACTCGGGATATTACATTCACCTTTTTTTCTAAGAATTTTGTCCTCGAAATTTTATTTATTAATCTTTATTCATTCAATCTATCAAAGTAGATTTTTACGTCAATACTTCATTCATTCATTGAATTCTATAACCACTTTCTTTCCACAAACATCATTCTATAATTATTAAACTTTTCTATTAAAAAGTTCTCATTTTTTTTGATAACTCACATCCTTCTCACTTCAAAATCTATTTTCTCACTTATTCGACATATTCATCATTCAGTGTTGTATTCTATGACTCACTTCTTTCTGAGGAATATCGTCCTTACCACATTCACCTTTTAGAATACCAAGAATCTTCCACAATTGCTCAATAATTGGGAAGCGAAATGAATAACAGGAATTTAAAAGATTTCAAATCATGCTGAGGGTCATAAGACCACGAACTATGTCCATAGTTGCAAGTAATCTTTCAACTTCAACTTTAACAGTCATAAGACTATAAGGACCCCCGTACTTAGGGTGTTAAGCCCTTCGTACGATGTAGTGTGCACAAACATTTAAACGCTATGCGTATGTCCATAGTTATAAGTAATCTTTCAACTTAAACTTTAACAGTCAGAAGACTATAGGGACTCCTCGTAGTTAGGGTGATCAGCCCTTCGTACAATGTATTGTGCACAAACATCTCAACGCCTCCGCGTAATCCCCTATAAAAGGGTTGTTCATCTCAGCTTTTCAACATCTGAATCCGCACCAAAACAATTTGGTTTGGCATAACTTCTCAAGAAACTCTTGAATTTCATGAACATCTTTCAATATTCGCCTAGCTAAATCAAATAACATAGACTTATACAACAATTCGGACGTCAATCGAAATATACATATATATATATATATATATATATATATTCTCATATCTTAAAGAAATCTCAAAAATCTTTTTATGACGTCATGATACCGCACTGTATTTACAGTCCGTTGAGGATTCCGTCATTTGGTGACTTTATCATACTACATCATACCATAGTGGGTTGACGATCCTTAGATCACATCCAACACTAGGTTCAACTGCATTGATGACTCCATCATTTACAGAAATCATGGTTTTACAGAAAGTTTGTAAAGAATTTTATGTTACCGTCAAATTCAAAAACACAGAGACTTAGAGATTATAACGTAAAACATATATGTTAAGGTTATGTAACATACCTTTTTGTTGCTTAAGAAATCCTTGTTAAACACTGAGAATTTGTTTTGGTGGCTTTGGAATCACAGACTTGTCTTCCTCTCAAACTCTCTCAAACTTTATGAAACTTTTCTTTCTTCTTCCCTTTTCTATCTTAGGCTTTAGCCAAATAGATTAGATGTAACTAAAATAAACTAACGTATCTTTTCAAAAGTTTTAAAACTGATGCCACTAATGGCATTATTAAAACAGCGGTTACCACAAATTATTATACATTATTTATATTTTCTTTATTTACTTTATATTATTAATAAATCAAATTTAAAAATTCAAAAGCCATAAGGCTCCGTTTGGCAAAACGCTTTAAAATTAAAGACTTAATATATATTTAAGGCTTGTTTGGCAAAATAAATTAAAACTACTTTAATTTATTTTAATAACCATTTATAATAAAGTTATTTGTCACACTTATAATTAATTAAGTTTTCATATTTAATTTAATTAATTCTAATAACAATTCATAATATTATAACTTTCTAACTTAATTATTAAATTAGAATACTATCTCAGAATTTCCTTAACTCATTAATTATTTATTAAATAATTAATTAATCAACTCAAATCAAAACAAACAAACATTTATGCACGATAAATACATCCATTAAATATTTATATAATTCAATAAATATTTAAATATTATAATTAAAAATCTGGATTGTTACATCATTCCCTCCAAAATCTATACAATTTAAATCCCGACTTCGGTCGTTAACCATACATCATATCAAATGATGCACATGGTTAGAAATATATTTTGAAAATTTTTAAATCATTTTGTCTTATCCGAAATAATTAGCATAGACATAAGAATAAAGGTACTATTTTTAAATATCATTGTTTCAATCACAAGATCCAATGTTTTTCAAGAAAATAGAAGTACAAACATTAGCACAAAGTCAATAAATTTTGAAAATCTAGCTGAGATAGAAGATCTAGAAAATCCATGTTTCTCCATCAACTCCACTTTCTATAATGATTCATTACTTAATAGGTCTATCTATTCATATCATCCTCAATACTCCATTCACACTTAATTATACCCCAGTTCGTCAAACTTACCACACGTTATGAGTTCAGGAACTTGCCACAATCATATGAGTTTAAGAACTTATCATAGTCAGACCATAGGCGTCCATTTGCTGAGGGGTTCAAAAGCATATCATATAATTATGAGTCACGAACCTACCATAAGTATGAGTTTTAAGAACTCGCACTTAACCTTATAATATTCTCTAACTATACTCTACCTATCTGTTATACACATGAGAAAAGAATCACCTTCTCAACAGGCATATAGCAAATAACGCGACACAAACATTTCAATGATTATCAATGTGATAAACTGAGTGCAAGCACAAAATCCTCGCCCATACAAAGGTTTGTACAACTCAGCCATCACATGAGTTCTCAATTGAAATCCCACCTAACTCTATCTTTCTTTTAACTTGCTCTTTGCTTGATACGAATTCCTCATATCACATCATCTATAACTCCTCATGAGTTATCTCGTACTATTTCATAGTACACCATCTTCATAGCATTAAGCTATAAGCATTCAAACATTACAGACCATCTTTCTTTTATAACTTAAACAGATCACGTCGTGGCCTTATTCTATAATCATCTCTCTTAAAATTCTTTTGTTAACTCGTGATCGTTTTGTTTTACGATCCTCATTCTTTCTCTTTTTCATCATTATCTTGGCTATTGGAGTTAGGAAACTCCCATTTCTTACCTTTATATCTCTTCAAGATTCTTCTTTGAATCTTCTTGTTTATATAACAATTCTTACTTTAAGAATTCCTAACTTCAGTTACATCGCTCAAAATTTCATTCGAGTTCTACACTTTTATCATACGTGTCCATTTCTACACTTGGTACACATCGAGTCTCTAACAGTTTTAATATGGTACGCTGAGTGGTTTCCCACAAACAAACAACAAACTAGGTTTCGAGTTGCTAGTTCGTATATACCTCCGCTCTATGAAGGAATCGTTTAGCCCAGATACCATACATCAACTACTAAAGAGTACAATTGCACCATACTTAGATATAAATCTCTTTTCTTAACTTCTTTATCACTCTTCTTATAGACACTGTCTATTTATTATCATATTACATCCTTATTATTGGAGTTGGGTAACCCCATATTCATATTCCTGACAACTCTGCGAGATTCTTCTTTGAATCCTTTCACGCAAGTTTAAATCCCCTCTTTATAAATTGCTTAAATTACTTCTTATTGTTCAAACTCTATTTGAGCTTATTCTTTCATTATATTCACCTCTCTTCTCTAAGGTTATAGCCTACGGTACTCCTACCTAAGGTTTATAACCTACAGCTCTGATACCAACTGTAACGACCCCAAAATCTATACAATTTAAATCCCGACTTCGGTCTTTAACTATACATTCAACCTCTAAATAATACATCATTATTCGATGTTAAACTTAATAAATTTGTGGAATATTTAAAACTTTTATACATTTCCTTCTTTCTTGCCCTGAATCGCAACCATTACATTACATCTCTTTGATTCAATCTTATGTCATGAATCGTTACAACAAAATAACTATACAAAGTCTTACATCATAACTAAATATCCATATACATTAGATAGCTGAACTTACATTTCAACAACATGTTACGTTCAAATTATGAAATACATTTCTCATAAAACATAAGTAATCTTCATGAATATAGATCTCTATAACTCACATAGCACGTATCTTTACCTTAAAATCTCGACCTACAAAAGTGGTTATTTGCAATAGTGAGCTCGACAGCCCAGCAAAGTCTAACAGTTTTCATGCAACACATAACACATAATAACATGCTCGATATACATCTCATTAAAGTAACATGGCATACATGCTTTTAATTCACATAACAAATATAAAGATTGAGTTCCTTACTCAATCATCATTACTTAGCCAAAATAATGCAGTCATATATTAACTTTAACATTTCATGATTCAACATGCATAACATATCATGCAATTTAAAATAGTTCATCAAGTCCACGTAGAAAATAGGAACCGAAAGACTTGCCTTGATCGTTGTTTACCAATAATAGTTTAACAGCTTACAGCTATCTGCACTTCATGTGCCCTACGCAATTATATAATCATACACATCAAATATTAGTCACATAACAACACATAGTAATTGTAATGTAAACTTTACTCTACGTCTCATAACCCTTCCTATCATAAATACACAATGTTCAACTTAATTGTGTTAACTTTCAACTTATATCTCCCTATATTTCATTTTCGCAGTTCATTCAAGTGCTTAAGTCTTGCTAGGACTACTTATTGGTTTTATATTAAACCCATTCCATATCTTATAATATCCATTTCAATGGAATTGAAACACTTTTTAAGTTCATTAACACTTGGCACAGCGTTTCGACGTTCATTCGTCACACGCCAGATTTGCCTCTCTTGTGTATGCTTACTATGCTTCTATAACTCATCTAATACATCATATATTAATGTCAAACATCATTATATTTACTATTATTCAATTTTTGTAACTTAGGACAACATCTTTTATGGTCTGGAGCACGACACATGCATATGTGCATGTCCGACACCCTGCGATTGCCTCCGAAAACACAACAGTCCTAAAAATGACCATTTTGACCCATCCTAATGACCACATATTGAAAAACTTAAAGAACTAAAGTCGTAGGTCTACTCGTCCTCATTTCGGATCATCTTGAATCACCTCAATCGGAGTTTGTATGAGGAAGTTATGGCCATTTTACTACAGGAGGTCAAAACTGTCCAACCCAGACCACTTTTCCTGCGCTGGGGAGCGGAACAGTGGCGCTGGGGCGCGAGCTACAGCACTGGGGCGTGAGATACAGCACTGGGGCGCGAGCTACTGGCCCGTTTTGGCGCTGGAGCGCAAACCTTGGCGCCAGGGCGCGAAATTTGGCGCTGGGGCGTGAATTTTGACGCTGGGGCGCCGAAACTCGCAGAACCCAACCACGAAGAACAGAACAACTAATTTTTTGTCTATTACTTAAATTCTAACACTAATTAACATCCATAACTTCATCGCAAACTACACATAAACGTTTAACAATCATCCATATAACAATTACCAACAATTAAACAACTACTTTAGAAAACTTCATTATTTGAAAACACTGTTTTTAAGAAAAACTCCATTGTTAACGTTGTTTAACACTGTAATATCAATAATAACCCAAACTTGATTACTTTAAAGTACGATTCTCTGAAATTCATACCCAATTAACATACATAAGCTTCAATTTCACAATTAGCTTACGATAAAATACTAATTTTGTTATACTCCAAAACATGTTCATGTTCATCCTCATGTCCACTGTAAAACTAATTTCTTCTTTCTCTTTGAACGTATTTTAGCATACAACATATATATACATTTATGCTAGTATAACCATTAAAATTATAAATACACATAATTTCCTAACCAATTATAAAATCATGGTTTTACTGAAAGTTTGTAAAGAATTTTATGTTACCGTCAAATTCAAAAACACAGAGACTTAGAGATTAGAACGTAAAACATATATGTTAAGGTTATGTAACATACCTTTTTGTTGCTTAAGAAATCCTTGTTAAACTCTGAGAATTTGTTTTGGTGGCATTGGAATCACAGACTTGTCTTCCTCTCAAACTCTCTCAAACTTTATGAAACTTTTCTTTCTTCTTCCTTTTTCTCTCTTAGGCTTTAGCCAAATAGATTAGATATAACTAAAATAAACTAACGTATCTTTTCAAAAGTTTTAAAACTGACGCCACTAAAGACATTATTAAAACAGCGGTTACCACAAATTATTATACATTATTTATATTTTCTTTATTTACTTTATATTATTAATAAATCAAATTTAAAAATCCAAAAGCCATAAGGCTCCGTTTGGCAAAACGCTTTAAAATTAAAGACTTAATATATATTTAAGGCTTGTTTGGCAAAATAAATTAAAACTACTTTAATTTATTTTAATAAGCACTTATAATAAAGTTATTTGTCACACTTCTAATTAATTAAGTTTTCATACTTAATTTAATTAATTCTAATAACAATTCATAATATTATAACTTTCTAACTTAATTATTAAATTAGAATACTATCTCAGAATTTCCTTAATTCATTAATTATTTATTAAATAATTAATTAATCAACTCAAATCAAAACAAACAAACATTTATGCACGATAAATACATCCATTAAATATTTATATAATTCAATAAATATTTAAATATTATAATTAAAAATCTGAATTGTTACACTGGAGACTTACAATGGCATAACAGGACTTATGGCGATGTAAGGTGTTTTACAACAAATTTGGCGATTTAAGATAGGAGCAAAAGAAATAATAGTTTGAAGAAACATTTAAAAATAAGATCTAACTATTTTTAATCGAAACCACCAACAGAACCAAGAACCAACTGTGTGGCTCTGATACCATTTGAAAGCAGATAAGTTTTAATTAGAAACTTATACATAAAGAATAAAAGATTAAGAAGATGACTGGTGAATCGGTAAAGTAATCTCTTTCTTTTATTTATAAACATTTGAGGAAGGGATTACATCCAACCTAGATAAACTGTAATTGGAAGAGAGAAGTATGAAGAACTTCTTCTTCATCTTACTAGAAGAAGGAAGCAACAAGCTTCTTCTTCGGTAACTAGAGAGAAGGGGGAGAGGACCTCAGGTGAGGTTTCTTACAAATGAAAAACCTGTAAGAAAAGCCTGAGTAACTCTAAACACTTCGAGTTACTTAAATAGAAAAAGCAAAAGTAAATTACTATTGATTCACGCAGGAATCACTATTACATTTACTGAAGTAAAAGTACAAAATAAAAGTAATTTACTAAAGTAAAAGTAAACATAAGAAACATTTTACATTTACATTTACTTAAGGTAAAGGTAAAAACATTTTACATAAAGTAAAAGTTATTTTACTGGGGAACAACAATGATGATGTTGTTGACTGCTTTCTGCTTTTGCTGAAAGCTGATGATTACTTGGGCCATCTTTGTTGACCGACTAGTCCGTCTCCTGTCGGTGCCGGAGGGCGCTGTTGATCATCTTCTCAGATGGATCACCATCCCTATAAGGTGCAATGATAATGTTGTTGAATGCTTTCTGCTTTTTCTAAAAGCTGATGATGACTTGGGCCATCTTTGTTGACTGACCGGTCCGTCTCTCCGGTCGGTGCCGAAGGGCGCTCTTCTCAGATGGATAATCAACAGCGCCCTCCGGCACTGACAGGAGACAGACCAGTCGGTCGATAAAGATAGCCCAAGTCATCATCAGCTTTCAGCAAAAGCAGAAAGCAGTCAAAAACATCATTATTGATGTTCCCCAATAAAACGATTTTTATATAAAGTAAATTATTTTTAGTTTTACCATAGTAAATATAAATGTAAAATGTTTCTTATGTTTACTTTTACTTTAGTAAATTACTTTTACTTTATACTTTTACTTCAGTAAATGTAATAGTGATTCCTGCATGAATCAATAGTAATTTGCTTTTACTTTTTCTATTTAAGTAACTCGAAGTGTTTTGAGTTACTTAGGCTTTTCTTACAGGTTTTTTATTTGTAAGAAACCTCACCTGAGGTCCTCTCCCCCATCTTTCTAGTTATCAAAGAAGAAGCTTGTTGCTTCCTTCTTATAGTAAGATGAAGAAGAAGTTCTTCATACGTCTCTCTTCCATTTACAGTTTATCTAGGTTGGATGTAATCCCTTCCTCAAAAAACCTGCAATATATATATATATATATATATATATATATATATATATATATATATATATTATACACCATGCTTCATATGTAAATTAATATGATGCATATTATATATATATATATATATGTGCATGATCGCTAAACAAGATGAGACAAATTAATAATAAACCTCTCAAAGAAATTATATTAAGTCTGAAGCGTTCAAAGATATTTGGAATATCGAACGTCGCCTTCTAGCATGATAAAAATAATAGAGTATCAATTAATTATTAAAAGTATGTTGTGTCACCACAAGGTTTATCTTAATTTTTTGAGATGTTATTTTTATAACATTTCATGCTTTTAAATAGATTGAACGATGATGTTTTTTTGTTTCACCACAAGAACAATGTTTTTTCTTTTTAATATATGGAGTGCTAGGTTGGACTTAACTTGGATAATTTTGATTCGGATGTGCCACCATTTGATCAAAATACTAGTATAGGGATGGTGATCCATCTGAAAAGATGATCAATAGCGCCTTACGGCACCAACAGGAGACGGACCAGTCAGTCAATAAAGATAGCCCAGGTCATCATCAGCTTTCAACAAAAGCAGAAAGCAGTCAACAACAACATCATTGTTGTTCCCCAGTAAAATAGCTTTTTGTTAGGTTTGTAATATTCATGAACGCAATCAAATTGCACAAAATAAGCGAAAACGTGTAAAATTAGAGTTTTAAAATTTTACAAACCATATACCCGGATCACCATTTATGCACAATTATTAATTATACGAAAATATGAAGAACAAGAATCATACCCTTGAAGATTCAAGCTTCCTCAGGTACAAGTTTACCTCCAATCCTTTTCGCGTTCAACATGAATCCACCGGATTTGGTTCCTTCCTTTGATCAACGTTAGCCACCCAAGTGTTTGGCCTCTAGAGGTGATCCACCAAGAAAGAATAAATATTTAAGAAAATGGGTATATGGCAAAATCCTAGTTTTTGTATCTCTCATAGAAAAGGAGCGTACTCTCCAACTTTTAGAATTGCGTATGTTGTTAAAAAGTCAACAACAACTCTATCAGTCATAATAAGACTCCTCTTATTTATAGATGTGGGCAACCCTCCTTAACAATTAAGGAATTAGATTTTATTTTAATTAATTAAAATCCTTTAATTAATTAGCATCCTAATCTTATTAGGAAAAAATGAGAGTAATAATATTAAATTAATTTCTAACTCTTTAAAAATTAAAATAATAATAATTGTAAAAATATTAATAAGACTCCTCTTATTAATTTATATATTTAATATTTCTAAAATATTAAATAATAAATATTAAGCTATTTAATTTATTTTATCACCATAGATTAAATTAAATACACTTAACATATTATTACGATTATGTCATTAACTTCTTAAATAATTATTCTTCCTTTTATGGTGTGACCCTTTTGGTTCTCCATATTAAACCGGTTGTGAATAAATCAATTAGAACAATTCTAATCTTATTTAAATAAATAAATTAAAGTATTAATTTATTTAAATAAATAATATTTATTCTATAATAGTGATAAGCTTCCCTTGCGATTAACGACTTTTCAGATAATATAGATTTCAACATTAATCATAAAAGAACCTTTGAATAAATAGTTACCATACAATTCAATCATTCCACCATACAATGTCCCAATTAAATATAAGATATGGAAATACTGTCAAGTCTTATTTTATTTAATTATATGTATTTCGATCCTTAAATGCACAACTCCAAATAATGCAAATTAGAAACTCCTTTCTAATTTCATTATGCCTTGGCCAAGGACTACTGGGTTGTCATTTATCGAATCACGTAGGACATTTCTCTTCTTTAACTAGAACTGGTAGATTCTTTATTGATCATACATTATCTCCATGTATAACTTATTATAACCAAGCATACCCTTTGATATACCCTAAAGGTCTTAAGGAATAAGTCAAAGTATAATTCATCATACACAAGATACTATGATGATCTCAAGTCCAAGGATCACTTGTACTACTATCACTACATGAATTCCTATTGACAGGCTAGTAAAACTCCATTATGTATTCCTTAACGAGCCACGTTCAGTGAATTTATTCTCTAATAAGCATCTACATACTTGATTTAGTGTATCCACATAAATGATCATGAGATCAATCATCCTCATCCAATGAGCAAGCAACGTATGTGCCAATCTATCCGGATTCACTAATCCCCAATTTAGTAATCCAACGATTGGAAATTATTTTAGTTTTATACTTTCTAAGAATTTAGATCTCATTAGAATGATCATCATCATTATTCTAAAATTATTGCTTAAAACTATGGGGTTATCACATATTATAAAACAACATCATGTAGATAATTAAAAGCCTTTAATAAATTAATACTTTTTATTAATAAATGAATAAGATTGTTATAAAGTATATGTTTTATCATCAAACATGATTAGCTTGTGTGGATACTACTTTCACTTTTATTTTAAGTAAAATGTTTTTACTTTTACCTTAAGTAAATGTAAATGTAAAATGTTTCTTACGTTTACTTTTACTTTAGTAAATTAATTTTACTTTGTACTTTTACTTCAATAAATGTAATAGTGATTCCTGCGTGAAAAGATATTAACTCAAACCTTTCTTGCCTTATGTAAACTCATACCTGTAGATCTAAGGATTCCCTTAGCCTAAACTACTCCCACACTGGAGACTTACAACGGCATAATGGGACATATGGCGATCTTAGGTGGTTTACAGCAAGTTAGGCAATTTAAGATAGTTGCAAAAGAAATAAAAGTTTGAAGAAACATTTAAAAACAAGATCTAACTGTTTTTAATCGAAACCACCAACAGAACCAAGAACCAACCGTGTGACTCTATCTTCACTTCCGCCCCAAATGGCATCGAAGCCAGTTTGTGTTGTTGTTCCTAATTGTTGAGTAGACTTTTTAATCAACTTCTCTTTCCTCCTTTCATCATCTTCTTCTTTTCTTTATTCTAAAGTCACCTAACTTACTTGTAGTCCACCTAGTTCGCATCTAACCTTTTGTAAGTCTCTAGGGTGAGCAGTGTCTGGTTATAAAACATATGTACGAGTCTACTTAGGGTAAGATGGTATGCATGAACGAATAATGAGTAAGAATTATTTTTGAAATTTTTAAAGATGAGTAGATTATTTAGAACTAGATCCTTAGTTAGCAACCAGTCAGCTTTGCCCCCTGTTCCTGACATAGTTAACCAAGAAGAACATAGTTATGAAAATATTAGTCAAGTTTTACATGATTGGAACATTCCCAGAGTCTCTCCTAGAGAAATTTACCAGTCAACCTTTTTGGATAACTTTAAAACTGCTTACAATGTAAAAACAGTTGAAAAGGTTTATGCCATTGGCAAAGAGTATCAAAATTGTAGTCTTCTTTCTCCTGATGTTATTAAAAAAACATAGGGAAAAGAGTTATAATTTTATTCATATAGGACTCGTTCAAGTTATAGTTAAACCATTGAATATTAAAGGAATTAATTCTAGTATCTACCTTTGCCTCAGAGATGCTAGATTTCTTAATTATCATTCGAGTATCATTGACATTATGGAATCAAGTCTGCATAATGGTTCAATCTATTTCGATTGCTTTCCTGATTTCACATTAAGCCTAAGTGATCACAATCTATTAAAAGCTTTGACATTAAACATTAAAACTGCTGGTGAAATTACTTATATGATTGAGGGTTCTCAGCCTCTTGCTTTGATTTATAGGATTTATTATAAAATCATGAAAAGAAATTTAAATGTTCATGCACTTAATAATTTATATTTAAGATGCTTAATAATTTACAAATTTATATATGCTCTTAATGAAACCATGAGAACATTTAAGAGCATGAACATTTAAATTTAAATGTTCATACTTTTATATATATATATATATATATATATATATATATATATATTGAATACTATATTCTACTCGGATTGACTATGGACTTTATTCTAGTTTAGTTCACTAGAGCTACCAAGGGAACCAAGAGGTCAAACCTAGGGTGCAAGAATTAAATTTCAATATAACAATTACATTTAAACCTGGGCTCCATTACAAACGGGTCTTCTAACGCTCCTTGCTCCTTGATCTCCAATTCTTCAAAATTAATTCTAACTATTCCTATTACAAAACTATTTATAATAAATAGAAACCTTGATCAACAGTCAAGGAGAAGTACATAGGAGGGAGATATAAATTACATCAAGAAAAATTAGAGAAGACGAGGTACGCAAACCCTATTTAATAAAACACATACATTCATGCATCCAATTAAAATAAAATTCAATCGCATTGGTCAATAATCCATAATCAATCCCATTTATTATCATACATATCACCATATGCATCAATAAATAACATTCATCTCATGAGTAATAAATCTATTCCATATATGCATCAATATCAATTTAATGGTCAATTTCAAATTTATTAAAAATCCAATTTTGAAATAAAAATAAACTCCTTTATTTTAATCAAAATTTAAAGTGTAATAAATTTCTTTATTTTATTTTATCCAATTTTGAATAAAAATAAACTCCTTTATTTTTAATCAAATTCCAAATAAAAATAAACTCCTTTATTTTAATTAACAAGGAATCCAATTTCAAGTACAAAATAAACAACTTTATTTTAACTTAAAATTACTGAAGAAATAAAAAGTCTATTCCTTATCAAAATTAAACATCTTTAATTTTAGGAAACACATAATCATATTCAGTATGTGAATAAACTCCTTTACTCTAGGAAACATGAAATCCTATTTTATATGTGAATAAACACTTTTATTCAAAAGAACGTGGAATCCAATTCCAAGTTGATATAAAACTTTTTTTGAATAAAAACTTTTATTCAAGCAAACTTGAAATCTAATTTCAAGTAAATATAAAACTTTTTGAATAAACTTTTTTATTCAAGCGAACGTGAAATCCAATTCTAAGTTAATATAAAACTTTTTGAATAAATTCCTTTATTCAAGCGAACGTGGAATCCAATTCCAATTTAATATAAAACTTTTAATTTAAAATATATTCCAATTAAAAATAAACCATTTATCTTAACAGAAATAAATAAATAAAATTCAAATTCAAATTCTATTGTTGGGCGCGACCTCGCTGTAATAATCTAAACCCTAATCAGCATTATTAATAACAATTGTGAATATTAATACAATTATTATTATAATTATGTGTATTATGTGATTATATATATTAAGTTTTGTTATATAGCAATAAATGAAATATAATAAATATGAATTAAATTTGGAAATCTTAAACTTAATTAGGAAGCCCTAAACCCTGAGTTTACTTATTAAATCCCAATAAGGATTATTAGTCAAAATTCTTAAATACATGTATTAGATTGCATTTAGAAATTATGGAATAGAACATTACTTATGAAAACATAATTGTAAAACCCTAGTTAAGAAACCCTAGTTCAAGATTAGGAAACCCTAACTCTAATTATAGAACCCTAAACCTAATTAATAAACCATAATTCTAATTAGCAAACCCTATGTGTAAAAATTTAAGGGAGATATATGACATGACTAAATTGCCCATAAATTTAATTGTGAAGTTACCAAATTACCCTTAGTATGTGTGAAATGACCAAAATACCCTTTTCTTATCCTTTAAGCAAAAGATAAAATTAAATCTTGGTGAGTCATCACTCAAAGATTGTCCATGTGCTTAAAACAACCCACACCAGCGACAATATGACACATATATCATCCAAATTCATTGAATCAAAGATGAGTTGTCACGGAAATAGATTAAAGGGCTAAAATACTATAATTTAGTGTTTTATACATTACAAGGTCTTCAATACCTTAGGTACACGAATTGTACACTAAATACCATCCATAACTTGATCAATAAGCATTCCATAGTTATCCAAGATTAGATCAGAAAGAAAGAATCAAAATAGTGCTCAAAAAGGTAAGAAACCCTAATTTTATCCTAGATCATTAAAGTTTCGGTAGATTTTATGTTTTAGTATTTAAATATGTTAAATAATATGTTAATTAGTGATCTGATTTACTTAAACATGAATCCATAACATTAGATGCATAAAATGATGAATTAAACAAATTGTTCAAACCCTAAAAAGATGGTTTGACGGCCGAATGTCAGGCCTTATAAATTTTGATCTGTTAGTGGTTTGAGATGTTAGGTGGATCCGGGGTACGTATACTATGCCATGATATTAATAATCTAGAAGTGTTAGCATGTTAATAGAATCATTAGGACGAAAGATATAGCTGGTCAAACCCAGTTGACCGACCACGAATTTTGGTTTTCTGGAATTTCCAGAAAACATATGAACAACTTCAGACAGCCCGTTTGACCGGCTTAGATCTTCGAACTGAATTGTGTTTAGGCTAGATAAGTGTCACACTCTGGTAGCTTGATGTCTATAATACAACATTATGACACTCGATCACCTGTTACATCCGTAGACGATGAGTTATTAAGGGTCAAATATCGTTGACTAATCACGGATCCAGTTCTAGAAAACCCAGAAAACGTCAAGAACACCTGATAGGTGTCTGACAACATTTTTTATAGCTTAAATCTTCCACTTACGATGTTGTTATGGTAAACCAATGTCACACTTTTAAACCTTGGCATGTGGACTACAACCTTCAACCATTAAAACACTTAATCAACATATAGAGTGGAAGTTATTAGCAATTAAAAAGCTCTGACCGGCATTGACCCAACCTTTTTGGAAAACCTAGAAACGAAGAACAACCTTGACCATAAAGTTTGACCACCTATATCTTCCTGATTTGATGTAGTTAGGTAAACAAAAGATAGTATGTGATTATAGTATTACATAAATACTATAACATTGATACACTTAGACCCCCAGAAATCAAACCGATTGGAAATTAAACCCGATCAAAATAACCCACAAGGTGTTGACTGGGATGTTCTTCAGTTGATGAAGAACATCTACAGTGACGCTTACTGTAGTGAAAGACCTTTAGCGACAGTTTATAATAAAATTAATAATAATAATTAAATAAATTAGAAATAAATATTAATAATTAATAAATAAGTTTTAAATTTCATTTTAAGTTATAATAAATAATTTTTAATAATTTGACATAAATTTCATTAATATTTTAATATTAATGATAATAAAATTATTTAATAATTATAATAAATAAATTATTTAGAAATGATATTAATATTTTAAAAATTATTATAAATGATAATAAATTATTTAACAATAATACTAATGATTTAAAAATAATTATCAATAATAATAAATCATTATGAATGATTATTAATTATTTAAAATTAATATTATAGATTCAAAAAGCATTATAAAGGATAAGAAATTATTTAAAAAATATTATTAATGATCTAAAAATCATTATCAATGATAATAAATTACTTAAAAATAGTATTGATGATTTAAAAATCATTATGAATAATAATAAATCATTTGAAAGTGATATTAATCATTTAAAAATTATTATGAGCTTCTAGAAATTATTTTAAAACAACAAAGTGAAGTTTTTAATAAAGTTTATTGAAAAACTAACTCGTTAATTAATCGATAAAGCAATAAAATATCGATTGGACATCGAAATCAACCTAGACTCTAATATTCTGATTAGATATTAGTTATTATTTATTCTAACAACTATTATAAATGTGTGGTATCGTATTTAGGTTGCGTAGACAGTCTCGAATAGTTTTAAATAGTTATTCTTCGATCATGCAAGTTTTACAACTACATTTAATTTTGTATTAAATGTAATTCTTATATTAATGTCATATAAACTTGTTTTAAATGTTATTCGTGATATCTATTATTAAAAAGTGTTATGGCTTCTTGTTTAAGCATAACCAAGCCATATGAACTATTATTTGCGTAAAATGTATTTGATTTGACATTAAAGCATAAACTGTGATAAATATTGTTTGGTACAAATATATATACTAATACTATTTAGAAATGGCAATTATAGTACTGACCGGTGGTTATAGGCAGTTGTAGGACTGACCTTTTTGGGATATGCATATTATGTTCGATTGAATAGATCAATCTTAGGATTATATGTTTCAATGACTGATAGGAGCCAGAATAATGTTAATGACTCTTAAGTCTATATGACCTATGGAAATGATTATTATGTTTGATTAAACATATCAATCTTGGGGTTCTAAATATATATGATTAATAGAGGCCAGATGTGACGCCCCCAGATCTGGGTATCTTCCAACCCGATAGATGGTGCTACACGGTGCTACTGTTCACACATACATTCAATTGAAATACATTAACAGACTGAATGTCTACTATTTATTACATAATAATAAGTCCATTCCCAAGTTCTTTATAACCATTACATAAGTTCTTTGTCGTAGTATCAAATTAGTACAAAAGTAATATTATTCTATTACAAGGATAACTACTTATCCACACTGGTCTTCCCTTTGTCCTTACATGATCCTTCGATCCGTTCACTTTTAGCTAAAATCATATGGTTCAAGTAAGGGTGAGCATAACTAGCTCAGCAAGTAGAACAATTATAATAGAACAATAGGCAAGAATCATATGAGTATATCTTCTATAACTAAACCAATAGTTATGAAGTACTGTGAATAAATCAAAATAGCACTTCTCTTTTCTTTAAAACATTTAACGACGAACAACATCAGTTAAACCTTGAGTTTGGTCAAAGACCATGAGCATTTCATTCTTTCTCTCTTTGAAAAGGATAACCCGACACTAAGTTTGTAAGTCTAACATCTCTTATGAGCACATATAGGTGATCAACCTATAGTACTCTATGTTATATAAAACTACTACATTAAACGTATTTAAATTTAAGTTATGGCAAACTCATGTGTCAGTCGATTTACGATAAAAAGTTTGTTTATTCATACTCAGTCTTACCTTTGAATCAGTACCAAAGCAATTGGCATAAGATAACAATATCAATAATATTTTGATAATTATAAGGAAATCCAAAAAATACATTAAGTCTGGTCTAGCCGAAGCAAATGGCCTCGACTCCTTCTTTAATTCAGTTCATGCATATCATACATTAATTATAAAGCTTGTCCAACATAAAGTATAGACAATGGTTAGAAGACTTGGCTCAAGCGTCTTCTAGTGCTAATTCACATTCGTTTTGGGTCTTTAAAGGTTCTATATGATATAATTACATAGCATACCATGTTAGGTCACATAACAATCAATAAGTATTATTATTAACCTATCTTCTTCTTCACAGTATAAACTATCTGAGTTGTTAACTTAATAACATTCGTTAGGTTATTTTACGTTCATTACAGCTTTATAACAATTTATTTTTATAAGTAACCATATTCGTTCAATGTTTAAGTAATTACATTCTAAGTAATCTCAAACATTCATTTGATGAAAATACAGTTTGTCGTATTACTGAATACATGACCCCGTATTAGAAAACTTACTTTGTGCTCACACTTTTGTAACCTTTTGTTAACTTTTAATTGTTAAACTTAAGGTTTTAATCATCATTTAAGATGTTAATTTAAGTTTCAAGGGTAGCAAGAAGTATCGATGGCTCTCAACAATAGTCGCTAAGGACAAAAAGATATCAATAATATTCAACGCTTAATCAATTCAAGATTTCAAAATAATGAATATTGAGCAATCAGTAAGGACTATGAACTTCTACTAGAATTAACAGTAATATGCTGATAATCCAATAAAGACAAGTACCGCAGGTGATCAACTTAATGTACCTGACCTTATGCATAACATTTAACTATACTCATGTGCGCACGTCGGTCTCCCGATAATTATATAGTGTCCCCTCCTAGGAGGGTTGTTCATCTCAGTCAACTATACAAGTCTGCACCAAGTCAATTTGGTTTGGATAGCTTTCTACAATACGATAATTGTCTAGCCTAATCAATGGCTTAGACAGCTTTTATAATGCATTCAAGAACTATAAGTTCAATGATCCTCAAAATATATCAATGATTTCTGAATAGTAATAGATATTTGTGGGAAATAAATATGGTTGATATGGCAATAACTCGAATTTATACAATATGTACACTGTAAAGAACTTAGGAAACTTGTATTCAATATGAGAATTAAATGATGTTAGAGAACTTGTCTCAAAGAGATAAGGTTTAGATACTTGCACAATATTCAAAGTCGCGTAAGTTAGAAAACTTGCCTTTCGTGTCGATTACCAACTTATTGCTTACTAGCACTCAAACGAACTATATTATCCTTTTTATGTATACACATTAGTCATATATGCTTGATATAAACAAACCAATCTCTTACTCATGCTTAACCATTGAGCATATAATTTAAGTTCCACTTTTGATCATATGATTATCATATCAACATTGCTTTGAAAACTTTATCTAAAAATCCTCTAGAAAATGATATGTATTGGTTCAATGTAGCCGCTTTATACTTAAGTACTTAAAACATCACTTTCATTATACATTGTAACTTAAAACATGTAGATAAATATGCTACAAGGTTCTGGATAAGATAAAATTTTCAGACCTCTCCGGCATGTAGTGTGGTCGTCCTACATTTTGACCTGGGAGTGGCGCGGGCGCGCTGCTCCCTGATCAGACCAGACTTGAACTTTTAATAGCATGGCTATAGTTTAGTATTTAGTATAAACAGGTCATGACTTAGTTTTATGTTCTTAAGCTCATTTCAATATTAATTTCAAATCTCTTATAGTTTCATTCTGAAAGTTTCCATTAATGAGGTTAAGAGAATTCATTATGCAAAAGAGTGATCCTATTGCTTAATATACAACATATTGATAGTAACCCATTTTTACTATGCATGCTTACATGTATTTAGTTTACTTACGCATAACTAGGATAGTCCGTTACTCAGAAACCTTCTTTGAAACATGCTTGACTAGTCTATTCTACGTTTAACTAGTTGAATGCACATATCAACTATGCTTAGAGTCATAAAAGATGCTTTTATGTTTGTACATATAGTCAAAATGTGATTCACATCATGTTTTTCAAAATTAGTTCTCAAACCTACATGAATCCACTATGCAACCTCCTTTGTGTAAGACAACTTAAAATAACATATTATGCTTATTTGTACACATATTTAAGCTATGTTCAAGTGTTTAAAAGTCAGAACTTAAAGAATATTATGATCATCATTTTGAAAAATCTACAAGTTTCCTTTTTAAAACTCATGTTAAATCAAGCTAATATGTAAAGCAACTTTATAAAACACTTCATATCCATATGTTCACACAAGTAAGACATAAATATAGACTAGAAAGATCAGAATTTAAAATGCACCAAATTCATCATGATTTGTATTTCAAAACCTTACGATTTGTTTTCAAAATCACTATAACCAAGCTAAAATGACTTATGTTGAGCAATAAGGGTCTTAGCTCATAAGTTAGACTTAGTATCACACCTAACTCAATAAACTAACATGTTCAAAACATTAAAAGCAATAAAAACTATCTTCTGGGAATGACCAACCGTGCGGCCGCATTGGGTTGTACTACAGAAGTGGTGCGGCCGCTCCACTTCGGAACAACTCCAGACTTGGCTCTGGTTTACAGCAGTTCACAATCCCAATCAAGCATACCATGGATTCAACATACTCAAACTCATTACATAATCCATAACACGCGTCTAAACTCTTCTAACACATTGACATGCCATTCATACTAATTAACAGAGAAATTCAAGCAATTCTAAGAATTTAACAAACCTCAAAATTAAGAAAATGTTTTGACATTAATGTTACCTCTTGAGGTTGTAAATTGAATTTCCCTTCCCAAGTTCAGATTGCTCACTTAAAATGCAATTCCCCTCTCTATATGTAACTTATCAGAAATTTAGTGATTGCAAAGTTTACAGAATAAAAAAGAGACCTCTATTTATAGAGAAGTTTTGTACCAATTTTTGGTTCTTGTTCAATGAATCAAACCAAAGGTAGAAAGAAGAAGATGATGGATAATGAGAGTTTGGTGGAAAGTAATAACAACCTCTACCCCTTTCCATCCTTCTAGCCATCATCATCTTCCTCTAGCCTTTTTGGGTTTCTGAGTTTAAGTAAAAATAGGGAGGATAGGCCATTGGCATAATACACGACTGATGACTTAGAATGAGACTATTAATTCGGGACAAGGAACTTGTTCTGATTTGTAGTAACAAAATGGGTACAAATACACTTAGGTTTATTTCCTTTTTGGCTTATAATTTCACATTTGATAACTTAATGTCATTACAAAATAAAAAGTTATGGATTATATATGACCCCTATCATATAATTCATGTACATTAATCTAGTATAAATAATATTTAAATTGGGTTGGAATATAATTAGTTGGGTATTAACAATCCATTATTTTCACACAACTTTATTATTCCAATTATACTTACTTATTAAAATAATTAATAATTTATAATTCATTGATTTATTCTAATTTAATATAACATAAAGTACATCTTTAATGTTCTCACATATACATTTTGTCACATAAGCATTCTTTATGCAACTTATAATTCATTTAGTTTTACAATATAGTCTTATATATTATATAGTCACATTAAAGTGTCACACTACACTTCCTTTTTAATTGAATGTAGGTACTATGTATAATTCTATTAATTACCACATATCTTGCACACAACAATTAATTGAATAAATATAATTCTTATTTATATAAATTATTTACCCATTAATATTCTATTACTCACAATAACAATTAATTAACAATATGATATTAATTAATCATTCACTTTTTAATTCATTCATTCTTTTATTTAATTAAACCATCATAATTTCCATTATCGTGTCACACAAGGCATTTCACTGGTCTGATCCTATTTCTCCACATTTTCTCAATTATCATAAATTCAATTTAATTTAATTGAGCTACTCATCTCATGACACATAAATATTCGCATTCTTATTAATATCATTGTAACCCTATAAAAATTTCGTCCTCGGAATTGGTACAAGATTACACAAATAGATAGGGATAGTCCCTCGTCATCCTATCTTCTAATTCCCACGTGGCCTCCTCGGCGTCGTGATTTCGTCAAAGTACTTTTACAGAAGATATAACTTTATTTCATAATGTCTACTCTTTCCTATCTAATATCTGGACAAGAATTTCTGCATATGTCAGATTCTTCTCCACTTGAATGGGCTCGTAGGAAATCACGTGTCTGTAGTCAGCCTTGTACGGACGAAATACGGAGAAGTGAAACATATTGCGGATATGCTCCAACTCAGGTGGTAATGCAACTTTGTATGCCACTTCGCCCACTCGCTTCAATATCTCGAATGGTCCTATGAACCTCGGACTCAATTTTCCATTCTTGCCGAATCTTATTTTTCCTTTCCAGGGAGATACTTTCAAGAAAATAAAACTTTCAATTTTAAAGTCCCGGTCTTATCGATGCAAATCTGCATACTTTTTTTGGCGATCTTGAGCTGCTACCAGTCTGGCTCTTATCACTATCACCACGTCTGCGGTTTGTTGCACTAACTCTAAACCAAACATTCGTCATTCTCTAACTTCGTCCCAACATAATGGTGTTTGACATTTTCTCCCGTAAAAAGCTTTGTACGGTGGCATGCCGATACTCGCATGGTAACTATTGTTATAAGAAAATTCCACTAGTGGTATGTGATCGTCCCAATTTCCCTTCTTGCCGAATCGTATTTTTTTTCCAAGGAGATACTTCGAAGAAAAAAAAACTTTTGATTTTAAAGTCCCGGTCTTATCGATGCAAATCTGCGTACTTTTTTTGGTGATCTTGAGCTGCTACTAGTCTGGCTCTTACCACTGTCACCACGTCTGCGGTTTGTTGCACTAACTCTAGACCTAACATTCGTTATTCTCCAACTTCGTCACAACATAATGGCATTCGACATTTTCTCTCGTAAAGAGCTTCGTACGGTGGCATGCCGATACTCGCATGGTAACTATTGTTATAAGAAAATTCTACTAGTGGTATGTGATCATCTCAATTGTGTTCCCATCCTCTCTTTCAAGTTTTTCCAGAATTTTAACGTGAAGCGCGGATCTCGTTCGGAGACAATTGACAGCGGCACTCCATGTCGTGAAAAAATTTCCTTTACGTACAGGCTCGCCAACTGATTCAAATTATATCGGATCTTGATCGGTAGAAAATGAGCCATCTTCGTTAGTCGATCTACTATAACCCAAATGGCATCAAAACCTTTCTGCATGACTAGAAATCCCACCACGAAGTCTAATGTAATGCGCTCCTATTTCCACTCTGGTATGTCCAGAGATTGAAGAAGACCACTCGGCCTCTGGTTCTTTGCTTTGACACATTGGCAAGTAAGACATCTATTGACTCACTCCGCGACTTCTCGTTTCAGATTAGGCCACCAAAAATGCTGCCTCAAATCTCGGTACATCTTTGTGCCTTCTGGAAGAACAAAATATGTTGTATTTGTGTGCCTCGTGTAAAATTTCTTCCCATAATTCAATTACCGCTGGCAACCACACTTTCCCTTTGAATCTCAAAATACTATCTTTATCCATTTTGAATCTCTCTTCTTCATTTTCTGTGATCCTCTTCCTGATTTTCTCGCTCTCTTCATCCTTCCCTTGTGATTCCTTTACTCTGTCCAACAAGGTAGGACAAGCTTCCACTGTAAATAATTTTTCTTCAGACCTCCCCGATCCCTTTACCTCTATTTCCAATTTCTCCATTTCCCTTATTAACTCCTCTTGAGTTGTCAGTTGAATCAACTTCTCCCTTCCTTTCCTTCTTAGTGCGTCGATTACTACGTTTGCCTTTCTCAGGTGATAAAGAATATCGCAGTCATAATCCTTGATTAATTCTAACCACCTTCTCTGACGTATGTTCAACTCCTTCTGTGTGAAGATATATTTCAGAGTCCTGTGGTCCGTGTATATCTCATATTTCTCTCCATACAAATAATGACTCCAAATCTTTAACGCAAAAAACTACTGCTGCTAACTCTAGGTCATGAGTAGGGTATCATTTTTCATAATCCTTCAGTTATCGTGATGCATATGCAATGACTTTGTCATGTTGCAAAAGCACACAACTAAGTCCTTTGTGTGATGCATCACTATATACCATGAAACCTCCCGCATCGTCTGGTAAAGATTATACATGCGCTTCGCTTAGTCTCTTCTTTAGCTCCTAAAAACTTTCTTCGCATTTGTCCGTCCACACGAACTTCACCGTCCTCCTCGTTAGATTGGTCAATGGGGTTGCTATCTTAAACAAATACTGGATAAATCTTTGATACTACCCAGCTAACCCTAAGAAACTTCTTATTTCTGTTGGTGTCTTCGGTTGTTCCCAGTTACTTACCGCTTCCACTTTTACAAGATCCACAGAAATTCCATTTTGATCTATCATGTGTCCTAAGAATTGAACCTTCTCCATCCAAAATTCGCATTTCAAAAATTTTGCGTACATCTTTTCTCTTCTCAATGCTTCCAAAACCATCTTCAGATATTCAGCGTGCTCTTCCTTAGTCTTTGAATAAATCAAAATGTCGTCGATAAATACTACTACGAACTTATCTAAGTATAGCTTGAAAACTCGGTTCATCAAGTCCATAAATGTTGTTGGAGCATTAGTCAATCCGAATGACATTACCAAAAACTCGTAGTGTCCATAACTAGTTCGAAACGCTATCTTTGGTATGTCCTTCTCCCGTACTTTCAACTGGTGATAACCCGTTCGTAGATCTATCTTCGAAAATATTTCGCTCCCTTCAGTTGATAAAAAAGGCCGTCAATCCTTGGTAACATATATCTATTCTTGATCGTTACTCTGTTCAACTCTCAATAGCCAATACAGAGCCTCATCCATCCGTCCTTCTTTTTTACAAATAACACGGGTTCCCCAAGGAGACACACTCGGTTGTATGTAACCTTTATCTAGTAATTCTTGCAGTTGTATCATCAATTTTTTCATTTCTACTAGTGACATACGATATGGAGCATTAAAATTGGTGTCGTTCCCGATACTAAGTCTATTACGAATTCAATTTCTCTGTCTAGCGAAAGACCAGGAAGATCGTCTGGAAATACATCTTGAAATTTTCTCAGTACGGATATATCCTTAATTTCTACTCCTTTTTTCCGAGTACCTACAATGTAAGCTAAGTAACCTACACATCATTTCTTTAACAATTTCTTGGCATGCATCATCGTAAGACAACACGATTGCTTAAGCGATGGGCTACCATAAAACAGTACCTTAGACTTATCCGGAGTCTGAAGGTTTATACTTTTATTCTGACAATCAATTATCATAGGATGGTTATACAACCAATCAATTCTCAATATTACGTCAAACTATCCCAATCTTATCGGGATTAAGTCTATGCTTAGTTCGTGATCTCTAATGTTTGCACGATAATTTTGGTAAACGTATTCTATGGGGATTACGTCCTTCTTCACAACTTCTATGCTTAAAGGATTTCCTAATCGTTCTCGGGTAAATTCAGTCGACTAGAAAATTTTTTCAGATACAAAATAACAGGTGGTACCTGAATCAAACAATAAATATGCATTTATATCATTGATCGGGATAACACCTGACACTACATCCTTCGCAGGTACTGTGTCCTGGATGGTCATGTTAAAGGTTCTGGCGATTGGTCGGTTGGATTGCGTCGGTCTGCCAATCATCAATTTATTGCCTCCCCCTTGATGTCCACTTCCTCCGCCTTTCTTTGGGCATTCCTTAATCAGATGGTCCGCCGAGCCACAAGTGAAACAACCCTTGATCTTCTTGGGCTTCGGGCAGTTAGGTGAAATATGTTCTTCCTGGATGCAGTTAAAGCAAGTATTGCACCCCTTCTAGCGCTCGCCCTAGTGATTCTTCCCACACTTCGGGCATCCCTCTTCCCTCTTCTTAAAACCTCCATGAAAATTCCCCGCTTGATTGTTGTGGTTTTTGTTATTGTTGTTCTCCCACTTTCTCTTTTCTGGATTAATTCCCCCGCTGTTGCTTCCTCCACGGCTTTCTCCTCCCGTGTTCTTACCCTTTTTTCCCTTGTTATACAAACTCAAGGCTTTACTTCCTCCCTCGACAATAATGGCCTTCTCCAGCAACATTGCAAAATGAATTAATTTAAAGAACCGACACCTTGTTAAATTGTAAGACCCCGAATTTTGTGAATAAAGATAAATTTTCTCAAAATATTTTTTTTAAGTATTATGGTGTGGATTTGATCTAATGTTATAGTTATGGGTAGTATTTATAAATTTGCTAAGTATGCAAGTTGTCATAAAATATTCGATTGGTCGGGGAATATTCATTTTAAAAAGGAATATTCGTACAACGGCACAATCATTGGTGGACCCCAGAACAGAATTACTGTCGAAATGAGAAAACAATAAAAATATCTTTTTATAAAAATAATGGCAGAAGTTTTACCGTTAACTAGTGAAATACCCGATGTTAAAAGTACAGTACTACGCGTGGTTGCATAGTAGCACACTGTATTGATTATTGATGCTTACGTGAGAAGTCACTCAGTTTTGTTCAATTATTAACTACTCATCATGCAAAAATTAATTATTTTTGTAAGGTTGTCAGTTTTCATATTCCTAACCAACCTATTATGCGAAATCAAGCAACCAAACCATTAAAATTAATCACTGTCATCTCAAGCCATAAAGCTATTCGTTTATTAAAAAACGGATGTCAAGCTTTCTTAGCTCATGTCACAGATTTAAACAAAAATATTTTAGTTTTGAATGATATTTCTATTGTTAATAAATTTCCTAACGTATTCCCTGAAGAACTTTCTGGCCTACCCCCAAAGCGTGAAATCGAATTTTGTATCGACCTTGATCCCAATACAAAAACCCTCAAATATTTTTCACCAAAAATGAACGTAACATGCGCCAAAGATGTTTGCTCAAGCTGTTAAAGATTACGACTATACCATTCTATAACATCGTGGAAGAGCGAACATCGTAGCTAACACATTGAGTAGAAGATCGTATGCGGTTCCGAGTGTAGCTTTGTTAACACAAAGACCCATTCGTACGATTTACAAAAGATAAAGATAGAGTTAAAAACTCCAAGAACCTACGTGAAAATAACGAATATATAATTAGACCCGACTTTAATCGATAAAGTTAAAGTCGCTTAAGCTACAGACTCGGAGATGATGAATGTGAAGAAGAAGGTTCAAGAGGGCGTTATTCTAGAAGCAAGAATCGACGAATAGAGAAATCTCAACCCTCGACTTTATTGGTTTATTTAAAATCAGCGATCGAGTAGGGACTATGGCCTATAGACTCGCCTTACCGCCAAGTATGTCGCGTGTTCATAACGTTTTTTTTCACGTATCGATGTTACGTAAATATGTGGCCGACCCGAACCACATTATTGAATTAGAAACGGATGAGATAACGAAAGATTTAACGTATGAAGAGTTACCTGTTAAAAGCTTGGTTAAGAAGGAACATATTCTACGCACTAGGGTTATACCTCTAGAGTTTGAAATTAAAATGAAATCAAGGTATTATCATCTCTTCGAACTACTAGGTATGCAAAATTCGAGGGCGAAATTTCATAAGGAGGGGAGATTGTAAGACCCCGAATTTTGTGAACAAAGATTAATTTTCTCAAATATTTTTTTTTAAGTATTATGGTGTGGATTTGATATAATATTTATAGTTGTGGGTAATATTTATAAATTTTGTAAAGTATGCAAGTTGTCATAAAATATTCGATTGGTCGGAGAATAGTCGTTTTTAACAGGGAATATTCATACGACGACACAATTATTGGTGGACCCCACAACGAAATTACTGTCAGAATGAGAAAACGACAAAAATACCTTTTTATAAAAATAACGGTGGAAGTTTTACCATTAACTGTTGAAATATCCGATGTTAAAAGTAAAGTACTATGTGTGGTTGCATAGTAGGACACAATATTGATTATTGATGCTTACGTGATAAGTCACTCAGTTTTGTTCAATTATTGTTACAATAATTGCTGCATAGTAACTCACGTTATTTGATTCAATTATTGTCGATATTTTTAATATTATTAACTCAATAATTGAGACGATACAGTTATTCATATTATTATTTGTAATATTGATGATGTCTAGAAAGTTCTATCGAGGAGAGGTTTGGTCACCTAATTGTGCGCGAATAGGGAGAAATCCTTATCGGAAAGCCCCCTCTTTCCTGGGAACGATCTAGTTGTAAAATATTACGAATAATAATAGTGATGATAAGTGTTGTTAAAAATATTGAGGGGATTTTTATGAAGTAATTGATGTAAATTTTGCTTATTTTATGGACCCCAGTTATCCATTTTTTAAAAATAATCTGTAGAAAGTTATTCAGTATATATAATATGGTGGGACCCACCTGTGATGGTGACATATTGGTGGGAGGGGAACACGTGGGGCCCACATGGAAGAAGATGAAAATGGAAATGGGAGGATGGGGAGTTTACGTGAAAGAAAGGAAAGTGTATGTATAATTATATTTTATAAGTTTTTGTTATATATATATATATATATATATATATATATATATTTATATATATATATATAATAACCTACATCACACGGCATCACCCGTGTGATGTCTGATAGAATGTGGGGGGGGGGAGCATCACACGGGTGATGCCGTGTGATGTAGGTTATTTATATATATATATATATATATATATATATATTTTATATATATATATATATATATATATTATTGTATAAGTTTTGTTTTATTAAATTATAAATAGAATATATTATATTTTATTGTGCATAGTGCAGCATAGTAAAATCAAAAATTTTAAAATTTTCAGCCGGTGAACGCCCGTGACTTTCTCCTTTACTATGAGTCCAAATAGTATCCTTTCCATTCTCCTATAAATAGGATACTTAGTTAGAATTGAAAATCACACCAGAATCAGAGAATTCTTCTTTTTATAATATTGAGCGTATTTCTTTCGAGTTTTAGGAAGCTTTGAGTGTAGAAAATAGTATAAGTTTTCTTCATGAATACCTCCGCTCTACTAGTCGGAATACTCTTCTTTTTAAGGTAAGAGTTATTATTTTTTATTATTCTGAAGAGATATTATTTTTCGTATTCGTATGAATATTATTATCGTTCAATATTCATTATATTCGTTTAATATTCGTAAGGAATATTGTTTCCGTTCAATATTCGCAAGAAATATTATTTTTATTTAATATTCGTAAGAAATATTATATTCGTTCAATATTCGAAAGGAATATTATTTTCGTTTAATATTCGTAAGGGATATTGTTTTTATTCAGTATTCATATTAAATAATATTTTCTTCCACACTCTGTAGTATGTAATGTGACGCCCCCAAAATTAGGTATACATCACCCGTCTTGGGTCGCCAGATACTTGGTACAGAATTAAATACAACTTACTAATACAACTGTCGTGTACAATATGACAAATTATAAACTGTGAGTTTGAATACAGATATTGTCTACTAGAGATTATACAAACTCAAAAGGAGTCCTCATTACAATTATTATCACACTATTTCACAGAATAGTGAGGACTACTAATGCTATCCTCTGGACCATCACTCCGTTCCCCGACTCGTCCCAGCTATATTCTCTTTTCCTGAAGAGAACAGTGAAAGAAAGTGTGAGCTCAACTAGCCCAGTAAGAAATATTATGACTAAGATAATGCAGAATAAATTATCATTAGTCTCCAACAATGTTAAACTGATAAAATATAATAAACGTCAAGTTTAACTGCAGCGGAACAAGCAATCCATTAGAAGAGTCAAGTAGAGAATAAAATCTACTATCTTCTATGATTTTAAAAGGTTTTCAACACTGTTATCGATGGGACTAAGCTTAATAAAATAATCCACATCATTGAATCAGCCCTGCACTACGGCCAAGGATATTCTTTAGTATCACGACCACAATTATCCATGCACTACGGGCCAAGAATACTTGTGTATTCATTAATGGTCATGATCATGCCAACAACTGTACATCAATGCACTACGGGCCAATGAGAACTTTTACCACATCATTTGTAACATTACGATCATGATTACACCGAATAATCCCTGGTCATAATCATATCATACCAAGTCCATCTATGCACTACAGGCCACAGATGACTTTTAACATTTTATAAACATGAGGATGATGACAATGATATGAGAATTCAATAAAACAAGTTCAAGAATTAATTTATCCAAGAATTATCAATGTCCAAATTGTCAATATGATACTGCTTTGTGGAGTAAAATAAAAGAATTCTTAGCAGAATATTTTCATGAAAAGATACTAGATGAAGCGCAAATATGAAAGATATTCCACTAATTTCATGGAGTATAAAAGTCAAAGTTTTAACCAACTGAGTATAATTAAAGAATGGAATAACAAAAGAAATTACCATGCATGTGATAGACCGCACAGACAGGTTATTCTAATGGAATAATAAATAATGGAACCAGGTCTAGCGTAAAACGCACAGACAGGATATTCCAATAGAATAATAATAAAGACGGAACCAGGTCTGGTGTAAAACACACAGACAGGATGTTCCAACAGAATAATAATAAAGACGGAAGCAGGTCCGGTGTAAAACACACAGACAAGATGTTCTAACAGATTAATAGAAGAATGTCACCAAGTATAGGGTAGACCGCGTATATAGGTTATTCCAACAGAATAATAAAGAATGGAATAACAGAAGTTCTCTTCATGAATAAGAAAAAAAGAATACCCTTTATGAGTACAATAAATAATATCCCTTACCTTTTTAAAGAAGAACTGAAATAAAGAAGTAGTTGAGTAGCAGAATACTTTTCTTCTTTCTCTCTATAGTTTCTCTTTATAGTTTCTCTCTCTAGAGTTCAGTGAATTCATAAGAAAATAATGAAGGAATGATCTTCTATTTATAGGAAAATGGAATGCATAGTAACTAATTCATGAACAGTCCAGATTGATTTACTTTAAACTGACAGTCCATATTTAAAGAAAAATCTTTTAAATAAAATATAATATATTCTATTTATAGAATAACTTTAATAAAGTATTCTGTTTTATATAAAAAGATGTTTCTATTTTATTACGTTAATAATATGAATAAAACAAAACTTCATTATCGCTAAATAATTCATATTATTAATTGACAATAATTGAATCAAACTGAGTGACTTCTCACATAAGCATTAATAATCAATACCGTGTGCTACTATGAAACCACACGTATTACTGTACTTTTACTATCGAGTAGTTCAACAGTATCAACGGTAAAACTTTTGCCGTTATTTTTAATAAAATATTTTTGTCGTTTTATCAATCCGACAATAATTCTGTTGTAGGGTCACCAATGATTGTATCGTCGTACGAATATTCTCTGTTAAAACGAATATGCCCCGACCAATCGAATATTATATAGCAACTTGCGTACTTTGCAAAATTTATAAATATTACTCCCAACTATAACATTATATCAATTTTACTCCATAATATTTAAAAATAATATTTATAGAAAAATTCATCTTTATTCAAAAGTTGGAGTTTTACAATCTCCCCTTCTTATGAAAATTTCGCCCTCGAAATTAGGGTACGTACCTGGTATGTCGAAGAGGTAAGGATTCCTTGATTTTATTTCAGATTCTAACTCCCAAGTCATTTCCTCAACATCGTGGTTTCTCCACAAAACTTTGACTTGAGGTGTAACCTTGGTGCGTAGAATATGTTCGTTTTTATCCAAGATTTGAATAGGAACCTCTTCATACGTCAAATCTTCCTCTATTTTGTCCGGTTCTAACTCATTAATATGGTTCGCATCTTCCACATACTTACGTAGCATGGATATGTGAAAACGTTATGAACACGAGACATACTTGGCGGTAAAGCGAGTCTATAGGCCACAGTTCCTACTCGATCGAGAATTAAAAATGGCCGATGAATAGAGGATTGAGCTTTTCTCTCTTTGCAAATCTCGTAACTCCTTTCCATGGAGCAACACGTAACAACACATGATCTCCTATATCGAATTCCACGTCCTTTCGATGAAGATCAACATAACTCTTTTGTCGATCTTGTGAGGTTTTTATACATTGCCGGATCGTTTGAATCTTCTCCATAGTCATACGTACCAACTCCGGTCCCAACAACGTTGCTGCACCCACCTCATCCCAGCATACTAGAGAACGACATTTTCTTCCATACAACGCTTCAAATGGAGCCATGCCAATACTTGCTTGATAACTGTTGTTGTAGGAAAACTCCACCAATGGTAAGAACTTGTCCCAACTTCCCCTGAAATCAAGGACACAGAGCCTTAATAGATCTTCAAGAGTTTGAATAGTCCTTTCTGATTATCCGTCCGTCTGAGGATGGTATGCCGAACTAAATCGTAAATCCGTGCCCATAACTTTTTCCAAACTAACCAAAAATCGTGAAGTGAATCTTGTGTCTCGATCAGAAACTATGGATACTGGCATACCATGTAATCTTACAATCTCGTTTATGTATATACGAGCAAGACGTTGAAGTGTATAAGTTTCTCGTATTAGTAAGAAATGAGCAGACTTGGTCAATCTATCAACAATGACCCAAATCGCATCTATGCTTGAGAAA